>CM040911.1:43266378-43361378 GCA_023029165.1 Gobiocypris rarus
TCAGGGTCATATGAGGGGGGAAAGTACGGTAATTTGAATATACTCCTGGGTTTCTACTGATACAAAGCTTAATGCTAATCGCTGAAGTAACCCTTTAATGACCACAGAGATCTCGGTTTAACGTCTCATCCGAAGGACGGTGCTTGTTACAGTACAGTGTCCCCATCACTATACTGGGGCGTTAGGACCCACACAGACCACAGGGTGAGCGCCCCCTGCTGGCCCCACTAACACCTCCTCCAGCAGACACCTGGTTTTCCCAGGAGGTCTCCCGTCCAGGCTCAGCCCTGCTTAGCTTCAGTGGGAAACCAGTCTTGGCCTACAGGGTGATATGGCTGCTAACATGTTTGATCTACTGACGACATGCAAATTAATGAACATAATTTTCATAATGACCAACGCAATCTACCAAGAGCAGCACAAATTAGCGTCTGGTTTAAGAAATGCTTTTATTGGGTAGTGAATAATGCCTCAAACTCCAGTAAATTGACGAGTGCAAACTTTAGTAAATCACCTCACATGATTAATTAAAAACTCTCCTCCCATAA
Organism: Gobiocypris rarus; assembly: GCA_023029165.1. NCBI lineage: Eukaryota > Metazoa > Chordata > Actinopteri > Cypriniformes > Gobionidae > Gobiocypris > Gobiocypris rarus. Next base: position 43,266,927 of record CM040911.1, read on the forward strand.
ATACTGCGTCTGAAAGGGAAACTCCTACAAATGCATAATGCAATAAAGTCAGCCGCAAAAATAACCCTGACCAGCGTTAATTCTTCACTGCGTGTCTTTAGTCAATCCTGACAGGAGTTTTTAACGCCAAAAGAGGGTTTGCGCTGATGCAAGCTGTTAGTAATGTGCAATGAGAGAGAGAGCTGTCAAATCCCAAGGTGAAGGATTACACTAGAGGTGACCAACAACACGGTTCGTCATGCAAACACACTCTGGCCTGGAACAAGCGCTGCATAGCGGAGATAACTTGAACCGTGTCGACACACAAACACGGGCAGATTGTGTTTGGCCGTCATCAGAGGCACAGATGCCATTCCAGCGCCAACTTCCCCTCTCCGTCAAACCCCTTTCGTCCCCAGAGCTATCACGGCTACCCACAGTGCACTCTGACAAAACAGCATTCTGAAGAATTGTTATTTGCAGTGGATTATTGACTCCTGAGGAATATGAACTAATGAATCGAGCACAATAACGCCACCAGAACATAAGAAAGGTCAGTTCTGGTTTCACGTTGAATGCAGAATGCACTCGGATCTTCTGGTTCTCTCAGAGGACGGATCATTAATCACATCTCCGGCAGGTTTCCCAAAGGGAGGAAGCTCTGATCTTCTCGTTACCAATTTCTCCATTCAGGTCTGAATCTGAACTTTCTAGCAGCTGAAAACAGACTCTCTCTCTCTCTCTCTCTCAGTCTGTTGCATCTTCCTGCAGACATCGCTGTCTCATCGTCTTCATCAGAAAATGCCCGTTTCCGTGGAGACGAGACGACAGATCGCCATGGCGATAGAACTATCATTGTTTGATCAATCTGACAGCAACTTTTGGCAGAGATGTGGTCAGTTGTAGAGAGAGACGTGTGTGTCTGCAAGAAGAAAACAAACATTTGCTGTTTGTCTACTGCATCTCTCTTTTTCTCGTGGAAGGCCTCATACAGGTCACACCTGCGGTTTCTGTCTCTGAGAGAGAGAGAGATTGTGTGTGTGTGTGTGAATGTATGTCAGTCATTATTATTGTGTTAGGCGGGTATGAGCCTACCTCATCAATCAAACTCCCATCACTGCAGAAACATTAATATAACACTAATGTAACGCTAATATAACGCTGATTCATGTCATATGAGCCCGACACACACACACACACACACACACACACACACACACAGACAGCCTCGCACTCTCACACACACTCTCTCACTCACACACTCAGACAAACTCTCACACACACACAGACAGACAGACTCGCACACTCACACACAGCGTACTCTCTCGCACACTCTCATGCACACACTCTCACAAACTCACACACACATGCACATGCACTCAAATCACACTCGCACACACACGCACACTCTCTCATGCACACACTCTCACTCTCACTCACGCACACACACAAAACTCACACTCGCACGCGCACACACTCATGCACACACTCACACTCTCTCAGCCACTCTCACTCACGCACACACACAAAACTCACACTCGCACACACTCACTCACACACTCTCGCACACTCTCTCACAAGTTCACACACACTCATACACAGACACACACACTCACTCACACACACACACACACACACACACACACACACACACTTACAGTGTGTAACGTCTATTGAGAAAGCCGACAGTGTTTGTGTTATGAAAGTCTCTTTACAACAGACCTCTCACATTTCATACAAGCGCCACACATGTGGGCGTCTGCTCTTCAACATGCAGACCTCAGAGAGCCTCTGTGTGTGTGGGCGTATAGAAAAAGCTTCCTGGGCGCCACGGTGGAATTAAATATCTCACATTTATTAATAAATGCAGATAAGCAGCATCTACCTGTGAACATTATTGACTCATTTACCCGCCTGTTTAGATTTAGATGTATTTACTGGGTTTGTATTTTTCCACTATCTGTTTATTTCCATCAGTCCCGTCAGGAAGGGAAATGAACAGGCAGATGGATGCGGCCTGGACTCGTTTATTTGTGAAGGATCATATCTATCCATTCTTTGACGCAGCTGCACGTCAAAATCTCATCTGCCCCGCCACGAGAGAACCATTACAGAAAACACTCCAGAATATTCACCCGCTGCTGAGCTCTCAAATGAGAAGAAGAAAAAAATCACAAATGAGATGGTTAATATCTCGATTGTTTATCGAGTACTGAGATTAAACGGAGAGCAAATGAAGATTTTCCCTAAGGCTCTTGCTTCTCAGAGGTTTCTTAGAAAAAGGCCGCAGTCCTCTCATGTGCCGAGAGCTTGTTTCCAGCAAAGAAAAAAAATCTAAAAGATATTTGTGGCTTTTTATCTCACAATCGGACTATTTTTCTCAGAATTGTGAGTTTATATCTCACAGCTCGGAGGCAAAAAAAGTAAATCGCAAGATTGCGAGTTATAAAGTTTCACAGATAAAGCTTAAACTAGACCTAGACTAAAATGCATGTTTTAACTGAAAGCAACTTGCACTGGTATATCTTAAAATATGTATTCAAATCAAACCATTGTTTTGTCTCAGGATGCACACCAGAAATGTTTTTTCTAAAGCATGTTTATAAAAGCTACTTAAATGTCCTAATTGACCTAATCCTGGCTTAATCTAAACCCTGTCTGTCAAACCGGGCCATAAACTCCTATAAACTTTGAGACACACTTTGCGAGAATTGCGAGATCTAAACTTGGAGTTGTGAGTTTTAAGACAAATTTAGAACTGCGAGATGTAAATTCAGAATCGCAAAATATAAACTGGGAAGTGCAAGATATAAACTCGGAATTTAGAGAAAAAAGTTAGAAGTTTGAGATATGAACAAGATATAAAAGTTAAAATTGTGAAAAAATAAAGTCGCAATTGCGAAAAAGTTAGAATTGCGAGATAAACTCAAAATTGTGAGGGAAATTTTTTTAGGCATAAACATAGAATTGTGAGTTATAAACTCAGAAATGCAAGAAAAAAGTCAGAATTGTGAAAAAGGTTAGAATTGCAAGATTTAACCTCAGAATTCTGAGAGTAAATTTTTTGGCATAAACAAAGAATTGTGGGATATAAACTTGGAATTTCCAAGAGAAAAGTCAGAATTTTGAGGCATAAACATAGAATCGTGAGAAAAAATTGTGGAAAAAAGTTAGAATTGCGAGGTATAAACTCCAAGAGATTCCGAGAGAAAAGATGAAATTCCGAGAGAAAAGTCAGACTTTTGAGGCATAAACATAGAACTGTGAGATATAAACTTAGAATTGCAAAAAAGAGAGAATTGCGTGAAAAAGTCAGAATTGTGAGTTATAAACTTTTTTGTTTGTTTATATCTCACAATTCTATCACCTTTTAATAGCTTTCTTCAACAGCAGAAACAAGCTTCCACAGCCTCCTCAGACTTGACTCAGATTTATGCAAAAGTCAGACTCAACAAATTCTCCCAATATGCTCCCACATTTATTTTTATAGCTCTATACAATCCCTGGATGACAGTAATGATTCATGTGTGTTTTATTTCTCCTAATGAACTTCAGTATGATACATGAGCAGACAAACATCCTGCATCTCCATGTGTGCTTTGAGGAAGAAAGAAATTTGCAGAGTGCAATTTTTGATTTCAAAATCCTTTCTCTAATTCCCAATGAATATGAAGAGAGGATTATTTATAAGTCAAGCTCAAGCAATGGAGTAACAATGCGTGACTTCAATCTCAGCTTCAATACTGATCAACACTTAAAACCCTGATCAATGAGCAACTCCTCGAACACGGATTACACCAAACAACTCCAAGAAAACCAAACCATTCAAAAGTTTGGGTCAATATATAAAATTAACACTTTTATTCACCAAGGATACATTAAATTCATCAAAAGTGACAGTAAAGACATTTATAATATTGCAAAAATGTTCTATTCATCAAAGAATCTTGAAAAAAAATGTATTATAACGAAGCAGAAGAGACTAAGATCACATAAAAAACAGAGACCCTAAACTTTTTGAATGCTATTGTACATGAATATTACATTTCAAACAGACTCGCGATTGTAGAATCAAACCTGAGTGTTGCTGCCATGACAACATGGAAGACACGCCAAGGTTTTACAGCAAACATGTGCTGATCAGCATGAGGTGACGGAACTCAGAGGACGTTAAAGAAATCACACACACACACACACACACACGGGTCACAGGAGGACAGTGTCAGCGTGTGCCAACATCCCTCCATCAGAATCAGATCCTTCTCTCCGCTCCGACAGTTACAACCTTCAAATGAATTGTGTTGTGACCGTACAGCCCAGATCAAACCAGATCTCCTCTCATCTCCTATTTGCTTTCCTGTCATGTGTAAAATGTCATGACGTCTTTGGATCGGCTGCTAATTGGGTGCCAAACGAGAGGACAGGAGAGAAAGCGAGAGGTGAAAGTCAACATGAAACCACATTCCTAACCCATTCCTATACTTCTGGTGTTTCCTTCCCAATGCTAACGTCACGCTTTCTATGTGTCACTGTTTTTGCTGTGACGTTTATTATATTAAAGGTGCCCTAGAATGAGTTGAAACAAATTATTTAAGGACAAAAACTGTCCAGATATACGGTTTAACAGGTCCATTTACAACCCTAGAAACTGTCCTTAGAAGGAAATGGTCTGTTTTTGCCTTATTTGGAAGGGTCATGAATATATTAATGATGAGCTCTGCTCTGATTGGCTGTTTCACTGCGTGGCTCATTTCACTGCTCACAGGTGACAGCAAACACATCTCTACTGTCCGGCATGGCAATGGAGAGATTAGGCATCCAACCTTTTATGTTTGAGCCGGTTTCTGACGAAGATGCAGATTTTAAGGAACAACCAATAGTTTTGACATTGGAAATGGATGCTTCTAAGTGGTAAGTTTAGTCTGTATTTCCAGTAAGAACCTGCAAAACATAACTGTTACGTCAATACTAGAACTTCAGCCTAAACGTTAACTAGCATATATCATTAACTTTACACGTTAACTGTCACAACTGTGAGCCCCTGACCATTTGAAAGTGAAAGTGAATTCTTTTTTGATTGCACCGCAGTATCCCCGAGAACATGATTTCTACCGGAGGCGATTTAACCAACCCAACGCGATTTCTACCTGAGCCGATTTCTACCTGAGATTTAACCAACCCAACGCGATTTCTACCTGAGCCGATTTAACCAACCCAACGCGATTTCTACCCAGGGCGGATTTAACCAACCGAACGCGATTTCTACCTGAGCCGATTTAACCAACCCAACGCGATTTCTACCTGAGCCGATTTAACCAACCCAACGCGATTTCTACCCAGAGCGGATTTAACCAACCGAACGCGATTTCTACCTGAGCCGATTTAACCAACCGAACGTGATTTCTACCGGAGGCGATTTAACCAACCCAACGCGATTTCTACCTGAGCGGATTTAACCAACCGAACGCGATTTCTACCGGAGGCGATTTAACCAACCGAACGTGATTTCTACCAGAGGTGGTTTAACTAACCGAACGTGATTTTTACCGGAGGTGGTTTAACCAACCCAACGTGATTTCTACCGGAGGCGATTTAACCAACCGAACGTGATTTCTACCGGAGGTGGTTTAACTAACCAAACGCGATTTCTACCTGAGCCGATTTTACCAACCCACATGATTTCTACCTGAGCCGATTTAACCAATCCAACGTGATTTCTACCTGAGCCGATTTAACCAATCCAACGTGATTTCTACCTGAGCCGATTTAACCAACCCACATGATTTCTACCCGGAGCGGATTTAACCAACCGAACGCGATTTCTACCGGATGCGATTTAACCAACCGAACGTGATTTCTACCTGAGCCGATTTAACCAACCGAACGTGATTTCTACCGGAGATGGTTTAACTAACCGAACGTGATTTCTACCGGAGGCGATTTAACCAACCCAACGTGATTTCTACCGGAGGCGATTTAACCAACCAAACGTGATTTCTACGGAGGCGATTTAACCAACCGAACGTGATTTCTACCAGAGGTGGTTTAACTAACCGAACGTGATTTCTACCGGAGGTGGTTTAACCAACCCAACGTGATTTCTACCGGAGGCGATTTAAATAACCCAACGTGATTTCTACGGAGGTGGTTTAACTAACCAAACGCGATTTCTACCTGAGCCGATTTAACCAACCCACATGATTTCTACCCGGAGCCGATTTAACCAACCCAACGCGATTTCTACCCGGAGCGGATTTAACCAACCGAACGCGATTTCTACCGGAGGCGATTTAACCAACCCAACGTGATTTCTACCGGAGGTGGTTTAACTAACCGAACGTGATTTCTACCGGAGGCGATTTAACCAACCCAACGCGATTTCTACCGGAGGCGATTTAACCAACCCAACGTGATTTCTACCGGAGGTGGTTTAACCAACCCAACGCGATTTCTACGGAGGTGGTTTAACCAACCCAACGTGATTTCTACCGGAGGCGATTTAACTAACCGAACGTGATTTCTACCGGAGGTGGTTTAACTAACCAAACGCGATTTCTACCTGAGCCGATTTAACCAACCCAACGTGATTTCTACCTGAGCCGATTTAACCAACCCAACGCGATTTCTACCTGAGGCGATTTAACCAACCGAACGCGGATTTCTACCTGAGGTGGTTTAACTAACCGAACGCGATTTCTACCTGGAGCGGATTTAACCAACCCAACGCGATTTCTACCTGAGCCGATTTAACCAACCAACGCGATTTCTACCGGAGGCGATTTAACCAACCGAACGTGATTTCTACCGGAGGCGATTTAACCAACCGAACGTGATTTCTACCGGAGGTGGTTTAACTAACCGAACGCGATTTCTACCAGAGGCGATTTAACCAACCGAACGTGATTTCTACCGGAGGTGGTTTAACTAACGAACACGATTTCTACCTGAGCCGATTTAACAAATCCAACGTGATTTCTACCTGAGCCGATTTAACCAACCCACATGATTTCTACCGAAGCCGATTTAACCAACCCAACGCGATTTCTACCCGGAGCCGATTTAACCAACCCAACGCGATTTCTACCCGGAGCCGATTTAACCAACCAACGCGATTTCTACCTAAGCCGATTTAACCAACCAACGCGATTTCTACCAGAGCCGATTTAACCAACCAAACGCGATTTCTACCTGAGCTGATTTAACCAACCCAACGTGATTTCTACCTGAGCGATTTAACCAACCGAACGCGATTTCTACCGGAGGTGGTTCAACCAACCGAACGCATTTCTACCTGAGCCGATTTAACCAACCCAACGTGATTTCTACCGGAGGCGATCTAACCAATCCAACGTGATTTCTACCTGAGCCGATTTAACCAACCGAACGTGATTTCTACCGGAGGCGATTTAACCAACCGAACGTGATTTCTACCGGAGGTGGTTTAACTAACGAACGCGATTTCTACCTAAGCGATTTAACCAACCGAACGCGATTTCTACCAGAGCTGATTTAACTAACCAAACGCGATTTCTACCTGAGCCGATTTAACCAACCCAACGTGATTTCTACCGGAGGCGATCTAACCAATCCAACGTGATTTCTACCTGAGGTGGTTCAACTAATCCAACGCATAATTTCTACCTGAGCCGATTTAAACAACCCAACGTGATTTCTACCTGAGCCGATTTAACCAATCCAACGTGATTTCTACCTGAGCTGATTTAACCAACCCACGTGATTTCTACCGGAGGCGATTTAACCAACCGAACGTGATTTCTACCGGAGGTGGTTTAACTAACCGAACGCGATTTCTACCAGAGCCGATTTAACCAACCGAACGTGATTTCTACCGGAGGTGGTTTAACTAACCGAACACGATTTCTACCTGAGCCGATTTAACAAATCCAACGTGATTCCTACCTGAGCCGATTAAACCAACCCACATGATTTCTACCCAAAGCCAATTTAACCAACCCAACGCGATTTCTACCCGGAGCCGATTTAACCAACCCAACGCGATTTCTACCCGGAGCCGATTTAACCAACCGAACGCGATTTCTACCTAAGCCGATTTACCGAACCCAACGCGATTTCTACCGGAGCTGATTTAACCAACCAAACGCGATTTCTACCTGAGCTGATTTAACCAACCGAACGTGATTTCTACCTGAGGCGATTTAACCAACCGAACGTGATTTCTACCGGAGGTGGTTCAACTAACCGAACGCAATTTCTACCTGAGCCGATTTAACCAACCGAACGTGATTTCTACCGGAGCCGATTTAACCAACCGAACGTGATTTCTACCGGAGCCGATTTAACCAACCGAACGTGATTTCTACCGGAGGTGGTTTAACTAACCGAACGTGATTTCTACCTGAGCCGATTTAACCAACCCAACGTGATTTCTACCGGAGGCGATCTAACCAACCGAACGTGATTTCTACCAGAGGTGGTTTAACCAACCCAACTCGATTTCTACCTGAGCCGATTTAACCAACCCAACGTGATTTCTACCTGAGCCGATTTACCCAACCCAAAGCGATTTCTACCAGAGGCGATTTAACCAACCGAACGTGATTTCTACCAGAGGTGGTTTAACCAACCCTACTCGATTTCTACCGGAGGCGATTTAACTAACCGAATGCGATTTCTACCAGAGGTGGTTTAACCAACCCAACTCGATTTCTACCGTGCACTGTTCAACATAATGGTTTTGAATTGCTTGAAATATGATTGGAATCACCTCAAAAAAGGAAAATGTTAAACTATAATAGTGTGCTTGGGACATGGCTTTTAATGCTGAGACTTTTGTTTTTGTAATCAGATTCTTAAAATCTATAAAAAAAAATGTGATTTATCAGACAACTTATATCGGTTATCGGCTAATATAAAGAATTTCGGTTATCGTATCGGCCAAAATGTTCATATCGGTGCATCCCTAACATTTATTTTATTAACACAAACAGACTGAAATTGAAAACATTTCCCCAAATTAGAAATGAAATTTTCTTAGATCAAAAAATTAATTAATTAATTATTATTAACTAATTACCATCATTACATAAAAATACTAAATAATTATTAATTATTACTATAGTAATATTTTTATACATAGACTAAATCGACTAAAATCAAATTAAAATCCCTAATTAGAAATTACCTTCTCCCAGACCCAAAATACATTTTGTGATTGAAGTAACATGAACTGATAAATAATATTTCCCAATAAGAACATGTATTAAGAAGGTAAATAGGGTCGATTTTGATCTCAAAGGACAGAACAAGTGCATGAGACTTTTGTTTTGTAATCAGATTCTTTTTGTTTTGTAATCAGATCTAAAATCTATAAAAAAATGTGATTTATCAGACAACTTATATCGGTTATCGGCTAATATAAAGAATTTCGTTATCGGGACAAAATGTCTTGCATCGACTGCATCACTTGAAACATTTGGAAAACATTTCAATGAAAATTAGATCAAAAGATTCAGAAAATTAATTAATTAATTATTATTAACTAATCTAATTTGTCACCAGCATGTCATTCCTAAACAATCTGTTTGTCCAAAAGTGTTGTTCATATGACTTGTGCACTATATTCCAGGGCCATAACTACCACAGACACGCAATCTTTAGAAATGGCCAAATTGCCCCCCTCCAATATTTGATATTCTTGATGCTGCTCTGCTGCACTCCATTACGCACCGCTCTGTTTGTTGTTGGGATGGAAAGTTTTAAAAGTTGTATTTTTAGTGAAAGTGACATGTCAACCCTCTATGCACACCTTGGCAATAGAATCGCCATTGGCTAGTACATTTTTGGTTTAGTCGCCAGACTGATATACTTTATTATATGTTTATATTAATATATAGAGTTTACGTTCAGATATTTAAAAAGCTGTGCCATTTTACAAAGATATTGATCAATTTGGTGTTATATACAGTATATATATTAATTGATCAATATCTTTGTAAAATGGCACAGCTTAAATATCTGAACGTAAACTCTTAACATCAGTCAATCATGCATTAGACTATGTTATGATATTATGTCATGCTTGTTTAGTCCAGCATTATTTAATGATAGAACTTTAGTAATTAGAGCACCAAACACCAGCAAATACAGGGCTCTCAGTCAAACCATTTCTGTTCCTTTGATCATTATCTTAGCAACTAAAGCTATCACCCAAAAATGAAAGTCTGTCACCAGCATGTCATTCCTAAACAATCTGTTTGTCCAAAAGTGTTGTTCATATGACTTGTGCACTATATTCCAGGGCCATAACTACCACAGACACGCAATCTTTAGAAATGGCCAAATTGCCCCCCTCCAATATTTGATATTCTTGATGCTGCTCTGCTGCACTCCATTACGCACCGCTCTGTTTGTTGTTGGGATGGAAAGTTTTAAAAGTTGTATTTTTAGTGAAAGTGACACATCAACCCTTGTGCTTGTGTTTTTGTTTGTGAGAAACAAACTCAGCAAAACAACGGTGAGTACGTCGTCAAATGAGCCGAGATCACGTGCTCATTCATTGCTCAGCGAGTGAAAATATATCTATGCTAAACTTAATCTTAGCCTCTAACACACACTGGCGAATAAAATCTAAGCATTTATTAGCCAATGGCTTATGATAGATATTATTTAGTTGCCCAGAGTGAACATTGACTCGCATATGTAGAGGGTTGCATGTGAAGGCCAAGTATGGCAACCCACAGTGTTAAGGTAATGGCGTTACGTAATTTAATTACAAAATAAATGCAACTGTAACTATATATCGGTCATTATATCGGTATCGGCCGATATTCTTTATTTATGTTATTGTTATCGGCCTGATGTGAACATTTGTCTGATATCTTAAAGCCGATAAATAATGTATTATTTTCTTCAATATGTAATGGAATAACAGTAAATGTTAATGATTACAAAAATATTTTTCTGTAGAAAGCTAGGATATGTTGAATAATATTCATTTGTTGCTTTGCCTGTTTTTGATGTGCACGACTTCTCCTGCCATTTAAACAAGTTTAGTTCTCTGCAGGATAGTAACAGGAGATCAGTGGGCGAGGCCATAAACAGAGGGGCGTTTTCACTGCGTTACCTGATTTGCCCACGTCGCAGTGTGGGTAGGGGTTTAGGGGTGGGGTTTGGTGAATGGGACCATTTTCATTGCATGGTTTATAAACACCCATCAGTTTGACAACACCCACAAATTTAGAAACACCCACTTTTGTTTCACAGAGACCCCACACTCCATTTAAAGGCTGTTTGGTAAAGCAATGCTATTCTGATTGGCTCTCTTGTTTGAATTTGAAGAACACCACGTCAGCCGATGACATCAATAGCACACTGCCGCTGAAAGCTTTAGGCGACAACCTGTCTGAGAGTTCACATCATGGCGAGAGATAAAAATGTGCACTGGAAATAACATTTCATCCAGAAATTAGAAAAGGGTGCAAAATATGATTGCCAAATATCAAAATACTATCGACATAGAAGGTTTCAAAGTCGAACCTGAGGAAGCATCTCCTATGATGAATGTTTACCTGAAGCGCCACCTACTGGACAAATCTCTCTGCTAGTCCCTCCCGTTTTGACTTGCAAAATAGAGCTATTTTACTACTCCGCAACTGGTCATTGAGACCAAACAATATTTTAGGTGGAACTCTATAAAAAAAACAATATCCTGCATGTTATGACAGCTCCACTGGGGGAATCTGTTTGTGTTGCCACTGAGTTTGAAACTGGAATCTATTCTTGCTTCTGTTAGTGAGAAATCAATATTAGGCCATTTGTTTTCCCTTCACACACACACACAGTGGTAAAGAGAATAGTATGCTAATTTTTTTATATCAGTAAGAAGAAAAACATGTTTTTGTACTACAGTATAATTGTGTTTTTTCTTGTTTTTGGAGCTTGACAGCCGTAGTACCCATTCACTTTTACTGTATGGAAAAGCAGAGTGAACATTCAGCTAAACATCCCAAAGTAAGTCATACAGGTTTAGACCGACAATAAATGGTAGAATTTCATTTTTGGGTGAACTATCACTTTAAGCATGGCTTTAGTTTTGTAGCATGTATGAGTTCTCTCATCTCTCATGCTGTTCATGTGTGTGTGTGTGTGTGTGTGTGTGTGTGTGTGTGTGTGTGTGTGTGTGTGTGTGTGTGTGTGTGTGTGTGTGTGTGTGTGTGTGTGTGTGGGCGTGTTTTTGTGAAATATCAGGACACAAATGTGTATAATGACATGGGTATGACATAGGTATTACAAAAAGAGGGTGAAATATGAGGACGTTCCCCATGTCCTCACTTTTCAAAATGCTTATAAATCACACAGGATGAGGTTTTTTCACAGAAAGTAAACTGTGCAGTCTCCTGTGATGGGTAGGTTTAGGGGCAGGGGCAGTGTGTGTGTGTGTGTGTGTGTGTGTGTGTGTGTGTGTGTGTGTGTGTGTGTGTGTGTGTTGGGTAGGTTTAGGGGCAGGGGCAGTGTGTGTGTGTGTGTGTGTGTGTGATGGGTAGGTTTAGGGGCAGGGGCAGTGTAGGGGGATAGAAAATACGGTTTGTACAGTATAAAATGCATTACGCCTATGGAATGTCCCCACATTTCACAAAAACAAACGTGTGTGTGTGTGTGTTTTAGGCTTGCTGCGAATCAGATTCATGAGATCAAAAATTCACGCTGTGTCCATCTGCACACAGTAAAATGTGACAGGACAGAAAAACTCACTCAACTCACATGAGACTGACAATGACACACACACACACACATTGTCAAGTTTGGCAGACAGATTACTGGAGGGTGCTGGCTCAAACACACCAAAACACTGAAATTTGCACACACACTGGTGACCCACAGGGTTTCTCATACGCAAATGTTTCTGTCACTTTGATTGGCAGGTCAGGAAACTTTGAGACTGTGGACACACACACACACACACACACACAACTCGGCGCGGTGAGTGCAGCCTTCAACAAACAAACTCCTTCTGAAATGATTCTCTCAAAGGAGTCATTAGAGTCTTCATTTCAGGGATGGACATTAGCAACTCAGAAAACCAGCCATAACTGACAGGATTTGTGTGTTTATTGAAAATATGGATAAAATATCATACTGTTTAGAGAAGAGTCAACAGTTTTTGAGCGCAATTCACACGCAGCGGTAATTCAAGAAAAAAGTTGTCCGAATGCGCCACGTGCAACATGGATTCGGTCTTTCGGCCGTTTGATTTTGATTAATATGGGAATTTGAGAAAGAGCTAAGACAGTGGTGCGTATTGAAGACAGAAAGTGCGCTCGAGGAGCTCTGCTCTCACCACGTCACTCAGTTATGCGCCCTATCACAAGCGCAGCCGTCATCTATCATTCATAAATCACAATAACTCATCAAATAAAAAAATGGTAACACTTTATTCTGATGGTCCATTTTGAATACCGATGTTGACTATAAGTAACTTAGCAACTGTCTTCTAACTCTCATTAGAGAAGCCTAGACTGTCTGCTTAATATCTGCTAACTTTATAATGTTGATCCCTAACAGACACTCTACTGACTATAAGTAACTGTGCAACTACATGCCAACCTACTCCAACCATAAGCCTTCCAGTCTACTAATACTCCACTAACACTCCAATGAGAGTTAGACATGTAGGTGCAATGCTACTTATAGTCAACAGAATGTGTTAAAGGGACCATCAAAATAAAGTGAAACCAAAAAATGAAATGCAGGAAAACCCTGTAATGAAAGATATTGGAAATTAATCCATTATGTACACCATATTGAAAGTCTGTTGGTGCCTCAGTGACAAATTCACTCAGAGAAACCATCAATCTCATCTATCAATCATGACATCACACCCCCCATTTTTATAGCATCAAATAACTAACTAAAACTAAAGCATGATAAAAACTGCCTAGAATGACAGTTGTAGAGCTTGTAGTATTAATTTTCACATGCAGTTACACATTGTTGGTTAAAAACAAGAAAGTGGCTGGTAAAAACATTGAGTGGCTGGTAGATGTTGAAATCTAAAAAAAGTTAATTTCCATCCCTGCTTCACTTGATTAAATCAGCAAATGATCCAGTTCAGAAAGTCACTACATCCACCACATTTTTTTTTTTGTAGAGCAATAAAATAAACTATTTGTGCACCGATCAGGCATAAAATTCTTTAACCAAGCACCTTAGTAATGCCTAGACACCAGAACATGACAGAGACTTGAGGGTGATTTACTAAGAGAAAGCTGAAAACCACCCAGAACACCTTAGAAATGCCTTACCAACCACCCAGAATACCTTAGTAACGCCCTAGAGACTACCCATAACAGTTTAGCAATGCCCTAGCAACTTCCCAGAACACCTTAGTAATGCCTTAGCAACCAACCAGGGCTGTTTCCCAAAAGCATTGTAAGCTTCAGTTAATCATAAAACATTTGCCACCAATGGTCTCTACGATCAACTTAGGCTTACGCTGCTTTGAAAGTGTATTGTATAAAATGTTATATAAATAAATGTACTTTACTTGACAACACCCTAGCAATCACCCAGCACACTTTAGCAAGGACCTAGCAACCAGCCAGAACACCTTAGCATTGAGGAAAAAAACAACTTTTTCTTATAAAATGTACAAAAATATAGTTAATTGTGCTATTCTGTTTGGTGCTGCAATTGGAACAGGAATTTCACACTTTTAATTGTTTTAATTGCACATTTTTAATAGTTTTATGCATGTTGTTATGTTTGGCATGGCCAACCTGTGAGGTTTCGTGGACGGCGCTTGTAGGATTACAAATGTGTGACCATAAGAATATCCCAGATCATTTTTACGGTCTTGCTGGAGGATCTTACACACACAAGCCTATCACGAGTGGCTCACACATCTGCCCTCCTCATTTCCGCCACGGGCAGTCTGTAGGGTTTACAGAGATGAAACTGGCTCTCCCGTTGTGAGACGCCCGCGTGTCAGCGTTAATGGACCTGTCTCGCTGAACTCTCCCGACAGTGATCTCTATGGCCCGCATGACATGCATTAGTCCTGTCCTGCCTGCAGCATTTACCCCACAGACACACACTGAGAGCTAACTGATTAATGACAGTCCAAGTGAGTGTGTGTGGGGCACAATCAACAAAACTATTCTGTTCCGTTTCCTTTCTCGTTCCGTCAGTGCTGCACTTTGAGCTGGAGACGGTACAAAATCGGAACCAATACCCTGCACTGCTTGTTGCCATAGCAACAGAATTGTCACCATACCAACACCCCGCCAGCCTCAGATTTAGTCAGAGAGGGATGTGAACAGACTGAGTGAGACTTTAAAGAGAGGCCTCTGGAATTACCATGAATGCCTCCAGGATTCTCGCTGATGAACTACCACAAACTTTCACAAACACTGTGCGGATGATGTTCAAACATCACACATACAGCTGCTCAGAGCTTGAGGGTTTCTGGAGTAAACGCATAAATAGCTGCACCTGGAAATAAGAGAAATGCTTGTTCTGTTCACATCTGGTTGGCGTTATTCTGTGATGGTGAATCTGCTTCTCAAGCTCCTCGTAATCAAACGTTAACTACACAACCTAATAACAAAAAATAGCAAACTGGATTAAAGCTTTTTAGGAGGGATACATATTTTCCCTCTCCAAAACTGCAGATCTTGTTTGGTTTTCCCGGTCTTCAGTGGTCAGGATCTATCAAAAGTGCTCCAAGGAAGGAACAGTGGTGAACCGGAGACAGGGTCATGGGCGGCCCAGGCTCATTGATGCACACGGGGAACGAAGGCTGGCCCGTGTGGTCCGATCAAACAGACGAGCTACTGGAGCTCAAATTGCTCAAGAAGTTAATGCTGGTTCTGATAGAATCGCAGTTTGTTGCGTATGGGGCGGCATAGCCGCGGACCAGTCAGCGTGCCCATGCTGACCCCTGCCCACACTTCCGAAAGCTCCAACAGTGGCACATGAGCATCAGAACTGGCCCACGGAGCAATGGAAGAAGGTGGCCTGGTCTGATGAATCAAGGTGTGTGTCACTTACCTGGGAAACACATGGCACCAGGATGCACTATGGGAAGAAGGCAAGCTGACGGAGGCAGTGTGATGCTTTGGGCAATGTTCTGCTGGGAAACCTTGGGTCCTGCCATCCATGTGGATCCATGGAGGCCCCACCTCGCAACTTACAGAACTTAAAGGATCTGCTGCTAACATCTTGGTGCCAGATACCAAAGCACACCTTCAGGGGTCTAGTGGAGTCCATACCTTGACGGGTCAGGGCTGTTTTGGCAGCAAAAGGGGGACCCACACAATATTAGGAAGTCTCTGTCATGTTCTGGCATTACTAAGGTGTTCTTGGTGGATGCTAGGGTGTTGCTAAGTTGTCCTAGGTTGTTGCTAGGACATTACTAAGCTATCCTGGATGCCTGCTAGGGCATTATTAAGGTGTTCTGGGTGGTTACTAGGGTGTTGCTAAGTCAAGTGAAATCATATTCATTCATTTAGCACTTTATACAATACACATTGTTTCAAAGCAGATTCACAGTAAATATTGTGTTCTGGTCAGTTGATAAGGCATTACTAAGATGTTCTGGGGGGTTTCTAGGGTGTTGCTAGAGCGTTCTGGGTGATCGCTAAGGTATTTCTAAGGTGTTCTGGGTGGTTTCTTGCTTATCGCTTACTAAATCACCCTTAAGTCTATGTGATGTCTGGGCATTACTAAGGTGTTCTTGGTGGATGCTAGGGTGTTGCTAAGGTTTTCAGGGTGGTTGCTAGGGTGTTGTTAAGGTGTTCTGGTTGGTTGCTCGTTATTCAACCACCCTCTTTGTCCACCATCTTGTGATGGCTTGGTATCTAAATATGGCTATCCCAAAAAATGTGTGGTTGGTTATGTATATGTGAGTGTGTGTGTGTGTGTGTGCATTCTTGAGCAGATGTTTTGTTCTGTCATACGTGTGTGCGCTCCAGAAATGACAGACCTTGAGCTTTGAGACGCTTTGATCCTCTGTGTTTCATCTCTGGCCTTAGATCAGTAGTCTAACAGAGGGGAATTTACACACACACTTTTCATTTTTAAGTCTGCCTTTAAGTACATACAACCATTTTAGAAATGAAGAGTGGGGATGCCAATTACACGTTCATTTTCCTTATTTAAAAACAACATTTTTAAAACATAATAAAAATATGCATGCATGCATGTAGGATTCCATAATAAGGGATTTTCTTACGATTAAAGAAAAAAATGAGCTACGACGCAACTCTAAATGCATGAAAACATGGACTACCAATTAAATATATTGTTGCATTGACATTCTCACTACTCATTGATTCCACCTACACACAAAAGTCTTTGTAATTATCATAATTTGAATATTTGATAATTAATTATTGTAACAAAATGACAGGGCAAATTAAAAGCCAGTTGGTGAAAAATCATCCTGTTGATTTATCTAGCTGATTTGAACACACACATTAATGCAAACAAATCTCTGCCGCCTGCTCTCTTTCAATCTCTTTCATACTGATTTCTCTGCTTTCCTTCTCTCTCAACTGTTAAATATTCCTCTCACACTTTCAGCACTGCCGGGAGGAAGAGGAGGATGACGAAGACTTGACAGCTCCTCCGCATGGAACACAGACCACCGCGCAAACATCCCATCCTGCCTGAGAGGGAGGCAGACAGGAAACGCATCATAAACACTGTCAGGGCCCTTAATGATCATGAAGTTTGCTCTATTTGCTTTCTAGACTGTATTGTGTCTGACCTGAGACCTGGACTGATGCCTGCTGCGCAAAAACATGGCAAGAGATTTAAGCAGCAAGCTCAAATCTGATTGTCTGCCTTCATGCAATTTCCAGGAGTCAGGACGCACAGATTTGTATCATTCCACCGGGAAACAAAGTCATGTTTATGAGTTCCCAATGCTAAAATGAACACTTCTCGAACTAGGCAAGATTTGACATTACCCTATATCGACAAAATCAAAGTAGATGCTATGTTTAATTTGGTGTTGCTAAGGTGTTCTGGTTGGTTGCTAGGGCGTCACTAAGGTGGTGTGGTAGTGTAGCTAAAGTGTTCTGAATTGTTGCTCGGGCATTTCTAAGGTTTTCTAGGTGGTTGGTAGGGTGTTGCTGAGGTGTTCTGGCTGGGTGACATTACTGAAATTTAAATTAGTAGGGTGTTCTGGAGGTTACTAGGGTGTTCTTGGAGGTTGCTATGTTCACAATATTAACTGTACTAAGGTGTTCTGAGTGGTTGCTAGGGCATTACTAAGGTGTGCTGGGTGGTTGCCAAGGTGTTCAGGGTTGTTGCTAGGGCACAATAATAGGGCATTACTAAGGTGTTCTGGGTTGTTGCTAGGGCACAATATTAGGGCATTACTAAGGTGTTCTGGGTTGTTGCTCGGGCATTGCTAAGGTTTTCTATGTGGTTGGTAGGGTGTTGCTGAGGTGTTCTAGCTGGGGGACATTACTGAAATTTAACATTACTAGGGTGTTTTGGAGGTTACTAGGGTGTTCTTGGAGGTTGCTAGGTTCACAATATTAACTGTACTAAGGTGTTCTGAGTGGTTGCTAGGGCATTACTAAGGTGTGCTGGGTGGTTGCCAATGTGTTCTGGGTTGTTGCTAGGGCATTGCTAAGGTTTTCTAGGTGGTTGGTAGGGTGTTGCTGAGGTGTTCTAGCTGGGGGACATTACTGAAATTTAAATTACTAGGGTGTTCTGGAGGTTACTAGGGTGTTCTTGGAGGTTGCTAGGTTCACAATATTAACTGTACTAAGGTGTTCTGAGTGGTTGCTAGGGCATTACTAAGGTGTGCTGGGTGGGTGCCAAGGTGTTCTGGGTTGTTGCTAGGGCACAATAATAGGGCATTACTAAGGTGTTCTGGGTTGTTGCTAGGGCACAATATTAGGGCATTACTAAGGTGTTCTGGGTTGTTGCTCGGGCATTGCTAAGGTTTTCTAGGTGGTTGGTAGGGTGTTGCTGAGGTGTTCTAGCTGGGGGACATTACTGAAATTTAAATTACTAGGGTGTTTTGGAGGTTACTATGGTGTTCTTGGAGGTTGCTAAGTTCACAATAGGGCAATGAAGTCAATAGGGCAATAGGGCATTATGTCATCTTTCATAATGATGGTTATGAAGATGACAATGGTGATGGTTATGATGATCGTAACTTCCTGTAGTTTCTCATCTGGACTGAGCAGCTGATGCTGAAAAAGTCAAACACAGAGATACTCTGACACATGCAAAGGTTTGTTTCACTATATTAACTGAACATTTTAATTGTTATTCACCGAAAAAAACTCAATATAGCACCCTGAAATACTTTTGAATACCTGAAACACGCACACACACACACACACACACACACACACACACACACACACACACACACACACACACACACACACACACACACACACACACACACACACACACACACACACCAGGGTCGGACTTGGAGCAAAATGGCCACCAAAATTAATAAAAATGCTTAAAAACAAGATATGGTTTATATAAGTCTCCATAAGTTCTTGTTTTTGATATTTATAAGCAGTATCACACAAGAAAAAGTGCAGTTTTCCTGAATATCAGCATGTTTGCAAATTTGATATTGATTTTATACAACAATAAACAATAAGTTAATAGGCTGTTAGGTGACTTACATTTTAGACACTATATTTTCTATTTTGCCAAGGGAAATTGTCCCAAACAGTAGAGCCATTGCGCGTCTGAGCAACACTGTTTCAGTTTCGTTACTACACAAATACACGTTTTTGAATGAATCGTTCTGAGCGATTCGCTCCGTCACTTCTGCTTTATGCCTGAATCAATCAGCCGTTTTGAATGAATCATTTGACTGAATGATTCAATGAGTTACTCGTTACGGCAATGATTTGCTGCCACCTACTGGCAGTTTTAGTATCAATTTATTTGAGCTTAGGGACGAAGATTGAATGTGTTTTTTGTTTTCGGTTGTGATTGTAACAATAGTTCGAGTTAAAGGGATCTCTTGGTGTTAAAGGGATAGTTCACCTGAAAATGTGATGTTTATCTGCTGACCCCCAGGGCATCCCAGATGTAGGTGTGTTTGTTTCTTCAGCAGAACACAAATGAAGATTTTTAACTCCAACCTTTGCTCGTGTAATGCATGTCAATGGGGTCTACGATGAGAAACCGATCAGTATGAGAGTTATTTTTTTACCTAATTTCAGACGAATTTCATCTAATATTCCCAATGCATTTCTTCCGCCGGAGAAGGTCAAAACGGCGTGATCATAGATATATATTTACATAGATTTCTCATTCGATTGATCTGCGCAATCCACGCAGGCACAAATGAGGCATCTATATATATATATATATATATATATATATATATATGATCGCGCCGCTGTTTTGACCTTCTCCGGCGGAAGTAATGCATTGGGAATCCTAGATGAGGTTCGTCTGATATGAGGTAAAAAAATAACTCAAATACCGATCTGTTTCTCGTCTTAAGACATCAATGTGTCGCCATGAGCCACAGGGTTTAATATGGATTCATATATCTGTGTGTTTTTACTCTCATAGAAGTAGACCCCATTGACATGCATTACACGAGCAACGGTTGGAGTTAAAAATCTTCATTTGTGTTCTGCTGAAGAAACAAACACACCTACATCTGAGATGCCCTGGGGGTCAGCAGATAAACATCACATTTTCATTGTTGGGTGAACTATCCCTTTAAGACTTGGACATTGCTAAGGTATGGCTTAATATAACATACATTATGTCTCTTAATGAAATATGTAGTAGAAAACCCATGAAAGATGTTCGAACATGTTCACTATGGTTTCAGACCCCACTACAAATGGCTGTCTCCTCAAATAGTGCCCTATTTAAGAGTATAGGGGGCAGTTTCGGATTCAGCCCCTGTCTTGGAGACTGACGAGGGCAGCCCATAAAACATCTCGATTGAGATAGAGCAGTCTGTCAGATGTGTGTGTGTGTGCGCACCAATCTGTTGGTGTGTGAGTTTGTGTGCACGTGTGTTTGAGTGTGTTTTCAATGCAATTACATTTTGTTTGAAACAAAGAGTTGTGTTGTGGTAAAAATAGTTACACTCAAAAAAATGCTGGGTAAAAAACAACCCAAGTTGGGTTGAAAATGGACTAACCCAGCAAATGGTTGTTTAACCCATGGATTGGGTTGTTTTAGGCAAACATTTAACCCAAGTATTTTTTAAGAGTGTACAGGTAGCGCCAGTTGATTACCGAGTGCAAAACACAAGAAAAAAAAGAGTAGGAAAAAGCATTACTTATGCACGTTGTAGTCTTTGAGGGAAAAAAACAAATTTTTGTTAAAAATGTTGCTTCTTTTATGAGACTTACCAACATTAAAGTCTCGATAAAAAAAGAACGCATGAAGAACGAATGCATGCATAACAAATCACCAGTTGAAGTTACACTCCAGTCACAATCTTCCTGTGAAGGCCAAGTAAAATCCCACTCATTCCTCCATGTCCATTTTCAGCATTAGTGTTGTCAAAAGTACCGCCCGTGATACCAAGTCGGTATTGAAATTTTAAAAATGTGCCGCTTTGAGCGCTGTTGAGCTGGAGTCGTAAACACCTCTGACTGGCCATTGTGCTCTCGCGCTCATCAGATCAGCCTGTGATTGGCTACAATGATCAACGCACGGCAGCATTGGAAGCACACAGAAGTGTTTGACAGTGTTTGAAAGCGGGAACGGGAGCGTTTGAAAGCAGAAGCAGCCGCCGACCAGCAGGCCGGTAGGCTTATAGACACCTGCATTCAAACGCTCCGTGTGTATCTGTGCAAGCACTCTGTGAAAAGCATGATGTATATTTATAACATGCTTGTGAAGTGCTGATCATTGTAGCCAATCACAGACATGATGAGCGTAATGGCCAATCAGAGGTGTTTACGATTCCGCACAACAGCGCTCAAAGCGTCACATTTTTAAATTTCAGTATGTGGACTGACCATTTCCAATGTTTTCAGATGTGATACTTTGCAGTAAATGAATAAACTCCTCAATAAATAAAATTAATTTTAAAAATATATAAATAAAATAAAATGAAATATGGATTGACAATTTCGAATGTTTTCATTGTGATACTTTACTCCAAATTAGGGCTGGGACACACGATTATTTGTTAAAACGATTAATCTAGCGATTATTTTTTCCCCTGTGCATCGATTAATCTAACGGTTTATTTTTCTGGACTGGTTCGATTGCGATTTGATTCGATTAGCTCCTCATTAATTGCCTAATAGCAATTTATACATGTTGATTTACTGTGTGTGTGTGTGTGTGGGCATGTTTTTGTGAAATATCAGGACACAAATGTGTATAATGACATGGGTATGACACAGGTATTACAAAAAGAGGGTGAAATATGAGGACGTTCCCCATGTCCTCACTTTTCAAAATGCTTATAATTCACACAGGATGAGGTTTTGCTGCAGTAAACTGCGCAGTCTCCTGTGATGGGTAGTGTGTGTGTGTGTGTGTGTGTGTGTGTGTGTGTGATGGGTAGGTTTAGGGGCAGGGGCTGTGTGTGTGTGTGTGTGTGTGTGTGTGTGTGTAGGTTTAGGGGCAGGGGCAGTGTAGGGGGATAGAAAATACGGTTTGTACAGTATAAAATGCATTACGCCTATGGAATGTCCCCACATTTCACAAAAACAAATGTGTGTGTGTGTGTGTGTCTCGGTCACATCGGCGCGATAAGGCATTGAACATTTTAAATTTAAAACAGCTTATTATGTAGGTAGCCATTGTGCCTGATGCTTTCACTTGAAAGTTTGCATCGTTTTTGTGATTTAAATACATAAAATATTACCATAATATCTGTCTTCCTGTGTGCGTAAATTTGTTTATGTAGCCGTGACAACGAAAGTGCATGCGCGCCTGTGTTAAGAGCGCTAGTTGCTCCGTGAACGCTGATGACATCCTGTTGACATTTCCGAATGCAAGCACGCACTGCACACAAACAAACGTACATGTGTCATTAGTATGAGGAAAAAATGGGATTTTAACTGTCGGTCTCGGACATAAATATCTTAATTCGGGTCGGATTCGGTTACTGTTCTGTCGATGCGGGCCAGGGTTTTAGGTCTGACGAATCGACACGCATATTTTGCGTCTACGTATGTTATGAGTCGACATCATCGGCGTTATCCCCGCCCTACTCCAAATCAATAGAGCTCCTCGATAAAATAAAAAAATAGACAATTTCTAATGTTTTCAGATGTGCATCCACTGACCTGCCGACCAATAGGAACTCTCCGACGAGGTTCTGCCGCCTCATGGCCATGAGGATGTTTCGTACGGTCATGCCCTCACAGAAACACGCCACCACGCGAGCCTTGGGCAGGTACTTGCGCAGTTTCGCCAGCAGACGGTCGAAGTTCTGCTCGCCGGCGTTACTCCAAATTTTATCCGAGTGAGCGATACAAATCCCTTCCTTTCCCGCCATCTCTTTAAACGCCTCCATCCCGCTCTCGCCATAGTTACCTAGAGAGAGAGGGAAAAAACAGGGATGTTTATGAATATTCAAGCAGCGAAATCTACAATGAGTTTTAATATTATATTTTAAAGTTTGACACTTTTATCTATCTCTCCTCTCTATATAGCCTATATATGTGTAGAGATAGTGTAAAGACGAACGCAAACCTTGAAATAATGTAGGGCATTTTTATTATCAATCTTCTAGAGCAAATTTCCTCTCCAAAGCAAAGCTCAGCAAACAAACCAACAGCACATCGTGTTGCCGTGTGAAACACTGAAACTGTGATGGCAGACACACACACACACACACACACACACACACACACACCAGTGTTTCTCCTGCTTTCTCTGATGGAGAACTTGAGGATGGAGAGCTGTAAAAAAGGTAATTCGTCTCACACACATAAAACACTGATATGTACACGGAGCTGTGAAAGTGTCAGATGAGTGTGTGAGAGAGCGCTGAGGTTCCTCGGACAGGTTTGGTCAGGATCTGATGGTGTGGTGGCTCTGGTTGTTGTGGGTACGTGTAAAGTCTTGTAATTAGTCTCACAGTGAGAGTAGCAGACACGAACAGATGGCACACACACACACACACACACACACACACACACAATCACAGTCTCCGTTCATAAAGGGGACACCAGGCTTCACTTCCTATCAAAGATCATTGAACAGATCATTTTCTCAGTCATTGAAATGAATCACAACTAAACATTCGATTAAACTAATGATCCCTATTTTTCAAGGCCCCATAATATCCTTTGGGAACATAACAGAGAGCTCAAAGCAGAGATACAATATCAGTAACCCACAGGAAAACGGTTATGAAATAAAATAAAATATGGACTGGCAATTTCCAATGTTTTCAGTACTTTTGGGATAATTTAAATCAATTAAATTTAAAAACGGACCGACAATTTCCAATGTTTTTAGATATGATAATTTGCAGTAAATTAATAAGACACCTCAATGAATACTTTTTTTTAATACATTTAAAATAAATACAATTAAATATGGACTGACAATTTCCAATGTTATTAGTTGTGATACTTTACATTTGTGATAATATAAATAAATAAATAATAAAATAAATATGAATTAAATAAATAAATAAAATATGGATCAACAATTTCCAATGTTTTCAGTTGTGATACTTTACATTTGTGATAATTTAAATAAATAAAAATAAATAAATAATAAATAAATATGAATTAAATAAATAAATAAAATATGGATCAACAATTTCCAATGTTTTCAGTAAGTTGTGATACTTTTGTGAAAATTTAAATAAATAAAAAATAAATAAATATGAATTAAATAAATAAATAAAATATGGACTGACAATTTCCAATGTTTTCAGTTGTGATACTTTACTGCAAATCAATAGGGCTCCTCGATAAAATAATAAAATGAATACAATTCTATAATGTCTGAACCAATATTTTACGTTCTAAAATCCCTTAAGAGAAAGTAAAAAAGATACAAAATGAAAGCATCGAGTCCTAAAGTGATTATGATTAGCATAGCTCAGGTCATTTAGTTTTGATGAGATATGATCTGTATTCTGATTGCGTGCGTTGGTATCTTGAGCAGTTTGAGATCTCAAAGACACACGTGAGTCTATTTCTCCAATAATCAGTTGAGTAAAAGTCTCCATTTAATCTCACCGCTGTAGGAGAAATTATAGAGATCTCATTAGTGATTTCCAAAGGGATGGCTAAATACAGAAAACACACACACACACAACTCTACCTCAAAGTGCTGCACTCGCTCGGCTGGAGTGTGAATGAATATTACAGCAGAAAATCGAACATCTGAACGTGAAACGCTGCCCTTTCCAAACTGTGCAGGAACACATCAGATTTCAGAGTGTGTGTGTGTGTGTTGGTTTCCGCTGTGCTGGTAACAGTTGTGTTACCTGAGCGAGTGTTGACATGGATGTGCTGTAATTACCACAGACACACTGGAGCTGAAGAGAGATGCTATCAGGACTGTCTCTCTCTCTCTCTCTCTCTCTCTCTCTCTCTCTCTCTCTCTCTCTCTCTCTCTCTCTCTCTCTCTCTCTCTCTGTCTCTGTCTCTCTCTCTCTCTCTCTGTCTCTCTGTGTGTCTTTAGTAGGTGTGTGTGTTCTTCATTCCTCATTTTTTTCCCTTTGAGGTGTAATGTTGCTGTGTTGCTGTATAAAAAGTCCCCTTCAAAGACCGCTCAATACAGTTTCAATGACCGTTCAATGTCAATCTTTTCATTAGTACTGGAGCTGCCAGTACTCTACGTTTCAAATGATTATTAAACAGCACAAACTATGGAGAAGCGGCAGCCCTTCTGGTGCACTCAGGGCCCTATTTTAACGATCTGAGCGTTTGGTCTGAAGCGCACGGCGCAGGTGCACTGAGGCCGTGTCCGAATCCACTTTTGCTAGTTTAACGATGGAAAAAAAACAGTCAGCACGACAGGTGCATGGTCTAAAAGGGTTGTCCCTAGTCTCTTAATGAGTCATGGGTGTGTTTTAGGCTAAACGTGCAATAAACCAATCAGAGTCTCATCCCCCTTTCCCTTTAAAAGCCAGTTGTGCTTGCATCATGGCGGATTCGCTATTTACATGGTGGAATTTGTGAGTGGAAGGACTGAACGCTTCTCCAGAGAGGAATCCTGTAATTTTAATATTTGGCATGTGTGTGTGTTGCTGCACGTCCCTGTGTGTGTAATACGCGTGTTGTGCACCCACCTATAGACACATATTACTAACACGCCCTTTAAATAACACAAAAAATACTGCGCTATTGACTTTAGAGCAGGTTTTTGTTGGTCAGTGGCGCAGCCGTTTTCAGTTAGCAACACGCCAACAATGTGCCTGAACACACCTGGTTTTCAGACCAGACGCCCATGGGTGAACAGATGAGTCCATTTGCTATTTAAACAATGTGGCGCTGGGCGTGAAAATGAGAACTAGTTAGGATGAAACTAGCAAAAACCACTTGCACCAGGTGTATGATAGGGCCCTCCGTAGTGTTGTCACGATACCAAAATTATGACTTCGATACGATACCAGACTAAAATACCTCGATACCGATACTAAATCGATACCACGGTCAAAAAACCACCCGGTAAAAGTAATTGAAAATGACAAGAGAACTTATTATTCATAGTTTTATATTTTTTTAAACTAAAAACTCACTTGGCCAGCATGTTTCTGCCCTGGTTTTTGACCATTTCTTCTTATTGCAATTTTTTTATTTTATCTTTGTTTTAAAAAATAAACTAAGAATGCAAATTACAAACAATATGACAAATACAGTGCTAGTCACGAAAGAAACTGGGCGATTTCCTAGGCAGATATTGTGGACTTGGGACTATATTTATGGGGAAGCACAGGCGAAGCACTGCTACTTGGGCGCAGAGATATCACACAACACATGAAATCCCACAACTTCGGTCAACATACCGGCCTATGTTGTGCATGTGTTGCGTGATATCTCTGCGCCCAATTAGCAGTGCTTCGCCTAGGAAATCGCCTAGTCTTATTCCGCATCGCTATTTGTATTAGTTGTGAATACGCAGGCCACTAGAAGTCATTAGGTGGGGTTTTTTTTTTTTACTGCTGGCAACATAGGATTCCATTCATTATGCTAAGCTAAGCTAGCGGCGACCCTGCCAAACTAAAACAATGCATGAGACAAAAATGCATTTGCCCACATATCTAAATGATGGAAAGAAGTTGAATAAGCCCTATTTCTAAAAACGCTGGAGTGTTCCTCATGCAAAGAAATGAGCCAATCATAGCAGAGCTAATTTGCATAAATACTGTACAGTAGCAAAATCCAGTTCAACTGTAACGCTCAGAGAGAAAACGAGCATGAAATAGAAGTGCAAGAAGTGACATTAAAGTGGACTTCAGGGTGAAAAAAGAAAAAGCCGCAGCTGTGTAAAATATGGGCTCTTTAAAATATAAACCCCTAAAAGCTGTCCTGTGTATAAGAGACAGATGCCGCTATCTGTGAAAGGTCTTTCTCAGCACATTACATTACTGTGAAGTATTTGCACTAAATCAAGTGGAGTATCCAACGGCATCAAATGATAAAAATCCCCCGCCGCGCCACACTGTCTGAAAAATGTCCCGTGGTGATATCATCTGAAATCCATCTCTTAAAACGCATTTCCCCCATCATTTTCATGATTTACCCATGATTTACATCCTACAAGCATTTTGTGTTTGTGAGGAGCGAGTGCTACATCCTCAACACAGACGCATGAGCAGATGGCACATACATGTCCGTCTCCACAGGGAGCACGCACATGCACAGGTGACCATAGAGAGATGGAGAATCTCTGCTCGCTGGGTTAATGTACATATCCTACTCTGTGATTATGCTAATGCTATCTGCATTACATCATGATCACATAACCCTCCTCTAAGTCTATAGAGCGCAACAGTCGGGGTCTGAATGTACAAACTCCATTAATTTTCTCCATTATGAAATTGATATTAAAGACAGACCTACTATGAGCTACGACTCCGAGGTTGTTAATCCATGATATTTGCTTCTGTTGAAGCCGTTAGCCCACATTATTTCAGCATTGTTTTTAAATAATCATGTTTAACAGTGGAATTCCTGGTGAAAACTACATTACCCAAAATGCTGTACAGAAGATTCCACCAATCAGAGTCGAAAAAAAGAACATGCTCCATTATGCTCCGCCCACTCCCATGAAAAATTGCCAATAACGCAATCGAGTCGATCTCTCTACGCTCTCAAAATACTGAAATGTTTTGTATAGCCTAAAATATATTGTTTTTGTACATATAGTCAACATTTGTAAATGCGTAGTTTTTTCTTTCTCCATCGTTTTTAACTCGATTATGCTGTTTGCAATGCATCATGGGATTGTAGTTCTTTCCCTCACTAAAGCCGTTAAGTGTCTTTTTGTCGGATTTTCAAAAACTTTTTTGCTTTAATTCGAAGTTTGTAATGTTATCATTCACCTCGTTGGCTTGGTTTTATGGCTTATAACTCTTTACTGAAGAGTTTTAATGAACAAAATACATCCGGAACCAACACTGCTGAAAAAGGGGGCGGGCACTAATGCACTCTACTGGCTGGCTTGAGTGTGATTGACAGGTGGAGGGGAATCCATCAGCCAGTAGTTTGCACTGGTTTGCTCACGTGATTTTCCAGCAATATATGGATTCTAGAAGCACTTTCCAAATGTGTTTCTCCATGGGGATTTTAAAGAATTCAAAAGTCTTAAACCAAACCAACCAGCTCAGATTGAATCATAATATTACAAAATCTGATTCAAACCAACCTCTATATCTTCATCTATATTATCAGCAGAGAGAAAGCTTGCACAGTAGAGGGGAAAAGCCTACACATTTCATTAAGATGCCAAGTGATCCAAACTGTGAGCAACAAAAAGCAAAACACAAAGAAAAATGTAACCCTAGAATGTATGTTTCTGCATTATTGTAAGTTATTCTGAGTCCACAACTACACACAAACAAACACACACACAATTTGAGCACAGGAATTTTTATCAGCTTTGATCACAGAAATAAATGACACTTTAAAATACATTGATTAGGCATAACATTATGACCACCTTCCTAATATTGTGTTGGTCCCCGTTTTGCTCCAAAACAGCCCTGACCCGTCGAGGCATGGACTCCACTAGACCCCTGAAGGTGTGCTTTGGTATCTGGCACCAAGATGTTAGCAGCAGATCCTTTAAGTCCTGTGCCATGTGTTCCCTAAGCGACTCGCACGCACCCGGCCATTCACGTGATGTAAAAGAACACATGATTCATCAGACCAGGCCACCTTCTTCATTTGCTCCGTGGTCCAGTTCTGATGCTCACGTGCCACTGTTGGTGCTTTCAGCGGTGGAGAGGGGTCAGCATGGGCACCCTGACTGGTCAGCGGCTATGCCGCCCCAAACACAACAAACTGTGATGCACTGTGTATTCTGACACCTTTCTATCAGAACCAGCATTAACTTCTAGAGCAATTTGAGCTCCAGTAGCTCGTCTGTTTGATCGGACCACACGGGCCAGCCTTCGCTCCCCACGTGCATCAATGAGCCTGAGCCGCCCATGACCCTGTCTCCGGTTCACCACTGTTCCTTCCTTTGGTCACTTTTGATAGATCCTGACCACTGCAGACCGGGAACACCCCACAAGAGCTGCAGTTTTGGAGATGCTCTGACCCAGTCGTCTAGCCTTCACAATTTGGCCCTTGTCAAACTCGCTCAAATCCTTACACTTGCCCATTTTTCCTGCTTCTAACACATCAACTTTGAGGACAAAAATGTTCACTTGCGGCCTAATATATCCCACCCACTAACAGGAGCCTTGATGAAGAGATCATCAGTGTTACTCACTTCACCTGTCAGTGGTCATAATGTTATGCCTGATCGATGTATATTCAAATGGAAAACAGTTATTTAAAATTTTAACAATATTTAGCAGTTTTTACTGTATTTTTGATTAAAATAAATGCAGCCTTGGTGAGCATGAGATCTTTTTACATCTTTACGAAGTCTTATGAACACTAAAGATCTATACTCTGTGAGAAGCTCTAACATGTCTTCCGCCTGCCCGTCTGTGTGATCTCAGAGGAGCGTCCCGTGGCTGTCATGAAGACAGACGGCAGCTGTAGACCTGTGGATGTCCAGCTGTCTCTGTCTGCACAGATGTGTGCGGACCCCTGCCGATCGCAGCTGATGTTCAGGAGTTTTGGGTCTACATTTACAAAATGCTTTATACACTACGGGTTGTTTCAAAGCAGCTTCACAGTGATGAACGTAGAAATAACAGCGTTGATGTCACAAAATTCATCAGTTAGGAAACACATTTCAGCTGGAGTCAGTTCAGTGTTCAAGGGATCGTTCACCAAAAAATAAAAAATAAATCTGTCATCATTTAATCACCCTCAAATTGTTCAAAACCTGTAGGAATTTCTTTCTTCTGCTGAAAACACACACACACACACACTCACAAGCACACACAGACACTCACTCACTCACACACACCGACAGACAGACTGACACACACACTCACTCACACACACACACACAGACACTCACCACTCTCACACACACCGACAGACAGACTGACACACACACTCACTCACACACACACACACACACAGAACACGCACACGCTCACACACCGACAGACAGACTGACACACACACTCACGCACACTCACTCACACACACACACTCACACGCACTCACTTACTCACTCACAGACAGACTCACACACACACACATACTCACTCACTCACACACACACAGAACACGCACACACTCACACACCGACAGACAGACTGACACACACACTCACACGCACTCACTTACTCACTCACAGACAGACTCACGCACACACACACACAGACAAACAAACACACACACACACACTCACTCACTCACTCCACTCACTCACTCACACACACACACACACTCACACACCGACAGACAGACTGACACACACACTCACTCACGCACTCACTTACTCACTCACAGACAGACTCACGCACACACACACACAGACAAACAAACACACACACACTCACTCACTCACTCACTCACGCACACACACACACACACACACACACACACACACACAGAACACGCACACTCACACACACACACACACACACACAGACACACACACACACACTCACTCACTCACTCACACACACACAGAACACGCACACACCGACAGACAGACTGACACACACACTCACTCACACACTCACAGACAGACTCACGCACACACACACAGACAAACAAACACACACACACACTCACTCACTCATGCACACATGCACACACACACACACACACACACAGAACACGCACACACTCACACACACACACACACACAGAACACGCACACACTCACACACACACACACACACACAGACACATACTCACTCACTCACACACGCACACACTCACACACACCGAACACACACACAGAACACGCACACACTCACACACACTCACAAGCACACACACTCACACGCATACTCACTCACTCACACACGCACACACTCACACACTCACACGCATACTCACTCACACACGCACACACTCACACACTCACACGCATACTCACTCACACACGCACACACTCACACACTCACACGCATACTCACTCACTCACACACGCACATACCGAACACGCACACAAACACACACATACATCATTCACTCTCATCTGTTCTCTTGAATTAAAGGGATGATTATTTAACAGCAGTGAAAGGCTTTTCTTTCATCAGAGCAGAAAAGTGACTCTCTATCCACTTTGATTAATTTCCCCTGAATTTCCATACAAAAGTGACCTCGTTCGTTTTATCTGGCCAATGAACAGCAGTTAAAAGGCATAAAAGAGAGAGAGATGGAGACTGGGCAGATTTCCAGTCCAATCTGAGTGGGTATAACTCAGGTCAGTGCTACCGGAGACGGCTGTAATCTCCACAGAGCAAAGAGCGCTTCCTCACATCCTAATAAACTCACAGCAGACGAAACCAAACAACCAGTATCCCGAACGCCTGGCAATTCGATCCGCGCATATTACTTTGATTGGGTGCGACTTCATGTTTAATTGCCATGGCGAATACACAGAGAAGACATGTCCGTATGTGTGTGCGAATCCTTTAGATGACTTTAAAAAGAGAAGTACGCCGAGAACTGGACATTTTGTCATGTTTTTCCACACTTGTGTGACTTTCTTTCTTCAGTGGAAAACAGCTGGTGTTTCACCGCACATTTCTCATGTAATCAAAGTGAATTGGGACGGACCAAAAAAAAAAGCATGCCAATAAACTACTTAATACTGCGCTGTATTGCAAACCATGAGATCGCTTAAAGAACATACATTATCTTTCAATAATTCAACGGACCGGAGTCAGTTATTCCGCTTATACTACGGTAACCACACCTCAACACATTGTTCAGATGATGGATTTCAAGACATTTGTCAGGTTTTTGTTCTTAAAACGCTCGTGTGTGCAGGACTAATTTCATACGCATCTCATCCCAGTCTCTGTTGCTAATTCCAAAACGTCATTTTAGAGCTCGTAACGGAGCCACTGATAGCAGAATAATGCAGTTATGAGAGAGAGAGTGAGAGAGAGAGAGATTAAGTGTGTGTGAATTACCTAAGTCTGTGCGTTTCTCAACAGTGTTCGGCGGCAGTGACTCGACTAATAGCGAAACTGTAAGTTTATCTGCTTCAAGAACAGCGCCGTTATTACCTCGCTAGTGAGCTACTGCTAAACTATTTTACTGATAACATCATCATTTTTCTATATCTCGATATACGATATATATATCTCGATATCTTTACAGGAAAAATAACCCCCCAAAAACTACTGCAAAAACAAATATGCCAAATACCACAGTCTCTTTTTATTGAAGTGCAAAGAAGTAGGCAGTTCAAATGTAGGAACAAAGTGCTTTTGCGACATTTAAAAAAAAAAATACTTGTATACAAAAATAATAATTTAAAACAGTAAAATAAAGGAAGAAATAATATCTATTGCCTTCTTTTCATTCAAAAATAAAACAACTCAAATCGAGGTACGCAGTGCAAATAGGAACAAAGTGCTTCTGCGATATTTGAGATTAAAAAAAAAATCCCTGATTACATAAATAATAATAATTTAACTGTAAAAGAAAAGAAAAGGCTAGTGGGTTTAATGGCCGGGATCCTTAGTCTGGTAGGACTCCTCGTATGCAAGCTTGTGCCTCGTCTGTAAATGGTAGAAAAGGTTTGTGGTGCTAGAAGCTTTGGTTGGTTTTTCTGTCTGCTGTTCGTCCAACGCCTTAAAACCAAAGTATCTCCATATAATGGAACCAGTTGTCCTTTTTTGAGACGAGTTCTGTCGCCTCCGGGCTGGTTGCAGACACCGCCATGTGCAATGAGACAACACGCGAGGGGAGGGGGAACAAAAGCAAGGAGCGAGCGGGGGCGAGCACAGCACTGAGAAGGCAATCAAGCAAAGTGGCGGAACCAGAATTAAATATAAACAATATATCGATATATACGATATGTCAAAATCCATATCGTGTTTAAAAAATATCTTGATATATTTTAAATATCGAGATATCGCCCACCCCTACTGTCAATGTTTGCGTGTTAACGCATATATAATTTTTTTTCCTTTCACACTGGACGCGATTTTGACGCGCGAATAATCCGGGCAATGGTTTTATTGTTTTATCAGCTGTTGGTGTAATGAGTGCTTCCACACTGAACGTGAAAAAACTACGTTTATTTTATCCGCTTCAATGCCGATTTTTGAACTCTAGCGGCGAAATCGCACAGCGTATTCACAGCTTAACTGAAATCATATGGCGGAGTGATATAGAACTATCTAGTCAAACCATTGGTCATTTTCCAAAAATAAATAAAAATGTATATATTCTTATTAACCTACATTGCTCATCTTGCGCTGCTCCACGACATGCCAAGGTTTGCGTAATCACAAAAGGTCAAGTGCGAAGACTAATGCAAACATCCTTTAGCAAAAAAAAAAGTAAAACAACGATGTTGGGCGATTTTGAAGTTGAATATGGAGTGTTTTTGGTAAAGGCTGTTTGTATTAGTCCTTGCACGTTCGCTTAGGGCGCCTACGTCTAGTCCAACGTGTTCCAACGTGATTACGCAATCCATGGCATGTCGCAGAGCAGCGCAAGATGAGCAATTTAGGCTAAAAAGTATATTTTATTTTTTGAAAATGGCCGATGGTTTGGCTAGATAAGACCCTATTCCTCGTCTGGGATTGTGCAGAGCCTCTGAAGCCCTTCGAAACTGCACTGATTTGGACCTTCAGCATTTTGATTGCCATTGAAGACCATTGTGTGGAGAAAAATCCACAACACGAACTGGAGACACAACAGTTTACCAAATTTTGCTATTTGATAGCTGCCTACAGAACTTAAAGATCTCCCGCTTTTCGTTTTCTTTCCCACTGCATTAAAGATGAAACGGTCCAACTTCTAGGGAAAATAGGGCAATCAGCGGTCAGTTGTCGCCTCTCGTTTCCCCCTGTACACTGCATTAACACCTCACAACAAACAGTGCACGATAAAGCTTAAAATCGGCCCGACCCAAAAAAGAGTTGCACGAGTCGGAATTTGGCTCGAAAATCTGACGAAAATCGCTGAAATCATGTGGCGGAGTGATATGGAACTGTAATGCGGTCAAAACTAGCTGGAACTACTTTAGCCGTGCGATTCCCTGGAAATAACAGCACACCTTAGAACGTTCATCAGCCAATCAGATTCGAGCATTCGACAGCCCTGTAGTATAAAAACACCTTTGAAACTAAACACACATACCTCTGTTAAAGTTTTATTCATAAAGTAGTTCTAGGTCTGTTCATTCATAAAAGTTGTGTAATAAAAGATTATCATGATAAACTTAATGTGTAAGTATTATTATTTTGTTGTTCACAGAGCCTATTTTCTGGAAAAATCCTATTGGGTTTTTGTGGAGGGAATCGGGGGGAGATGGACTTCTGGGATGACCTACAAAACATACGCCATCACTACAAGACTCGATGCCTTCTCAAGATCCTGAATATTAATATGCAAATATGGGTGATCTACAGTATGCTAATGAGCTCAATTTTGTGATATCGTAACCATGGAGATTTCAGAACACTAACATTTAGTGCCTGAATAAATGGAGCTTTGCTACTGTACACTTGCTTCAGATTTAGAGATCATTTACAAGAAACAACATCTGGTTTTGTTTCATATTCTGCTGTGCTTCAGTGCTGCTATTTTAATATTGTCCTTGGCTTGCCTTGCTGTTCTCTCTTCTCAGTGATGTATTCAGACTGAGGGCCGCTTCTCTCTAAATGTTTGGTTTAAATGATTTTCTGTCCTCTGACGTGCTTGAATAAATAGCCGGCCTGCGTAAAAATGCTGATGACAATAACAGTCAGGTGTGAAGGCTAGTCTGTCCAATACCAAAGCATTGTACTCAACTCTGACATGACATTTCAATCTAACACACAGCAACTCGCAGACGGTCCCAAACACTCCGCTTTCACTGCTTTTAAAGAAAGAGGAACAATGCATGTCTGCAGAGAAAACAAGAAAGAAGAATACAGTGCCGGAAAACCAACACACAATCAAAACTGACCCTTTTTACTTCCTTAAAACAAGTTTTTCGGTAACACTTTAGTTTAGGGTCCAATTCTCACTGTTAACTAGTTGCTTATTAGCATGGATATTATAGGATATTGGCTGTTTATTAGTACTTATAGAGCACATATTAATGCACAAACCCATATTCCACATCCCTTAATCCTAACTTGAGACACGATGACTTGAATGACTTGAGTGTTAATCACATCATGTTTTCAGTTTGAATTAGGGATGTTAACCGATGACCGTTTGACCGATGGTTGACCGTATCAACGTTAATCGATCAAAGTTGTCGGTTAAAAAAAATATTAGAAGGCACGCAGTGAGTTAGACTTATTGTGTTGCAGTCTATTCATAGGTGTAATTTACGGGTGGGACATGTCCCCACCACTTTTTGCCACTTTTTAAAAGTGACTGAAAAATAGATTGCGGAAGGTGTGTAGTAAAGCAAAAGCACAATCTACAAATCGTCATTCTTCATAATCTAATTCATTCATTCAACAAATTTTTGAAGCTTTTTTTCCATTACAGATTTACGCAAAACTTGATATTTCTTAATAGTCGATGAAAAAAATATAGCGAAATGACAGCGTTTCCATTAACTGATGTTATGCCACTAAAAACATTTTTCCCTTTCTTGATAAGTCATTCCAAAAATTACGCTACGAAGGTTGCACACCGCACGCCATAAAAAGACATGTATTTTATCATAATAAGGACATATGTTGTATTGTGCTGTGTAGAAAATGACCTTTAACCACATTAGAGAACTTATTTAGCCTATACTATGTCCCTTTGTCACATTTCCATGTTTCTATACTAGATATATTTGTTAAAAGTAGGTATATAGTCTATATCAGTCTGGCGACTAAACGAAA
This sequence comes from Gobiocypris rarus, assembly GCA_023029165.1. Classification (NCBI taxonomy): domain Eukaryota; kingdom Metazoa; phylum Chordata; class Actinopteri; order Cypriniformes; family Gobionidae; genus Gobiocypris; species Gobiocypris rarus. The sequence goes on from CM040911.1 coordinate 43,303,450, forward strand.
CAAAACAAAAATTACTAGCCAATAGCGATTCTATTATCAGTGATTGTGTAGAAGGTTGTGCTCACGTTTCATAATCAACATATGAAAATAAAAAATAATAATAGTATTGGCTCATAGTTAAACATAGCCCACGAAACAATAAAGGCTACGTTTTCTATACCCCTCTGTCTGATGAAAGCGCAGGAGCGACGTTCTGATGGATTTTTTCCTTAATGACAGAGGAAACGACTCAGAACGCTCCGTCTTGTTAGCCATACAGATAAGAGCAAGACATAATTATAAACTATAAACTGTCTACTTTTATTTGTGTAGGCCTAGACTCACAATAACAAGGGCCGTGGATTAAGGAAACGGGTTATTTTGCATGCGCTGCTCTCCGTCCAAACGCCGTCTTCATTTCAAAAAAAATATTTTGTTTATTAAACGCAAAGTTTTTCATTTAAAAAGCATTTCTAAATTCAGTTTATATTTTCGACAAACGAAATTTCAAGCCAAAATAACGAAATTGTTGAAAAAAACAAAAACAAAAAAATTTGAAGTTACCACCATACAAATTCAAAGATTTCCCTCTTTTAATTTTAATAAATGCTTGAATAACAGGCATATGTCTCCTTTCATTAAATAATGGCTATTATGGCTGGGATACACGTAAACCTACTAACTTATGTGGCATCATTTTTTGAATGACAAAAAAAAAAACGTTTTAGTCGCATAACATCGCGTAATGGAAATGCAATCATTTCGTAATAGTTTTTATCGACATTTAGAAAATATCGCTATATGTATAAGTTAAATATTTATATAATATGTTTTGCGCAAATAGCTATGTAATGGAAACACGGCTAATGAAACTTTGTTATATTATCTTGCATATTTTGATTGATATTAGGCCTAGTAGATGTGTTGTGAATATTACATTTTGCTTATTGGATGTTTATAGAATAATTTGTGAATGTAATGCATGTGTGGCCTACATCAAAGTGAAAATTAAGTGCATTTCCAACTCTGAACTCAGTTCACAAGTAAATTCTGTTATTAAATAAACACACAGCAAAACGAGTTGTGCAGTCCCCACCACTTTTCAAAGTAAAGTTACGCCACTGAGTCTATTAGACAACATTCCGCATAAGATGGGCTTACTTTTGGAAATATATTACATCTACATTTCAGTGGTAACACATAAGGTGTTGATCATCATCTTTCTTTATTATTGTTAGCACTACCTAGAACTAAAGCGGCGTCTCATCAGAGCTGTCATTTTCTTAAATGAGCCGCGGCAATGTTTCAAATGAGCTTCTAACGCTAGACAAATGCCTTTATTTTCAACACGATCACCTTGTACCCAAACCATTTCGAAACTGAGGAGCCATTTGTCCTCCGATTACAAACAAGCTCCTCGGCGCCACGTTTGCGGGACTCATGTTTCGCGCAGGGACAGTGTGTGTGAGAGTGTGTGTGTGTGTGTGTGAAAGAGCAGGAGGCAGAGCGGCAGAGAGATGCGACAGAGTTGCGAAATAGCAGGCAGCTCGCGGCTGTCTTTTCAAATAGCGCAGCATATTTTAAACTAATCGGTTAACCGGTTTCAACCGGCTAATGAGGCTCGGTGGTCGGTCAAGAAAATGTTTAGTTTTCGCCATCCCTAGTTTGAATATAAAATATATAAATTATCTACTACTTTCTTTGTATTTTCCTTATAGCATGGTCATATATATTTAAGCATATTTTAGTATCTTTGTAAAGTCTCACCTAACAGATTTTTTTTTTAATTACAATTTTAACTTGAGATAGTCAAAAACGTATGAGGTCAAATTCGTTTTATACAGTGGTTCATATAGTTCAGCCTATATGCAGGCATTGAGTACTATAGCCATCTAGTGGGTTCTGCAGGTAAAATTACAATAATAAGGTGACTTGACTTGACTTGACCAAGAAAAAAATACTTGGGACTTAATTGAGACTTGAAGGTTCAGACTTGAGACTTGCACATGTGTGACTTGGTCCCATCTCTGCCTAAACGTAACTACTTTACTAACTAGGGCTGGGATGGTATGGATTTTTTCTTACCGCGGTTGAAAAGCAAAAAATTCCCACGGTTCAGCGGTAAACCGCTTTAAACCCCAAACAGACCCCATCCATCACGATGGAGCGCCACGATGGAGCTCTGTAGATTAAATTGAGAGTATAACTATGCATATATGCTATTTTAAATACTGTAGTCTAGCCTACAATTTGAAATAATAAACGCTCAAACATCCATTTCATAAGCATGCATGTTTATTTTCCGTCGGCGAAACAACACACTACAGCCTGTAAAACATTTAAATGATTATAAGTAAATAATGGTAATCTTAAGAATATAAGAAAATTAAATATTTGTTTAAAAATATTTGTTTCATAGCCTATTTCCCGTCATATGCCGCTCTGCGCTTTGAGATGACACGAGCTGGATAGACTCGAATATCTACGTCTTCATGTTTTCAAAGCAACACTTGTTGTAAATCGGAGACATAGGCGTGTTATCCAAGCATTAACGGCAAGGAAAGCACCTTATACTGGGGATCGCGTGGCGTATGTGAGGTGTTTGTGGGTGTTTCTCCCTCATATCTGCTTCACGGTCTTAATGGTAATGTGGCATTTCTTTGTTTAGAATCCTGTTTTCCTGTAATTCTATTGTCTTTAATGAGTTTAATAAAGAACTTTGTCTCATCTTCCGTCCTTGTCATAAAGAGTGATTGACTTTTACATACTCCAGGTGACCTGTAAATGTGTCCATTGCAGTTTTTGCGAAAATTTCCCTTTTCGAATTGCCTGAAAAATCACCTCATGCGAGCGTAAAAACTTGTTTCCGATGTATCTGAGTTTTTGCAAAATTGCTGCGTTTTCCTTGGCCGTATTTTCAATTTCAATTTGCGCAATTTGAAGGGTAATGGAAACGTGGCTAGTGACAGTGCTCATTTATCAGTTGCGTCTTGTTCCCGTGTTCACACAAGTTTTAGTTCTTTCAATATAAACGTTTTTGCTATTGAGTGACTCACTCATTAAAGGGATAGTTCAACCAAAAATGAAAATTTTATGTTTATCTGCTTACCCCAGGGCATCCAAGATATGCGTCTTTGTTTCTTCAGTAGAACACAAATTAAGATTTTTAACTGGCTGCAGTATGTCAGTCGTATAATGTATGTGAGTGGTAACTTGCATCTATGAGAGTAAAAAAAAACATTAAAAAATACATGCACAGAGAAATCCATATTAAAGGTACACTATGGTCTGGTGGTTTTTGGATATTTGACTGCAAAAATACTACAGTGTTATATATTTTGTTCTGTTGAGTTCTTACAATGTCCCAAATGTTTCCAACTATTTGTAAATTGTGAGAAAATCGCTATTTTTACCAATGAACCGGGACGTGTGAAGTTTGGTTTGTGATAAAACGGTGGACTGTATCAGCTCACAGCAGGCTCATACTCTGCAGTTATACATGAACGTTTTGTAGAGAAATGAAAACAGGTTGCACTTCAACAATTATTTGCACTTGCACAAATTCTCCAAAAATATTTTGAGATTGCACAGATTCAATTCCGGGCGCATATGGGAACAAAATGGTCGCAATTTCAAGACTTGTAATTGTAATTTGACTTGTAATTATTTGTCATATTTGTCATAACGTCTTGTAATTCGTCTTGAGACTTGTAATCGTCTTGTAGACTTGTAATTATTTGTCATATCGTCATATCTGCGTTCCCCTCGGTTCCGGTTTTATTTAGCAGAAGCGCTTTACTCTCACTGCAGTGTGAACAAGTGTCAAAGCAGCCGCCGAGCGAACACAGAGTAACGTCATAACATTTTAAACACACTTAAAAGTATCTTATATAATAAACAGAGCTGTGCTACCTCATACTCATAACCGGAAAAACGGAGATTGCGCCAGTGACTGTATCCCGTCATAATAAAAGTCCTGTTGCTCGCGAGAAGTGTGTTTGTGTAACAATCGCTCCGGCGGCCTTACTCAGCTCCACACTACTCGCCCCTGCTCTGCTTCATACTACAGTAACATTAATAATCGCATCCATGAATATGATTTCTGCCCGAGTCCTGTCCTGATTCTTCCCCACCGGCTGTGAGGTGAAGACCACATGTCCCAAGATTCTGCTCTCAAACTTGACGTCATCAAACTACGCCTTTGTTTTGAACAGGCACCCTCTAGCGGACGGAAAAGTTCCATAGTGCACCTTTAAACCCTGTGTCTCGTGACGACACATTTATGTCTTAAAGGGTTAGTTCACCCAAAAATGAAATTTATGTCAGTAATGACTCATTGTTTGCTTTCAATCCGCAAACAAAGATTCGAATGGTTATGAATCAGCGTATTGATTCATGAGTCGGATCGTGTGCCGAATTCTGAATCGATTCACTGATTCATAACCGTTCGAATCTTCGTTCGCGGATTGAAAACAAACGATGTTTGAAGAAGACAATGCTGAATAAAGTCGTAGTTTTTGTTATTTTTGGACCAAAATGTATTTTCGATGCTTCAAGAGATTCAAACTAACCCACTGATGTCACATATGGATTACTTTGATGATGTTTTTATTACCTTTCTGGAGGAACACTTTCAATGGAGGACCAGAAAGCTCTCGGACAAAATCTAAAATATCTTAAACAGTGTTGCGAAGATGAACGGAGGTCTTACGGGTGTGGAACGACATTAGGGTGAGTCATTAATGACATCAATTTCATTTTTGGGTGAACTAACCCTTTAAGACACGATCGTTTTTTTGTGTGAGAAACCCATCAGTATTTATGTATTTTTTTTACCTCAAATACAACACTATGTCCAACAAACTTTAGCTTGCGATCACTTCCGGTAAGTGAGGTCTGTACATGATATGCTTAGTTTATGTGAGCGCCGGAAGTGCTCTCTCGCGCCTATCTCTATGACATCATGCACATTGCACAACAAATGTTCATTTTTGAGTGAACTTCACAGTTTTTGCCATCATCTCATAGCGTAATAATGGAACTTCTGTCGCGGTTACAAGTCTCGAAATTGCGGCCATTTTGTTCCCATATGCGCCTGGAATTGAATCTGTGCGATCTCAAAAAAAATTTGGAGAATTTGTGCAAGTGCAAATAATTGTTGAAGTACAACCTGTTTTCATTTCTCTACAAAACGTTCATGTATAACTGCAGAGTATGAGCCTGCTGTGAGCTGATACAGTCCACCTTTTTATCACAAACCAAACTTCATCTTTAGGCTCTTAACTTTAAAGCAGACTTTAGGTTGGTTAATATTAGCTGTTAATCTATTTCACTGCGAAAGAGCCAGATTAAAACGTCAATAACAAAAAATAACTAAGGAATCACCAAAAACACGAGAATATTTGTGTTTTATTTCATTGAGTGTAAGTGGTGCTCTTTTTAGGGGGGCTAAATTAAAAAAGCTCAGCTTTTTTCAGTCTGTATTGGGCATAAGATAAGTAATGAATGTGTGCATATTGTGAATTTGATTAATTTAGTTACCTAGCTCTCAGTAAATTAGCGTGCCTAAGAAAATGATCCATAAAACATATACACATCAGTTAACCATATGTTTACTGTCTTCACTGACAAAAATGGAAAAACTATATAATTCAAAGCTCAGCGTTAGGAGGGGAGAAGAGACAGGGCGAGATAAAAACAAAGAGAAAAAGAGAAGTGGAGATAAGAAGAGAGACAAATAATCAACTGACCACAAATATGGTTTTCAAGATATTGTTACCTAATTTCTTGGCCTTCAGAAAATGCACATGTAGATCATAGAAATTTCTCAGAGGATCATGCCCCCAAAACACCTCACATTTGGGATCTCACTGATTATAAACCCCTGCCTACATTCCTTGCTACTATTAAGGGATGAACAATATGGCCATGCAATAAGGCATCATTATTTGCTTTATAAGTAATCAAAAAAAAGCCAATGCTCCGGTAATATGCATGCTAAGCTACTAGTTAATAGTGAGAATACCATTTTTCCTCCCCTCACTGGGGGCTGAATCCTGTATAATCCTGTCCTGAATAATGTATGTAATATAAAGTCACTGAGTGTGTCGAGGTTGAGCTGTTGAGGCTCCTCTCGAGGAGAAATCAAAACAAATCAGCACAGCAGCACACACAAAGATCGAAAATGTGACATTGATTTCATACAACAGTTCAATAAACAGTTAAAATCAAGTCACTTACGTTTTAGACGAAATATTGACTGTTTTAGTTCTGTTTCAGCAGTGAAAATAGTTCAGAATCACAGCAGTGTTTCCATTACTGAATGTATCAGCAGCGTTTTGAAAGAATCGGTTGAGTCAAAGATTCAATGACTCGTTCATAAAGAACTATCATTCTTGAATGAATCAGCCGTTTGAACGAATCGTTTGAATAAATGACTCAATGACTCACTTGCCGCCACCTACTGGTGGTTTAGTTTCATGTTTAAAAGTATCATTCTTTCCAACATTTCTTTGTATATTCAACATATATTTAAAACAAATCTCATAACATTATTCAATGCTACTGTAATTGTTCAGTGTAAATTATGTAATTTGATTGGTAACAGCCCTTTAGTGCAGCGGTTTTCAATAGGTGAGGCGCGCCTCGGGGCGCCAAAGAGCCACAGGGGAGGCGCGACATGAAGAAAAATAAAAATAAACCATATACTCGCGTCGCGTATACTGGGTAAAAGCTACGCGGGATACTCGCCGCGCGTATACTGGGTAAAGCTACGCGGGATACTCGCGTCGCGTATACTGGGTAAAAGCTACGCGGGATACTCGCGTCGCGGTATACTGGGTAAAAGCTACGCGGGATACTCGCGTCGCGGTATACTGGGTAAAAGCTACGCGGGATACTCGCGTCGCGGTATACTGGGTAAAGCTACGCGGGATACTCGCGTCGCGTATACTGGGTAAAGCTACGCGGGATACTCGCGTCGCGGTATACTGGGTAAAAGCTACGCGGGATACTCGCGTCGTGGTACAAACGAGTTGACTGATTACTGACATGTAGCCTAGTAATGCTGACAGATTAAGCAATGGCTCCTTCTGGCTCAACGTGTGCACAGGCGCTCAAACAATAGGCCTACTCGAAAACTGAGGGATTTTATGAATGGCACCTGTTTTCAACACAAACACTCTACGCAGAAAGTGTTTCTTGTACTTAGAAAAAACTGCGGTAACACTTTACAATAAGGTTGTATTAGTTAACATTAGTTAATGCATTAGTTAACATGAACTAACCATGAACAACACCTCTGTTCAGCATTAGTTAATCTTTGTTAACGTTAGTTAATATAAATCCAGCTGTTCATGTTAGTTCACAGTGCATTAACTAATGTTAACAAGATTTTATTCATGCATTAGTAAATGTTGAAATTAACATTAACAAAGATAAATAAATGCTTTATAAGTGCAGTTCATCATTAGTTCATGTTAACTAATGCATTAACTAATACAACCTTATTGTAAAGTGTTACCAAAACTGCAATACAATTATTTTTTTAAGGGGTAGGTAGGGTTGTGCCGATGGACGAGTGATGGCTGACCGCGATGCCACGCCCCCCGTTGCGAGTGCGACACACTATCCTCTTCTATAGTTAAACTAAAAACTTTGCAGGGATTGCTCTGTAAATTAAATTGAGAGTATAACTAAAGCATATATGCTATTTTAAATACTGTAGTCTATGCCAGATATATAGCCTACATTTTTAAATAATCCATTTCATAAGCATGCGTGTTTATTTTAGCACTTCCGTCAGTGAAACAACACACTACAGCCTGTAAAACATTTAAACGATTATCAGTTAATAATGGTAACATAAAGATTAAGACAATTAAATATTAGTTTAAAAAAAGATTTGTTTTATTTCCCGCAAAGATGCGTCAATCTTGAGATGAATGTGGGACACGAGCTGACACCTTCTCGAAAATCTTCGTCTTCATGTTTTCTCCTGATGTTGCAAAGCAACACGTGTTGTAAAACGTCTGAAGAGCGAATTTTATCTTCCACAGGGTCAAGACATTTAGGCTATGTTTGATTATGCACTGCCAGAGAAAACAAAATTAAAATCGGCGGTGTGTGTGTGTGTGTGTGTGTGCGTGAATTGCGCTATTCAAATAAACTTGACGTGCCAAGTCTAATAAGAACAAACTGTGTTAAATAAAATTTGAAGTAAAAGGTATTCGTCCTCCATTGTTTTTTCTACTTCACCACAGTAAAGCATGTGAATGGGTAGGCTATAATAGACTTAATTATAAGCAAACGAAAGGAAGAAACGTTTACAATTCCCTGCGAAAATGAGTGTGACGCGAGTAAAGATTTATGAAAAGAAACGTGATGTCCAGTGGGATCAAATGGACTAACTGTTAGGCTTTTGGTTATGCCTATTGTTAAAGTTCACGGAAATTGGAAAATCGGGTACAAACATATTTGAAAAGCTGTCAAATCTTTAATTGGGCTCAGCCTCCCACTCATTCGGCATGAATCCATATGTTTTCATGGCTGCGATGTAACTGCAAAAGTATTTCCTTTGAAAACAAAGCTTTGTGCTTCACTCCTGTGGTAATATATTCACGTAAACAGCATTCACATACAAAACATGGGGATTATAACGAAATTATAGTTTAAAATAGAAAATAGTATTTATGTAAGGAGGTAGGCCTATATTAAAATAAAACTGCACAACTCTTTACTTTGTTTCCCTCACTGCAACCTAGCGGGTGAGTTAGCTTAATAACGAAATAGAAAATAGTATTCATGTAAAGAGATAGTAAAATACAGATATAGTAAATTATATATTTTTATTTTTAAAACGACAATATCATCGTGCATCGCAATGTTTTATCGTCAACTGCCAATTTAGGGGACATCGCCCAACCCTAGGGTAGGCTATGTTTATTTTTTCAATCATTTTAAAATTAATTGAGAATTAACTTGAATGTGCCTAAAAGCCTATGTGTTGTAGCCATTAAATAAGCACATTTAGTTTCATATGTTAAAATATGATATGTTATTTTTTTCCATCTATATGTTGATTATGAAAAGTGAACACCATCAAGGCTGCAGGTGGAGGACGACTTGCGTTTATTTCTCTCTGCAGTGCAGCCCCGCATCGAACACCTCTGCGCGTCAAAAGCGCATCCTCATTGTTCCCACTGATTCCCGGTTATTCAAAGTTCAAAATTAAAATTCAAATGACTTGAATGACACGTGCAAATGACGTGAATGGTGCGTTTTGTTTATTGTTTAAATCTGAATGTATGATTTTAAATCATTTTAGCTACATTCAAATCTTGTATGTGCTGAAAAAAATTGTAGCCTAATGCAAATCTTTTGATCTGATAACATGCCTTCAATGCAGTTGACTGTTATGTGTTATGCGCTACGTGAACAAAAAGTGTTGTCGTTCATTGATCAGAGAGCTGTCCATTGTGCTGATTTTGTTCGAGACGATGTGCATTAAAATGTGCGCTTAAAGAGATAGTTCACTTTAAAATGAAAATTCTGTCATCATATACTCACCTCCATAGTGTATATATTTTTCTTACTATGGAAGTCAATGGGACCAGTTAACTGTTTGGTTACTGACATTCTTCAAAATATCTTGCTTTGTGTGCAGCAGAATAAATTCATACAGGCTTGAAACAAATTGAGGGTGAGCATATGATGACAGAATTTTCATTTTAAAGTGAACTATCCCTTTAAGACCCAGACACAAGTTTCACACTTGTAACATTCACATGTTAAGCATGTTTTGTTGACTTAGGTGTGGCCTACTGATGTTCTGTGATTTTTAAAAGTAGCCTCAAATAGGCCTGCATAAAGTTGGAAGTTATTTGCTGCTGCAAAGATTTATGAATGCACTTCTTAAAAAAAAAGAAGGAAATAAAATACAATATGAAAAATATTTACATTTTATTAGTTATTGAAACTCATTGCCAGGAACACACAGAAGATGGCAGTTACTGCCGAGGCGTGTGTTGGTTAGAGCAGGCGGACAGGATTTTGGGGAAGGGGGGCTCGGCTGTCCTTACCTACTCTAAGGGGAGGCTCACATTCACCCAATTTGAAAACCCCTGCTTTAGTGTATTATTATCCTTATTTAACACATTTTTAATTTAAGAATTCTAAATGAAAGATTAAACACACATTTAATAAGATTAGGGGAAAAATGCTCTTTATAAAAGGCCCTCACGGTAATTATATCAAAAATATGCAGATTTAAATAGGCTATGATGAATATTGCTTTGGAATAAATTAAAATATTTATATTTGTATAACACAAAACAGACAAGCAACTTTTTTTATTCTGACAATTAAACAACCAATTTGCTTGCACTTGGCACACACTCACACACACACACACATAGTTAAACATTATATAATATATTTTACATTTTAGTTGTGGTGCTCCTACATTTTTGCTAGTGCTCCTAACTTTTGAAGTCCAGTGCTACCAAGTAAAAAAGTTAATTTCGAGTCCTGTGTTACTGATCTATTGTGAACATTTATATAGATCAGTGGTTGCTGGTCAAGGTCAGGGACTATTTTTTCTGGCGGAAGGAAGGCTTTTAGTGATTTTACTTCATGAAAGTTGCATTGATGCATATAATTTGGCTGTAAAATTTCTATTGTGAGTTAACCGTTTTAGAAAAGCGATAAGCCCTGTGAAGCCGTGGTTTACAGTGAATTTATAACAGCTAAGGGCCGTTGTTAGGCATGACGCGAAGCCTTTTGTGGGGGGTTATTGCTTTATTATGTGGAACTGTCAAATTGTGACAATTGTAATAAACAAATTAAGTTTATTAATTAATTTAAAAAAAAGTTAAGTCAACTGATCACTTACCATGTGTGACCAGTTTTCTACTTAAAGGAACACTCCACCGTTTTTAGAAATAGGGTTTATTCAACATCCTTCCTACATTTAGATATGTGGGCAAATGCATTTTTGTCTCAGTGCATGCATTGTTTTAGTTTGGCAGTGCGCTAGCTTAGCTTAGCATAGAATGGAATCCTATGTTGCCAGCTAGCATGTCCCGAGTAAAAGTGATCCAAAAAAACCCACCTAATTACTTCTAGTGGCCTGCGTATTCACAACTAATACAAATAGCGATGCGGATTAAGACTAGGCAGATAGTAACTTGGGACTATATTATGGGGAAGCACAAGTAGCAGTGCTTCGCCTGTGTTTCCCCATAATATAGTCCCAAATCAATATCTGCCTAGGAAATCGTCTAGTCTTAATCCGCATCGCTATCTGTACTCGTTGTGAATACGCAGGCCACTAGAAGTCATTAGGTAGGGGGGTTTTGATCACTTTTACTCGGGACATGCTAGCTGGCAACATAGGATTCCATTCATTGTGCTAAGCTAAGCTAAGCTAGCGGCGACCCTGCCAAACTAAAACAATGCATGCACTGAGACAAAAATGCATTTGCCCACATATCTAAATGATGGAAAGAAGTTGAATAAGCCTTATTTCTAAAAACAGTTGAGTGTTCCTTTAAACTCATTGTGTTACACGTCGTTTCTTTGTAATTACTAGTCAAATTTACAAGCAATTTCTGAGTGAATTAAACTGGAAAATAGTTTTGGAAAATGCACTCCAATATTTGCAACTTCGAAAGAATCTTTTGTAATAACTTGTATAAAATATAAACAAAAATACGAGTAATAAGTTGCTCCACTTAATGTTAATAAATAGTCAAATAGCTATCGCTTTCATTGAATATTCGTTTCCACTTCATAATAAAACATTATGAAAAATGAGGTTGCAGAGACAAGAGACGACAGGTCTTCATGCTGCATGAATAATCTTTTCTTTGAGTAAGTGTTCAGCGTTTAAAATCTCTCAGAGTAGAAGGACTTTACACTGTTATGATCCCAAATCTCTGAAAACGTGCAGCCACCCGCCAGCATTCAGCGCCGGCCTCAGAAGATCAAGTGAGAGAAATGACTCAAGGATGAAATTACTGTTGGCTTGAGAAAGGATCAGTCTGGACCAGAATCACTGCAAATGCTTATCTTTCATATGAACTGCAATTTACTACATGAATAGTGGTAAACAACAAAATGACACCAGAATTAAACAAACTACTGCAATAACCAGCCTCTTACCTTTCATCCTCATTTTTGAGCACATGGAACATGAGATACTTAAATGATTTGAATTCATGAATGCTTTAGACTGCAGCTCTAGTCCAGTCTGGACGCCAGCCGAACTTAGCCCCGCCCATAACATTTGAGGTCGGGAAGTTCGGCCTGGACTTGATCCGGTGTTGAGCAACTATACTCAAGCCAGAGCTGTTCGGACCAATCAAAGTGTCAGGGTGGGCTTTATACGATGATGGCCAGATGATCAACAGTAACGTAATCATCCACGTCACCAAAGAGCGCTTGGGTTGAGTTTGTTTGAGTCGTAGTATGATGACTTCAAGCTAAAGTACTCCGTGTATCCTTAAACTCTTTTTACAACACCGGCAAAGATCGTTCACCAGTGTTGGGGAAAGTTACTTTGAAAAGTAATGCCTTACAATATTGCGTTACTCCCTTAAAAAGTAACTTATTGAGTTACTTAGTTACTTTTTAAGAAAAGTAATGCGTTACGTTACTTTTGCGTTACTTTTTCTCACCTCGGCTGTGCTTGTTTTTTTTGTTTTGTTTTTTTTATAACAAAAAGGTTCTATTTTTGTGCAAATGTAAAGACCTCTTCATACCAAAATTGAAGAAATAAGCCTCAGGCTGAGGTAAAAATACAAATTCACACGCTCTGCTGTGCTGCACTAGCCTGGATGCCAGCCGAATTTAGCCCCGCCCACAACATTTTTGCTCGGGCAATTCGGTCTGGCCTCGATCCATAGAGGAGTTATTATGCCTGAACAGAAACTGTTCGGACCAATGAAATTGTCAGGTGGGCTTTAGGATGGACAGATGATCAACAGTAACGTAATCATCCACGTAATCAAAGGTGCTTTGGGTTGAATTTGCTCTTATCCTAAACGGAGAACTTGTTCGTATATGCATTCACCTTCACTATTTCTCTCAGAAGCGATGATCGTGTTGGTGAGTACTCTGTGTATCCTTAAATTCTTTTATTACAATACTGGCAAAGACCGTTTACACTCATCTTTTTCTTCTAACTTTACTTAATCTCTTTGAGGGTACTTAACACCCTCTGTCACCCCTGTAGAACTGAACCTGCCTCTCGTGCCAAAGCCCCCCCGCCATTATACACCATAGGAAACTGCCTATGTCGCCAATGCCACGGGCCAGACCTGGTCTGGACCCCAGCAGGTGGATCATAACACCACTGTATGGCCACAGAGATCAGAATAGATGTGTCTGTAAATGTCACAGTGCATCAGCAGCGTTAGGATGATCATAAACAGCCCACAGCGGATCAGGGTGTGAGACGGAAACACATTTCCTCGATCCCATGAGGGCTGGGGATGATCAGTGATTCCTTTTGCCATTTAAAAACGAAATAAACTGCAACTAAAATGTCCATGCTGTTTGTGTAACAAATATTTCACAATATAACATCGAAATTGACCTAATTTACTTTCTTAATAAATGTCACCGCTCATATTGTGCATGATTTATCAGAGCACATTATTCCAAATAAAAAAGAAATAGCTTTCATGGAAATGTAATGCCGTTTTCCGCCCTCTGAAAATAATTTTCTGTTCTGCTGATGTAATCAAGCCCACATGGGTGTGCAAAACTTGCAACCATGAAACGTGTAGCAGGGGCATTGCTACGGAGTTGCTAAGGTGTTCTGCTTGGTTGCCAGGGCGTTGCTAGGGGGATGCTAGTCCCAAGTGTTTATACAACGTGTAAAAATACATGCATTTAAATCATTATCAGCGAACTTGTTTTCCATTCTGAGCTTTTTACCATACAAAACACATGATGAAGGATTAAAATAATATTATTGATTAAGGCCATTTTATTTTTTATCTCATTACATTTACATTTATGCATTTGGCAGATGCTTTTATCCAAAGCGACTTACATTGCATTCAAGGTATACATTTGACATTTTTGTCAGTTCTTGCTTTCCCTGGGAACTGAACCCATGACCTTGGCATTGCTAGCACCACGCTGTATTGTTTGAGCTACAGGAAAGCTGTCTCAAACAATAATAATAAATGATCTCATGCATTAGATGGATCTGTTCAGACTACAGCCAGATGAAACCCAAAACATCACAGACTGAGGATTCCAGCTGTCACCTGTCTGTTTATAAAGCAGGAAGTGCTGCACGGAAAACAAAGACACATTTACACTAGAAAGGCTTTAATACTTGCAAGACTCTACCCCATTTTGGCAGAGACGGAAAGCATTGGTGAAAATAGCATGGCAACAGATCCACGACCCCCTGGAGATGCATTTCAATGTCTCCACTGCTAAGAAACGCACCTCCGAAGCACAACCTCTAACCTAAAGACTAACAGATTTGATAACCTGGTTTTCAAAGCCAAGCAGTATTGATAAAATAATGACTGTTTTTGAACAGGTTTCTATTGAGCAGATAAACAGAAAGTCTGTGTTGCTGTGTTGAGCCGGTCGAGATGCTCATACAAACAGATCAATGTTTTGAAGGCACCACATGAAAGCAGTCAATTTGACACTTTTAGGTAATTAACTTACAAATGGCTTGCATATAGTTGTCTCTATGTTAATAAATCAATCTACATTAGAGGTCTTCTCGGGTCCTAAGATCTGTACCCGCCCCGAATTAACCCATTCAGTAAAATCATACATATATCTGAGGCTATCTGACCCATGTCCAAGGCACTTTTCAAAGTTTTGGACCCAAACCCACTCAGGTCAGGCCTTTGGGTTTGAAGTGGACAAGTGAAGATATACATACAGAAATACATAGAGGAGAAATTCCCCTAAATTAATATGAAGGAAGGTTTGAGTCATGTTTGTCCCTAGATATACATGTTTTGAATAAAATAAACCTATTTTAGCACTATTTTTTGGGGGGGGATTTTAATATTATTTTAATGAAAAGTAAACTCATTTAACCCCCAAGATTTCATTAATATATATATATATATATATATATATATATATATATATATATATATATATATATATATATATATATATATATATTCTAATGAAATTTTTAGAATATATATATATATATTTTTACGTTACATATATACATATGCAGTGGGGTAAAGCACGCCACCACTGGACTCTAGACGTGTTCTCTGGAGTGACCAATCACGCTTCTCTGTCTGAGAGAGTCCAAGAGTCTGAGTTTGGCGATTGCCAGGAGAACGGTACTTGCCTGACTGCATTGTGCCAAGTGTAAAGTTTGGTGGAGGGGGGATTATGGTGTGGGGTTGTTTTTCAGGGGTTGGGCTTGGTCCCTTAGTTCCAGTGAAAGGAACTCTTAATGCTTCAGCATACCAAGACATTTTGGACAATTTCATGCTCCCAACTTTGTGGGAACAGTTTGGGGATGACCCCTTCCTGTTCCTACATGACTGCACACCAGTGCACAAAGCAAGATCCATAAAGACATGGATGAGCGAGTTTGGTGTGAAGCTGGCCTGCACCTCAACCCGATAGAACACCTTTGGGATGAATTAAAGCGGAGACTGCGAGCCAGGCCTTCTCGTCCAACATCAGTGCCTGACCTCACAAATGCACTTCTAGAAGAATGGTCAGAAATTCCCATAAACACACTAATAAACCTTGTGGAAAGCCTTCCCAGAAGAGTTGAAGGTGTTATAGCTGTAAAGGGTGGGCCAGCTCCATATTAAACCATACGGATAAAGAATGGGACGTCATTAAAGTTCATGTGCATGTAAAGGCAGGCGTCCCAAAACTTTTGTCAGTACAGTGTTTATGTGTGATTTCTCTTCAAGATAAC
Organism: Gobiocypris rarus; assembly: GCA_023029165.1. Taxonomy (NCBI): domain Eukaryota; kingdom Metazoa; phylum Chordata; class Actinopteri; order Cypriniformes; family Gobionidae; genus Gobiocypris; species Gobiocypris rarus. The sequence continues at coordinate 43,319,369 of CM040911.1, forward strand.
AATAATTGATTTTTGGTGTGAAATATAGGTACGTCGTGATTACCGTACTGACTTGTAAAAGCATCCACGTGTTGTGTTCGTAGAACTCGTAATTGCTACAAATTTGTACCACGTGACCACTGCAGATTTATTTAGAGCAAAAAAGGCGCAAGTCCGAGTCCGAAAGACATGAACAGCTCCAAGTACAGCGTCACGTGTTGTCATCTCTAATTCACAGTAATTGTGACATGGCGTGAATGCAGCATTTGACCCAGACATGTACTTGACAGTTTTTGTGAGATTCACCCTGTAAGAGACAGATTGTTCAATGCGCGCACACACACACACACACACACACACACACACACACACACACACACAAAATTAGCCAGTTAAACTAAATGAGTCAGGACTGTATGTTCTTGAGTGGCACTGTGTCCTTTGTGTTTGTCTTATGCAGCACTGCGTGTGTCGTTGAGAAAGGTTGCGAGATTGTGTTGCTCGTGAAGGTTTTTGTGGCTTGTTAAGGGCACATTCTGTGCCTCGTTAAGTCGGTCGTGTTCTCGCGCTCATCGGCGCCACTGGCTGATAGAAGCGACGCAAACGCAGCTCGCATCAAAACCCCGCTTTTATTTGTGCCCGTCTCTCTCGCTCACTCCGTCCACCCACGCAGCTCAGAGTTTACAATTCAAATGAAAAGGACCGAGAGTGAAAGTAGGTAGAAAGGTTGCCATGGAGAACATGCCGGTTTGTCATTAATAATCATTCAAAATATTCTCATTCACCCTGAAGTCTGAGAAACAAAGAGACGCGTCTCGCCTACAGGACCTGCGATATCCAGCGCATAAGCAAGTGCTTGCAGGTGTGTTGTAGTGTGTGCAGCGCAAAAACTGAATGTGTGCACGTGTGTGTGTGTGTGTGGGTGTGTGTGAATGAATGCACTCCCAGATGCAGGCAAGCATGCGAAGGGATCAAGAGAAAAGAAACCGATCCATACAAGACGAGAGAGCAGCCCAGTGTCACAGAGAAACCATCGCTCTCGCGCTTACTCCACACACCATCTCCATGTGACAGCTTCTCTAACCTCGCCTCAGATGAGTCCATAACACCTGCCTTATCTTCAGACTTCAGCACATTTGAAGGATGCGGAATAACTGGGATAAAGACAGTCCACTCTTGGGGTCTTCAATGATTCTAGACTCAGTTTTAAAGGCCAAAAAGGAGAAATGTCTTAAAAGATTTCATAATACTCTCATGTTTAATGGAGTACTTCATTTTCCCCCTACTGATAAAGTATCCTTACGGGCGGTTTAATTCATAACGTGTGATTCAAATGAAAAATCTCAAAGAAAGTTTGTCATATTTGTCCCTAAAACAAACCTTTTTTTAGCAGTTTAACATTATTAATGACAATTAAGCTCATTTCACTCCTTAAATGTATAATGTAACAAGATATAAACAATAGGCTAATGTAAACAAGATATAAATGCAATGCAAAAAGATATGTAGTAAAAAAACAAAATAAATTGAGTACAACAATGAAAGTTGAAGTTGAAATGTCTTAAAAGGTTAATATGTTTAATGGGTTATTTAAAAATGTTCTACTGATAAAGTATGTTTGGGTGGTTTAATTCATAAATTGAAAATGAATTAAAACAAAATTTATGAATTAGTTAAAACTGAAATCCATAAAACGAAGTGAGCCTCACTTTTTTGTATGTAAACAGTAAACATCACTCTTAGTTTTTCAATTTTCTATTCATAGTATGCACTTAAAGATATTATATAGCTAACTTATTATTAGACACACGGTCTTGCTCAAAAGTTTACAAGTTTGTAAAAAAATATATACATTTTTTAAACTTTATAGAGTAAAATATCTAGCTTCCGGTGGACCGCCTTCTCTATTCAACTCACGAAGAAAGTGTGGCGCCTCTCGCAGTTCATAACGCTTACGCTACGTCTGAAGTCATCGCCCCAGTTGCACTTTTTTTGTAAGTTGAGTACAGAAGGCGGTCCGCCAGAAGCTAGATATTTTACTTTATAATGTGTTAAATATGGATATTTTTCTTACAAAACTCCATCGATTCACTTCAGAAGGCCTTTATTAACCCTCTGGAGCCGTGTGGAGCACTTTTATAATGGATGGATGCACTGGATACATGGGCTTCAAATTTTGGGCTGCCATTCACTGCCATTATAAAGCTTGGAAGAGCCAGGACATCTTTAATATAACTCTGATTGTATTTGGGGGGGCTTAATTTGTACTCATTTTGTCTTCCAGAAAACATGTAAGTATCTTCTGTTGCTTCTGAATAGCAGTCCAAAAACAAAATAAGAAAAATGTGGACATCTTCATCCTGTTCAAAAGTTTGCACCCCCGGCTCTTAATGCGCCGTGTTTCCTTCTGGAGCATCCGTGAATGTTTGAACCTTTTTTAATAGTTGTGTTTGAGTCCCTCAGTCGTCCTCAGTGTGAAAAGACGGATCTCACAATCATACAGTCACTGCTGGAAAGAGTTCAAATATGCAAAAGATGCTGGAAAACTGAAGAGTTTGCAGGATTTTTCTGAAGAACGCTTAACTGCTCAGGACAAACAAGGGACTCAAGAACAACCTTCAGAAACACACACACACACACACACACAGCCGTGGATCATCCAGGGAACGACACAGTATTGAGAATCAATGTTTCATAAACTTTTGAACAGGGTCATTTTTATAAATTCAGCTATTTTTTTTGTCTTGTGGACTAACATCTTTTATGTAAAATATCTTATTCAGGACAGCATTAAATAAAAAACAACATGCATTTTGTATGATCCCTCTTTATTTTGTTAAAAGGTAACACTTTACAGCGCTAATATGCATTAATTCATGCTTAACTAATGCACAGATAATCATGAGTTAATGTGTTACTAATAATGAACTAACCCATTTATTAATGATTACTGCATCAGCAACTAATGAAGATTCGACATGATTAATAGATTAAGTAATCATTACATTGTTATTAGTTAAATGTGTCAATTTATTAATTTCTTAAAGCTACACTGTGTGATATTTTCCCCCATCTAGTGGTGAAAAGGTATATGACCATCCAGTGAATATTAGTTTCTGTTCCTCTCAATTCAAATTTCGTTTTAACTCCTACGGTGGCTGATTTAGTCCAAGATTAATATGGCTTCCAGTTCGATCAAGTGATGAGGTTACTTTAGAAAACTATTATAATTTCCAGTTATTTAATTTGTCAGTTAACATGTAGGTTATGACATCTATGTAAAATGAATAATAGTTTTACATTTTCGTTATTTTTTACCATTTCATTGCTAACATCAGCGATCAGGTTCCCAGACGAATGCAAGCTAATCTTAGTAAAGTAACTTTTATCGGTGCTATCGTTATTCTGTATATTGTACGACATCACTAGCGTAAGGCAAAGTTTACATTGTAGGCTATATCCGTCTCAAGCAATCCCCCTCTTCACATTCGACACAGTGCCATCGAGTGTTAAAAGGCGAAGCTTGAATTTACGGGTATGTCCCTCTTTGGCTACTGTACTTTCAAGATGGAGGGGCAACATGGCGACGCGCATTCGAACCCCTCACCCGTATGTATTTTCAATGGCATATTATACACTTACGAGAATACTTTATTACTTGAAAGAAGTAAATATACATTAATGAGCACAGATATTTTTGAAATAACTAAGTGTTTTTATCTAAGAATAAACTAAAAAAGTTACACAGCTTTAATAACATATTATATTAACTAATAATTGAATTAATGTGTTAATTACCACAACGCGTCAAAGCCATGCATTTCAACTTTTGATTTTACAAATGTGTCATTATGACTTTACTTGTTGGGGCACATGACTATTAACTAATTGATTAAGTCATATGTAATTGTGGTTATATGGCTTTTGAATGAATTTTGAATTAGTTAATAGTCAAGTGCTTCAACAAGTAAAGTCACTAAAAATGTACATTATTAGTTAATATAATATGTTATTAAGAAATTAATACATTGACACATTTAACTAATAACAATGTAATGATTACTTAATCTATTAATCATGTCGAATCTTCATTAGTTGCTGATGCAGTAATCATTAATAAATGGGTTAGTTCATTATTAGTAACACATTAACTCATCATTATCTGTGCATTAGTTAAGCATGAATTAATGCATTTTAGCGCACCCGTACTGTAAAGTGTTACTGTGAACTCGGAGCTTTCGCTCAACACGATCTCATGACAATGCGTATAAATAATACGAGTGTGCAATCTCGTAGAATGTATACGCCAAAATGAGTTTTGGCGTGCATATGGTACGCCGTTTTTGGCGTGCATATGATACGCACTTTATGGCGTGTATATGACACGCTTTTGGGTAGGGTGAGGTGGGGTGTGGGGCTCGTACATATAATACGCCATAAAGTGCATATCATATGCACGCCAAAAACGGCGTACCATATGCACGCCAAAATGAGTTTTGGCGTATACATTCTACGAGATTGCACACTCGTACTATTGATACGCATTTTCGTGAGATCGGAAATGTCCCATGGAGACATCAATGCCGATAAAGAACCTTTTTTTAGGAGTTTACTTAAATCATTTATTAATAATAATAATTAAACAATAATAAATTGTAAAATAATATGTACTGATAATCAGGGTGCCGCTAAGGGGGAAAGTTAGATTTATTCTAAGGGCCCATGCACTTTTGGGGCCCCCCAGAGATTGGTTTTATTAGTAGTAACAGTACTAGCAGTAATGTAATATAAATTATAAATGTATAATCTACCAGAGTAACAAATAAAAGAAAATTACGTCTTATTTCTGCATTTCTGGCAAAATTACCCCCCTAAATGGTACGATAGGGGGGCCCAACTTCATATTCTTTCATAGGGCCCAAAATTGCTAGCAGCGCCCTGCTGATAATATCTCATTTCTCAGCCTTGTCACATAAGCTAAAACTAATAAGCCAGAAATGGTCACGAGACTCATCGTTTAATGTGCGTTTCCATTGCTGCGTAAAGACATTCCTCAAGAGTCTTAAAGATGCTGCGTGAAAGTTAAAGTACGCTGTGGGCTACTCTCCTCAATACCCAGTGAAAAAGAGAGGGGGAGAATATTCACTTCTTGATATTCATGTCGTAAGATTCTTAGTCACTATTTACAACCACACACACAAACAAAATGACACATTATATACTAACTCATTTATGAATACATGATGTTAGTTGCATGATTCGTATTATCTCATTACTTGGACACAGTCTCCTCTGATAACAGATCTCTCTAAACGGTAATGCAGACGCGCGCATTTCTGTAAAGCTTTCAAACCATATGTGTTGTGAAAAGCGCTATATAAATAAATCTGAATTGAATTAATTGATCACTCAATAACAGGGCGTTTTCAGACCCGTGTTTCTTAAACGGGGACTAAATTGTTGCATTTTCGCCTTGGTTTGAACGCAACATTTCAAATTGGAGGAAAAAGTGTGAGAACTGTGTGTGTGTCCCTTTAACTGTTGATGTTCTGCGGTCTCTCTCACAGCAGTATTTCTGAATTTGTGGACGTATTGTAGGTTTTCTTTCTGGTAATGTGACCATGTCATGCACTTGATTCATTTTCAGAAGACCAGAGACCCATCAGCTGATGTGCTTACAGTTATCAACAGGGCTTGACATTAACACCCGCCAACCTGTACATTTCAGCAGCGGCGTGTAACGCAGTCACTCCTACTTTGGTGGGTTTCATTTTATATATAATATATACATTTTTCAATTTTAGCCTTTTAAAAAAGCATGTGAAATAATAAACTGTTGTGATTTTTCAGTACATTTTGACACTGAGATATCTGAAACGCTTCCAATACTCATTTTCCACAGAATAGATACAGGATACCAGCTGCTCTCTCTCTCTCTCTCTCTCTCTCATATCTCTCCGACAGTGAGTTACACACACCCGCCTCGTTTCATTTGCTCCGGATGAATATTGTTCCTTTTACATGGCTTAAATTTTAGCATGAGATTGTGCGTATTGTGCATAATTTCACTCATTCCCTCAGATTTTGTGCTCACACCCAAAAAGCCGCCTCTCAATACAGTCCCTCCAGCAAAACGTGATTATGCGATCGCCTGATTTAATGCATAATCAGCCAAAGTCCGCATATTTATGCGGGGGCTGCATTTTTTTAAATACGCCGCACTTTCGCTGCATAAATTGCCGATTTTCGCACGCAAAATATGCGGCCTTAAATGATTTCATAATCCCCGCATTTTCATTGCAAAAAAAGTCACATATATAGGGAACAGCCATTTGTAGTAGTGTCTGAAACCATAGTGGACGTTATTGAGTGCACTCATTCAATCCCACATTGCACCGCAATAAAGAGTGTACAACCGATGTACACACAACGGCTGTCCGACTTCACACACTCGTTTTCATTCACTCCTTCAAGTGAACTGCATTAGTGGATTAACGTAGGGAACAGTGATTGAGGTTTTGGGGGGCAATTTCGAATTCGACCCCTGTTTTCATTTTCACATACTCAAGGATTTTTGCCCGCAACAATCACAAAAAAGCTGCATTTTCCTGGAGGGACTGTCAATACTAAATTGAGTTTTTTCGCTGCTTACTGCACTTAATCAGTCAAATACACACAAAATAATGTCAAAATGCCGGTCTTGGCGAGTATTCACATAAACAGTCAGTTCTGTTATAAGTGAACGTAAACAGTTGAGAAAGAAACCCATGTGTAACAGTATAATGGATCTGTGCGTCAGGTCTTAAAGTCACAGCAGCCTAATAAACCTGCTGCCAAATTATGAAATGTTATTAAAAATATCCATATGGAAGATTTTCCCCATGGTAGCGATGTCAAAATTGTGGCCTGTGAAAATGCTGAGTGGCTAGTAACTTTGGAAAAGCACTGGCCTCAGTGACTGATGAGCATGACAGTTAAAGTCGAGCCCTGGCACTGGTTTGCTGACGGACTCCTCGAGGTCTGATTGTTTTTGCAGAGCAAAGTGCAGTTGCAGTGTTTAAATAAACCAATCTAAGAGGGGAAAACGCACCAGATTTCAAATAAAACGCACCCAACATTCAAAGCATTAGCTCTCGAACAAACTGTGGAGTTCTAAATGGATCCTTTATATTTAAACTGATAGTTCACTCAACAATGAAACTTCCGTCATCATTCACTCACTCACTCACCCTCATGTCCTTTCAAGCGTGCATGACTTTCTTTCTTCTGTAGAATAGAAACGACAGCATTGGACCCCCGTTGACCCCTTTTGTGTTTCATAAAAGAAAGAAGGGTTGGAATGACATGAGGGCGAATATATAATGATAGAATTTTCATTTTTGGATGAACGATCTCATTAACAATAAAGATTCCGTTTAGAAGCATGACATCATTTGAGAACCTTTTTTAAATTCCACTGAGAACATTTTTGAAAACTATCGTTTTAAGAGCAAGCGTGTTTGATGAGCTCCTCAAACCCAATTTATAGTATTTCTCTTTTCCATCATCCTGCTCTTCTCCGATATTCGTCTCCTAATCGCACTATTTGGCTTTCTCTCGGTTACACCCGTCTCTCTCACTCTTCTCCAGTCTCTCACTCTCTTCCAGCGCTCGTCTCATGCCACTTTTTCTGCTTTTAAATTCCACCCAATTTAGTTAAACTAATCTCTCTTCCATCCTTCAATCACTCTCTCCACAGCCGCTCTTTCCTGAGAGGAGACGAGAGAGACGGAATGAGACACAGACAGAGAGAGAGAGACGGATGTGAGCGTGGGAAGAGAGCTGAAGTCCTTGAGATCTTAAGTGAAGGTTATACTCTCTCTCTCACACACACACACACACACACACACACACACACACACACACACACACTCTGTACTGAATGCTGATTACGAACACAATGTCTTCATTTCCCATGACTACTGTGCACACTTTCCCAGCATGCTTTGCTGGTGTCTCTTAAAAGAGATGGCAATAACAGAGGTGTATGAGGTGTCTCATAAAAGATCAAAATGTGTCAAATTGTGGTGTCACTTTAGGGTGTGTTTTTTTTTTATCATAACAGCCCCTTAGACAGCATTCATTTACACTGAGCAGCTTGAACATTATTCTAAATGCCTTGTTTTGTGATGTACTAAAATAAAATTTAAGTCCAAGTTAAACTTTGGAACAAAATGAGAGATGAAATGAAAATTCATCAGTACAAAGTTATCATACTTTTACTCGCACAAGAGCATAATGACTACAGAAATACAACTATTAAAAAACACTTTCAAACGCAGCACACACAAATACTGCTCATTTTGGTCTGTTCCATGCACACACACACACACACACACACACACACACGCCAGACGCGACGCACGCACGCACGCACGCACGCACGCACACACGCACACACACACTCACACACACGCACACACACACACACACACACACACTCACACACTCACACACACACTCACACACTCACACACACACACACACACACACACACACACACACGCAACACACACACTTACACACGCACACACTACACACACTCACACACACTCACACACACACTCCACACACTCACACTTTACACACACACTACTTTACACTCACACACACACACCACACACACACACACACTCACACACACACACACACACACACACACACACTCACTCACACACACACTCACACACTCACACACTCACACTCACACACTCACACACTCACACACTCACACACTCACACACTCACACTCACACACACACACACACACACACACACACACACACACACACACACTCACTCACACACACTCACACACTCACACACACACACACACACACACACACACACACACACACACACACACACACACACACCTGTTCAATCATTTGAAGTCATTAAGATATATATTTTTACATAAATTACTACTTTTATTTAGCAAGGGTGCTTTAAATTGATGAAAAGTGACAGTATAGGCATTTATAACATTACAAAAGATTTCTATTTCAAATGAACTTTCTATTCATCAAAGAATCCTGACCTTAAAATGTATCTTCATAAAAATCTGAAGCAGCACGACTGATAATCATAAATGTTTCTTGAGCAGCAAATCCTCCGATTATAGAAGAGCGCGGGGCACAACCTAACGCGGGGTGAATTGTAACACGAATGGTTTAACACTTTCCACACATGCCAGGGTGACGAAACTTTACCAGTTGCCATATCAACACTATATATAGAAAAAATAGTGCCAAAGTTTAAAAAATCTTTGGAAGATATCACTGAACATTTATTTAACCATAGCAAAAGTACAATTCTTACTAAAAGTTTTCTGTTTTTGTGTTTATTTAAAACTAGACAAATCTGATATTATTTTAATCTTATTTTTGTTATTTATATCTGTTATTTATGTTATTTATCTAACAGCAGAAGACACGAGCCGGGGTTATGCTATTATCTTCTATACTATTAGGAATTATTTTGAGAAACCATGAGAAAAGGGTCAATGTTCAGAAATGATTCATTATTATAATGTTTTTAACTTTGCTGTTTAGCTGTATTTAGCGATGTGTTTGTTGTCAAACTCAAAAATTAGTATATTTTTAATTATTAAAAAATGTCATTGTTTTATTTTTTTTAAAAGTTAATCCTATTTTTTTGACAAAATATTTTAGTTTGTTTTGGATTTTTTTTTATCTTATTATATCAGATAACATTTTAAGCTGTCATTTGGTCATGTTACAGTGTGCCCCCTCCATATTACATGCCCCACCTAGAATATTTGTGCAGTTCACTTCCATTCACACACACACAATCACACACACACACACTGTATTAATGAAACAAAACCACATAATTGTACTAGACATGTGTGTAAATAATGTGGGAAAAAATAAATACTCAGACCCCAATTGGATTTACACAAACTAAGACAGTCAAAAAGCGTCATGTGACACTGAAGACTGGAGTAATGGTGCTGAAAATTCAGCTTTGATCACAGGAATAAATTATATTTTAAAATATATTCAATAAATTGTAATATTTCAGTATATTACTGTTTTATAGAGAGCCTCTAAAGGGACATGGCGATGAAAAAAAATATGGGATGAGATGTACATACACACACACACACACACACACACACACACACGTCTGGTTCGCTATCTGTGTACATTCAGTACAATCTTGATCTATTACAGCCTGACTCAGTCTGTGAGTCTTTATTTTGTCTGTTCATTAACAGGTATGTTGGGGTGAACATCATCTTGTTCTCTTCTTTCTCTCTATTGGTGTGTGTCTGTGTGTGTGTGTGAGAGAGAGAGAGAGAGAGAGAGAGAGAGAAAGTAATACACTGTCATCTTAATGAAGCACGGGACACATTCCAGGTCCTCAGCTTTGGGGACCAGACTGTAAAAGTGCTTACAACCCTGAACCACTCACTCACACACACACACACACACACACACACACGCACACACACACACACGCACACACGCACACCCACAAGCCTCTGGAGTCTCAGAGATCAGACATGGAGTGGAGTGGGGGTCGGGTGTTTCTGGAGCCATGGAATACAGTGGATGAAAGGAGTGGGGGGAAGGAAGCACATTGTGTGTGTGTGTGCGTGTGTGTGTGTGTGTGTGTGCACGTGTGTGTGTGTGTGCGTGCGACAGAGGAAAAGAAACATGTTAAGGTGTAAGAAAAGAACCATTAGCCTGAAGTGTTAGAAGAACAGAGTAGAGTTATTACTATGACTATAGGATATAACCTATTGATAAAAAAATAAAACTGTAAATGGTAAGTAAATGAACATACTAAATGAAACATTTGAACTGAAATACAAAACTGGAAAACCATCTTATCCATCTCAATGGCAGTTGCTCGACTGGTGCAGGATTTGCTCACAAGCCAATCACCTGAGCTGTAAACGTCATGTGACTAAACCCTCTGGAGCTGCAGGAAAATTACATCATGACAACTCTGATTGGCTGATGACGTCACAACAACACACATGCTGTATTCGAAATCGCCCCCCTGTTCCCTCATTCCCTATTCCCTACATTACTCCAGTAATATAGTTCACTTGAGGGAGTGAATGAGAACGAGGGAGTGAATTCAGACACTGGGTGTGCCAGAAGGGCTGCCGCTTTTGCATAGTTTGTGCCGTTAATAATCATTTGAAACTGGCAGCTCCAGAAGTAATGAAAAGATTTATCTTGAACTCTGTCATGGAAATTAAAAAAGGAATTTATACCTGTATTGGATGATTGGATGGGTGGATGGATGAATGAGGAGGATGATGAATGTTATACGGTTACATTCACACACAGTTCGGTTATTTTACAGGAGTGACAACCGCATTCTATAACCAAACTCACACCCATACATTTTCAGGACACACAAACCAAAGACCCATGCTGTGTGAACAATTAGTTACCTGTCACGTCGTACAGTGTGAGAGAGCCTCTCTGCGCTGCACAAACGTGTGTGTACCGTGTCCTCACCTGAAGGTTTTACACCCAGTCACTGTTCTCCACCAGAGCAGTTTTGTTTTCTACACACGACTCAAATGTGCCACTCTCCACCCAGATATAAAAGCTGTTGGTTAAAGTTAATACAATCGTCGATATGATCCTGTTATCAGTATCCTCACAGATTTTCTTGTTTTTATTTTATCTCACAGATTTGAGAATCACAGTGACCTGATACTGGCCCACATAGGACATTCTGCCTTTGGCTCTCACGTTATATTATTATTCTAAATAAACTACAAAAAATATATTTATTCTGCCCTGTTTTGTCCTCATATTCTTTCTTATAGTTTCCTCTCACACACCTGACTCAAAGGCTCAATCATTTTGCAGCTCGTTATGCGGTTCTTTTGTCTTCTGAGGAGTGAATCATAGCATTATTCATGATCATTCACGCCTCTGCGCATATGGGCTTTGTAAACATAAAGTGTCTCACAAAATTTTAATCAATATATTGTTTTATGTGAATGAGCAGGCACAATGATTTTTAAATCAGTTTGAAGCAAAAACTCTAGGCAACAACATCCATTAGTCAAAAGGACATATTTCAATCATATTTACTATGCGCTTTGTGGCCTTATTTCAGTGACATTTTTTGTTTTTTCAAAAATCATGCATAAACTTTATCCTCTCAAAAATAAAAGCATGTACATTAGGGGTGTGACGAGACACTTATCTCACGAGACGAGACACGAGACTGGGTTCACGAGAACGAGACGAGAAGATTTTTACATAGTATTCTTAAGAAATCCTCAATGATGAAATACATGACTAGAAAAAGTGCTTGCAGGTGCATTTAAAATGTTTTAACTCATCATCTTGTAATGAATGTCATGTCAGTTCTACTTTCTGAGTATGAATTATCATATGCAGTAAAAGACTACAAGCACTGTAAAGGTTTTGCCAAAAACTCAGCTGACTGGCTTCTCTCCTGTATGATTGTCTCTTCAGACCTCATGAGCTTCTACTGACCTCCTAACTGAACTCCTTCCCACAGATTGGAGCACAGATATTAAGTGCAAACAATAACCATAATCAAAGTACTCAATATTCAAAGTGCAAATAGAGACCACATTTTTCTTCAAGCATGATACAGAGCTTAAAAGATGGGTACAACTAGATAGCTTTTATATTTATATTCACGTGCCTTAGGGAGCCTTTCAAACAGCGGTAACGTATTGCAATTGCGTTTGAATGTGTGATCCCGTTTACTTTCACTTTCGTGACCGTGCGTAATCTGTGAATAGGGAGCGGTGGTGCTTAACGCGCATTTTAAAATACAAGTCTGAAGCTTCTGCTGCTCAACGAATCCTCCATCACGGTCCAGTCCACTAATCTGTAACACACACTCATAACACACGCGTGTCTTCTCGTCATGTGATCAGTGCTAAGCAATATGCACGACTCTAACAGCTCATGTTGGATGAGCTGATGGAAATGAAGCGACTGTTATGATTATCCACCTGAATTAAATTTGTATTTCTTTTAAAAGCAAAACTAGAGTGGAGGCGTAATGTGAACGTAGCATTGGCATATTCTGTCCTAACTTCTCCCTCACACTCCGTCATGAAAATATGACGCGAGACGAGATATCACACCTGTAATGTACATACATGTTGCTCACATATTATGGTAGCCCAGATGGTGCTGAACACTTTTGCCATTAATGTGTTTATAAGCAACTGAAAAAAGCACAAATGTCAGAGCATGTCAAAACTTCTTTAGGGCCTAACCCTAACCCTAACCGGCTCAGACCTGTAGGGGTTAATGAAGATTTGACAGATAAATGCCTGGCTCGATTGGATTCTTCTCTGGTCAGTAATGATAAGACTATTCAGTTTTATGGACATCGCCATACGTATGACATTGCGATACACACACCTGTAAGTAAATGCAGTTGTCAATCCCATAAAACTGACAGTGAGCATAGCCAGCGTAACGTCCATTTCACACTTTCAAGAGCCTTTCGCTCTCTTCACATGTGCCCACACACACTTGGCAGACATCTTAACGCACAATTCCCATCTGACTCTAAAGAGACCACACTGAGAGAATTCAAAATGACACTTCTGAAACAGACACCACGCACCTCAATGCTGTCGTATGTGTGTGTGTGTGTGTGTGTGTGTGTAAGTGAGCAGCACTGCACTGATGCACAATAAAGCAGCATGGCAGAATAAATCATATTTTACCTGCGTTTGCAGTCTGCATTGAATGTGATGAGATAAAAATGTCACTACTGTGACATAACGCAATAGACAACCAGTGCATGCCTCTTCTGGATACATGTAAAATGAACAGTGTGAGCAGTGCCGTCATAAAACACTCACAAGTTGAATCAGTCTAATGATTTACAAGCTGAATCCAATTCTCTAACAAATAATCTGATCCGATTCCTGTAACGAACTGATCAAAAAGAATCACAAGTTGAATGAGTGTAATAAATTACCCGCTCAATCAAATTCACAAAAGAATGACTCTTATGATTCAATTCTTATAATAAATGAGTCAAAAAGACTCACAAATTGAATCAGTCTAAACAAATTAGTCATTGAATCAACTTCACAAACAAATTACTCTTATGATCGATTCCTGTAATGATTTGGACAAAAAGACTCACAAGTTGAATCAGTCTAATGATTACTCGCTAAATCAAATTCACAAGAAAATTAATCTTAGTCTTATGGTCCTATTCTTGTAATGAATCAGTCAGAAAGACTCACCAGGTGAATCAGTTCAATGAATTAGTCACTGAATCCAATTCAGAAACGAAAGACTCTTTATCTGATTCTTGGTTAACAAGTTGAATCAGTGAATGAAATTACTACTGTGCATGTCTGAATCCAATTCTCAAGCAAATTACGCTTATGATCTGATTCCTGTATTGAATTGCTCAGAAAGACTCACCAGCTGAATTATTTCAATGAATTAGTCACTGAATCCAATTCACAAACGAATGATCTGATTGGTTAACAAGTTGAATCAGTCAAATTAATTACTCGCCAAATAAAATTCACAAAAGAATGACTCTTATGATTCAATTCTTATAATGAATTGGTCAAAAAGACTCACACATTGAATCAGTCTAATTGAAATTAACCACTGAATCAACTTCACGATCAAATGACTCTTTTGATCAGATTTCTGTAAAGAATTGGTCAAAAAGACTCACAAGTTGAATCAAATTAGTCATTGAATCCAATTCACCAAGACTATTATGGTCTGGTCGTGTAATGACTCAAACCTTTAAGCTGATTTGATTCTGAATCCAGTCTGATTTATAGTCTGACTCACATCTGGATGTTTATATGATGATGTAAATTTAGCGACGCACACAGTGCACTCACCCTCGGTGTGGATGGCAGATACGTAGGTCCAGTTGTATCTCTTCACTATGTCCACCATGGCTCTGGCCTGCTGGGCGTCCGAAGGCACAACCCTCATGAAGTATTTGTACAGTGATTTGTCGCTGAGGTCCATACTGGTGGCGGAGTACGCGATCTGCGGGATATTAAACAGCTGCAGCAAGTTCTGCACTTGAATGGCCACGGAACTGGAGCCCGGACCGATCAGCCCCACGATTGGCTTCTTCCCCTTCATGGGCGTGGCACTTGGATCCGCACACCTGGTCCCGGCCCCGGCCTCTTCGCTTTCATCAGCGGCGACGAGCGAGTCCCGTATGAACTCAATGCTTTGCTCCAGGGCGACGGCCGAGTGCCAGCAAGAGTCTCGGATCTCACAGCCCAATGTGACGTTGGGGAGGATTTTGGGGTCGGCGTTGATCCGGTCCAGCGTGTGCATCATGGCCTCGACGCGCTGGATGCCGTACTGCTCCCGAACGGCCCCGCATTTGCGCTCGTGCACTTTGTCGGCCGGCGGCTGGTGGTGCACGGAGAAAAGAGCACCGATGATGATGTCACCAGGGATGTGGGCAACTACGCGCCGCTCGTTGGTCTGGGCCGCCGTCGCCAGGGACGTCAGACGCCACAGCAAAACGGCGAGGGGATACAGAGTGACCATTTCGGAGTAAATCAGATGGTGTGTTTTGTGTCCCTGTCCTGTTACTCATACATTAGCGCCACAGACGCAAGTGCAGTGATGCTGATAAGATGAAGAAGTTCAGTCCAGCTGCTTCGCTCCCTCTCCGAACTTTCCCTATTTGACTACGCCAAAAGAAGATTCTGGAATCCTGTGGCTTTGAGCTGTGCTGTCATTTGTCCGAGAGCTTCTACCACGACCCTGAGCAGGATGCTGGGTCGTTGCCGTGGCAACCTCGAGCTGGGGACGGCATGAGATGAGGGGCCTCATAACCTTGAACGAGAGGAGATGGACACAACAATGTTATTACATGCACACACAACACATGGGAAATGTTGAGCCTGGAACTAACCACACACGGAACCGTCTTAAACTTTTACATTCAGTATTTGATGACACAGCTCTATTGCAGTCTGATGCTTCACTGATAGTACATAAATATAGTAAATTAAACGATTATTGGAGTATGTTTTACACTATATATATATATGTGTGTGTGTATACATACATACATACATATACACACATTATATAAACACAAACTTTTATGTTAGATGTGATTAATCGCGATTAATCGATTTGACACCTCTACTTTTTGTGTCTACTTCAGAATTGTGTTTAATTCAATGTGTTACTTGCCATTTCTTCGTAATTAATTTAATTAATAATTAAGTTACATTTATATAGCGCTTTTCTAGGCACTCAAAGCGCTTTACATATAGAAGGGGGGGAATCTCCTCAACCACCACCAATGTGCAGCAGCACCTGATGATGCGCGGCAGCCATATTACGCCAGAACACCCACCACACACACCACACGATTGGTGGAGAGGAGACAGAGTGATGAAGCCAATCGTGTATATATATATGATGATGATTAGGAGGCCGTGATGGACAGAGGCCAATGGGCAAATTTGGCCAGGATGCCAGGGTTACACCTATACACTTTATCGAAGGACATCCTGGGATTTTTAATGACCACAGAGAGTCAGGACCTCGGTTTAACGTCTCATCCGAAGGACTGTGCTTGTTACAGTATAGTGTCCCCATCACTATACTGGGGCGTTAGGACCCACACAGACCACAGGGTGAGCGCCCCCTGCTGGCCTCACTAACACCTCTACCAGCAGACACCTGGTTTTCCCAGGAGGTCTCCCGTCCAGGCTCAGCCCTGCTTAGCTTCAGTGGGAAACCAGTCTTGGGCTACAGGGTGATATGGCTGCTGGGAGTGAAAAACATTTCTACGCCCATTTTGTTCAGGATTTACAGAAATGATTATTAATTTTCACAAATAATTGCAAAGAAATGGCAGTGGAAAGACTGAAATAGTAAAATATTGCTTTGCTACAACTTCTTTTTACAGCATGTATGGTTTCAAGCTCATCTCTGACGTCGATGTTTCAGTGCATGATCTGTACGAGTGTAGCGTACAGTCAAACCAACGTTTATTCACACACCTTCAGCATTTTCTCACACTCTCAGTTTATTCGCCATGGTTTAGAAAATGGTAATAAAATATGACAAGAGCTCAGAGTTAAACTGTGTCAGAACAAATTCATCTTGATAATATGATAGAAAGGGATGTAATGGATTACAATCAGCTGTTCAATTCAACTACACAGTTCGATAATACCAATTCAGGTCAACCAATGACCAAGCAATGCTTCATTCTGTTCAGTCTGTGGTGTGAAAGGTCGCATTAGCAATTAAAGAAAAACACTTCAGCAAAACATGCTCAGGTCAAAGTGTCAGAATAATTTTGGTCCTGAATTTTACTTGTAGTCTTTTTTTTTGGTATAATATGTCAGTGTCCTTTATTTTGCTATCCTAACCATAAATGATCTATAGTGTCCTTCACCCAGTAGTAAAAATGTGTCTGAATCATTTTTAGTTTGACTGTGTGTGTGCTCGGTCTGAAAGTGTAACGGAAAAGACAACGTTGTTACAAGGCTGTCAAGAACAACCGAGAAAGCTTTCAGGCCCTCGACACAAACCACTTATACTGGCTGTCAGACTCATTCATTCCAAGAGACCGAAAAAGAGGTGCCAATTTTTCAGAATAAAAGATGAATAGACTTGCACTGTGTGGTTTTTACAAGCAACTCATTTTAGTCTCACAGCAATGACATCGGAATAAATACAAATTCCCTCAGCTGCATCCAAGGGCCAGTTTCATGTGCCAAACCGCAGATTGGACCCTTGTTAAAACGTGCTATACGGGGTCCATTAGAGAGACGGCACTCTGTCTCAATGAAAACGAATGGCAAGAACTGAATGGAGGGGAAAATAACTAATGCATCACACCGAACCATCCTTCTGCCTCCGGCATACGAGAAACAATAGGAGGGGAAACAAACTGCAATCCCACAAAAACCTCCCCAATATCAGGCATTCGCATTGAAATCATGCTGGCATTCAAAGCACACTCCATTCAGACCAACGCAAATGTCAGGCTGATAGGGCAGAGAGCTCCACTCAAAGCTGCGGAGATCGAACGGGACGGATGAGAGTGAACGACCTTGCCGTTGAAGACCGAGAGAACGGGCTCTTTGCGCTGTCCGTGGTGCTGAAACGCATCACACTGCAGTGGCCAAAGAACTCCATGTGCTCAGTCTAATGCCTCTCATCAACAACCTCCTCAGTCTCCAAAGGTCTGACAGACATTGCACATTTAACCTCGCAAATATGACATACTTATAAAACTGCATGCATATGCAATGCAAATGAAATTGCACATAATGGATTCCCAATAAGTCATGCTGTTCCCCATGCAACCGAGATGCTCGCGCTCGGTCGATGGTCTGCAGAAAGAGAGAGAAACAGAGCGCGTTCCTCATTCCAGAACATCATCGCTTCCACAGACCCAAACTCACGCGGAGAGTGTGTGTCCGCGCACAGGTTGATGTTTTGGTGACGGTGCTTCTTACCTGCCCCGCGCCACAATCCACTAAGGTCACGGATGGCGCGCGCTTCCCACAGGTGATCCGTCGGAGATTTTCGGGTCGGTAGCCCGGTAAACGGCGGGGCACCGGAGAGCCACAGCTATAGTGTCGTCTCGTCTTCTTGTCACGCACTAACACTGCCGAAGCGTGATCATGCACACACATCCCAGTCCGCGACTCAACCCCTCCCACCCGTGAACCCCGAGACTGGCTGCATCCAACCGGCCGTGGCACCTGCGAGCCCGCCTTTCTCCTCTAAACGAAATCAACTGCTGACGATTTACAGAGATTATTTTATCAGTGCATGTTTAAAAGTGAGGTTTCAAGGAGTAAGTGACTCACCGACCATGCTTTTGGATGCTTTTCTGATGTTGTGGATTAAGGACTGAAGCTCGAGCGCAGGTGGTGAACATGATAATATTGTTAATATAACCTCATCATCTTTTTGTTATGGAGCCTCATTTGTGGGAGACAGATCGCATTTGATTTTAAACTGTGAGGGGCCCCATACCAAACCCCTGGGGTACCCCACCTCAAACTGACTCAGATCAGCAGAAGACCACCACCTTGTGGCACTTTAGTATTCAGGACTGAAAAATCACTT
The DNA here is from genome assembly GCA_023029165.1 of Gobiocypris rarus. NCBI lineage: Eukaryota > Metazoa > Chordata > Actinopteri > Cypriniformes > Gobionidae > Gobiocypris > Gobiocypris rarus. The sequence continues at coordinate 43,338,502 of CM040911.1, forward strand.
CTTTTCTAAAGTCTAAGGGTTGTCTATGATGTTTGACTAATCCAGTGGATTTAAAGATGGGAAGATCAAATACAGCGATATATGAAAGTATAAGGAGGTAATGTGATGGAAAATTAAATGGATTGTTCAGCTAGAGATGATAATCTTGTCATTATTTACTCACCTTCATGTCTAAACCTGCATGATTTACTTGCTTCTGTGGAACATGAAACATTTCAAAAAAGATTATTTTAAGTGATGTTTGGAACGACATGAGCAGTGAATAAACAACAGATACAAAAAAAGAACTACCTCTTTAAAATGTGCAGATGATCAGATTTTCTCAGGAGACAATAAAAGAAAAGAAAAAGTGAAAACTTAGGCAGGAAGAGCAATAGATTCCAATAACGTAATATGTGAAATAAACAAAAGATACTGTATTAATTACTTGGCCTGCCAAATTATTAATAAAAAATAAAGGTGTTTCTGTCGAACTGTATATTTTTTATTTTAATATTAATGATTTATTACTTATGCCTGAAAGTAATTTCCACTCATGTGAGAATATTCTATTCGGCTATATGAACGTGGACATAGGCTACATTTGAATTAAGTGCCTCGATCATTTTATCAGCAAAATGTATTTACTGGGGAATATTTCAAGCGAAATTGTTGCGAAAGCATCCACTCAATATGGAAGAATCGTCACTTCGATTAATCCACTTTTTGCCGCGGCAACCGCAGAATCGCAGAATCTCAGATGGAACGCGACCAACCGCGGCTTCATTTTCCCGCTCGTTTTCACGTGGCAGTTTAAAAACACCAAACGACGCGGCTCGCCGATTGGTATCTTGTATGTAACACCTGTCGTAGCCTAACCGTGCATCATCATCATATGTGCGGGCACGAGTGGATAAAGCCGTGGCTGGTTTACAGGATGGGGCTTTTTAGCCAAAGTGGCTTTGAGCTTCGCGCGGGATTAAATGTGCCCGCCAAATGCGCGCGGGATTAACGGCCATTAAAAAGGCAAAACCACTCCGGCAGCTTCCTGTGAGGTTTATCACAAAACGGATAGACTTTCTCGTAAATCTCTCTAGGCTATCTCTCAGAAATTCACAAACACATATCAAAGACGTAATTTACACCCTCTCGTTCTCGCCATAGATATTGCTGAGGAGAACATGCATTTCAATGCTAGTTTGATTAGACGCCTTGCTACAGTTCAGCCTCTTCTTAATCTCACACAATGTCGCCTAGTATTTCTATTAAATATATAAGGTGGCAATATTATTTTAAGTGATGTTTGGAACGACATGAGCAGTGAATAAACAACAGATACAAAAAAAGAACTACCTCTTAAAAATGGCATTTAGTGTGCCAACCACAAGATGAATTACAGCTGAAAATCTGGCCCCATATTCATATGCAAACATCTGAAAGGAATGAACAATATGCTGAGCATTAAACCCACGCTAAACCTAACCAGCTTCCACATCTTCTCCAACAGAAGCAAATAGGCTGAGAGGGCTTGCATAATGCATATATTTTTCCATACAGTACTGTGCAAAAGTCTTAGGCACGTTGGTATTTTCACACGAAAAATGTTTTTAAACCAGTTATTTATATATTTTACTGTAGTAGGAAATATCAGTTTACATGTCCAAACTTTCATTTTGCAATTAGTTGTAATAATCCAGTGAGATTTTTTTATTTTAATGCACAAGAAGTCTGATCGCAGCCGGTCTGAACTCAGCATCATGTCTGTCTGTGATCACATGAAGAAACAGAAAACTGAGACAGACTAAATCCAGAAGAACTGAGGAACGTCTCCCAGACACTTGAGGAAACCTTCCTGCAGAACTACAGCACTGGGAAAAGTTCAGGCACTCGTCAGAATGCTTTAAAGTGAGAATGCTGTCAAAAATAATAACATAAATAGCTTTTATTTATGAATTAATTTCGATTAACTAAATCAAACGGATATTTGGGGTGAGCTTTTGTCTCCTGCATCTCTTCCCACACCTGTTCCTGTAGTTCCGCAGGAAGGTTTCCTCAAGTGTCTGGGAGACGTTCCTCAGTTCTTCTGGATTTAGTCCATCTCAGTTTGTTCTGTTTCTTCATGTGATCACAGACAGACTCGATGAAGATGAGATCAGATCTCCATGTGGAGCAGAGAGACTATTGTCAGACTCTTGATGCACACACAAATCTCACTGGATTATTACAATTAATGACAATTAATGTATGAATGTAAACTGATATTTCCTACTGACACACTACAGAACAATATACAAATAACTGGTTTAAACCAAGCGGCAACCTCCCGCGGTCTCTCTTGAAGCCAATACGGAAGTGGATTAAACTGCAGTTCATCAACTGGCCACTAGGGACAGGCTCCAGAAGGAGCAGAATCTCATTGAGCCCCATGTTAAAATGCCCAACTTTACAGCATAATAAAACATGTTTACAGCCTGGTACAAATTCTAGTTTTGCCCTTCATGACAACTGTGAGGGGGTGAATTTTTTTATAGCGCATTTGTTTACATTATATTAAGCCTTAATGTTCTGCATAATTAAGGGCGTGGCCACTTTGAGTGGCAGGTGGGTAGCCATTTATCTGTTGTTTGTTAGTCACGTGTCACCTCAGGTCCGCACACGTCCCGCCTCTTTGCCCATTTTCTGTTATCCGGGAGTGACGCGCGATGACGCGCTTCAAAGATGGCAACCGCCAGCTCGGCCATACTTTAGGCTTCAGAAACGTTCTTCAGAAACCTATGGGTGACGTCACAGACACTACGTCCATATTTTTTTACAGTCTATGGTTTAAACACACTTTTTGTGTGTAAAAATACTAGCGAGCATAACACTTTTACATAGTACTAATATATATATTGTATATATGATTGTTTTCATATACGTATTGGAATCTGTCAAAAGGACTATCGCTCAGTAACTATAAAAACACTCTAAAATACAAAGTTTTACTTTTGACTAATTATTTCTCAGGAATGTTAGGTTGGGGCATTTTGTCACAAGCATTTTAATTAGAAGTCTTAGGCTACATCATCTGTTGGACAAAACAATGGCATGTCATGGTGTCTTTGCATTTTATCGTTCATTCTTACTGTTAATTGTTGCAGAAAAGCCATTAAACAGCCCATGATATGCTATTTAATGTCAGGTTCCCATCTGCTGTTGGAGCATGTCATAAAAGGTCATTAACTTTTTCTTTTTTCCTAAGCAATAATGATGGAAATGTTGAATAGTGTTTTTGTAGCGATGACTTTATATGTGTCTTTACAGAAATGCACTGTCCTAAATACACTTGCCAGAAGTAAAAGTTTAATCAAGAATATTATTTTATTTGTATTAGAAAACACCATTATGTTACATATTAAATGGATCATTTTAGCAATAATCTACTTTTAAGCAGCTATCAATAATTAAACTTGGCCAATATATCAATACTAAGCCCTCGCAAAGCCAGAGATCACGTGATCCGCCTGTGAGCCTGTGCTCTTGACCGCTGCTTGTTCATCCAAACGCTCAGATGCAGCACCCAGCGCTGGAATGATGCTAATAGCATTATGCTTGTTAATTATAGAATTAGCATGATTGAGACCGCGGAGTGTAGGCTTGTAATAAATTACGCTCAGATGCTGGAAAGCTTCCTAAATGCTTCTTAGAAAGTACAAGAGTAATTGTTCAATGGCTTCTGGGGTCAGGTTTCTATGGCAACCCTCCCAACCGCTCTTAAAGGAGTAATGACGAGTAATCAGAGGCTCAAGTGTGTAATTGAGTCCTCGTGCACATGCAAAAATACATACACACACAACACACACAAAGGCAAGCAAACTGCAAAATTGTCAAACACTCAAAGTTCAAACAAGGCCCGAACGCGCGCGCGCACTTCTAATTTAAACAGAAGTCATTCATAAGGACATGTCAGCTTCCTGAATTACTCTTTAACTCCCTGGCACACAGAGCTGGACGCGTGCGTGGGAAGAGCCGCTCAAACTGGTGTGAGAGTGACTCACAGTCTGCTGCGCAGTTAAAGGCTGTTCTCCTCGCTTTCTCACACTGGCTGGCAATTCTACAGTCTGAAACCCATAATTAGGGCTTGAGACCCCCTCCAAAAGGAACATATTTTGAAAAGCAAGTATTCTTTTTTTTTTTTACTTCTTAAAAGCAAAGTTTCAGTAATGGCAAAACTCAAGCTTGGTCGGAGTGCACATTTCATTTGGCGCTAAATGTATTCGAGTTCTGCAGTAACCATGGCAACAGTTGCTGCTTGAAAAGTCATCACAACCACGATTAATCGTTAAAAGATTGCGATCTCGATTCAAACACCCACGAGATCTGTTAATCCTAATCACAGCGACACTTTCAGATACAGAGAAAGCTTTTCTCATTGTACATGTATTAAACAGCTTCACAAACAACCACACAATATCATAATGTCTGTTACTTACAAATATTCAAATGATCACAGAAGTACTGCGATAACAGTTTATATTTGGGATATAAACACTGTTGTCTGAAGCCATCAAAATAGAGCAAATCAAATTTAAAAAGTCACTTGATGCTTCAAATAACGGTTACATCGATTACATCATTACGCGACAAGTGACTGTATTTGTCAATGGATCATTCATTCAAGAGATTCATTTAAAGGCCAACTGAAGTGCCTTGAAACGCATTATTCAATGTGTTGATGTAATTTCCCCTGAAATGGCTCCAGATGTTAGCAGCTCCTCCCCTTTTTTAAAACCGCCAATAGCGTTTCGCTAACGTCACAGCTTGACTAGAGCCTTTCTGTTTGGTAAAGCTATAGCTTCCTCCTAATCTCTAACTCTTTATCATCACAATCTCCTCCATATCGCTTTGAAATACAGCATTCTGTGCAGAATTTAAATGGGTACGATACGTTTTGTTGTCTGCGCCGAGTCGCACATGTGATCCGCGCTGCGCTCTCGTGTGTCTAGTCAATTGCTCTGGTCTAGACTGTGTGTGCGCGCTGCGGCGATGCGCGTGAAACTAGCGTGAAACCAGACTTCATTCAACTCGACTGAAAGCATATTTACACTGTCTGAATCGTTTCCTGTCGCATGTATATCGCTGTGTGCCATTCCCCATGTAGAAATTTGTAAATGTGTGAACAACTGACCGATTTCAGCAGCAGCTTCAGCGTCTATTTATAGTGTAGGGGGCGGGGCTTCAGATACTAGAGAGCATTTGATTGGACAGAAGATGGGATGAGAAGCTGAAGTTGATGATGTCATCAAAATCTGTGATTCATTTTAACGGGAGACTAAGTTTTTAATGAGTATTTGTCCTAAATGCAAATTTCGTCATTGTTTTGGAACACACCAGCGCATTCATAACCTTAAGGCTCGCAGTCATACTAAAAGCTAAAAACTTCCATTTTCAGGGGGCCTTAAGTCCCTCAGGTCATTTTGACCCAAAATTAATTTTTGAAAACATTTAAACATTGAGTGTTCATTAGATTGATCCAAGACCTTAGGACTTTTGCCCCACTTGAACCATTAATACACACTTTTGTGGTTGAAATTCTTCCCTCGCGGATCAATTTGAATGCTTAAGTAAAAGTAAAAACCTAAAAAAAAAAACTTTACCAAAAATGATTGTATAATGTCTACGTGTGTATCTGAAGGCATACTGAAGGGAAACTGACTTCAGGACCCAGCGGAACAGCTTGTTTGCTCCATATAGCACTACAAGGCATCTAGTGGCAAGAGTCACGAAATGTCATGTGATTTTGAAGGCCTGTTGCCCTGTTGATGACAATAAATAGGTCTAAAAATTATGTTTATTGTGTTTTAATGTTCAGTTCTGTTCCTATTTACATTTAAAAAGCAAACATAAAAGTAACTTAAAAGTTACTTTCCCTAGTAACTAATTACTTTTGATATACAGTAATTGGTAAAGTAATTCAATTACTTTTAAAAAGAAGTAACTAACTGTAACTAATTACTTATTTTCAGTAACTTGCCCAACACTGATCCAGTCACGAAACAAGTATTTATGAGTGAGTCATTGAATCATTCAATCAACCTGATTTTAAAATAAATAAATAAATAATTCATTAACATTTAATCAGAACCTCTAGTAAAATGAGTTTAGTTTGTCTGTTCAGGGACAATCGTGATTCTCAATGTAATTGTGCAGCTATAGGAATCAACCAATGACAAAACACGTCAGTTAACGACTCATTTAAATATTGGCAGGGTACACTGACAAAACATGACAACTATTGTTATTATTCATCATTTCATTATATATTTATATATCACAGATATATGATAGTCAGTGTTTGTAGATCAGAAATGTGTTATTTTAATATTATTTATATTTACAATTGAATCTATAATGTATTTGTGAAGTCTATGAGAAAGTTATATATACTGCATGAGCTGAAGTTGCATGACATATTACTGTCATATGGCAGGGAGAAGGACACAGGGAGATACTTTTGGTCCTACAAAGAATGCGTGTCCATGCAGGAATGTGCATACATGTATATCACTGATGTAAACAGGCTTATATATTTGTTGCAGGAATGTGCATACATGTATATCACTGATGTAAACAGGCTTATATTTTCGCTGATGTATTTGTTTTGGGATATATATCAACTGATGTAAGCATGAAGTATACATTACCTTGTAAGGAATTACAAATCCTTTAGTCAGTGTATAAAATGTTCACCGTTGATGCACTGCCTCAGAGAAACATATACAGCTGGCACGAAGACAACAAGTTTCTCTCCTATGCCTGATACATATGGCAATAAAGAGTTTTTGACAAGGCAACTGGTATCCGGTCCTGTGATTCAATCATAACGGGACAAAGCTGAATTTTCAGATCAACAACTTGGCGTCACACGAACAGGATCTGCATTTCAGACATTTGTCTCAATTAATTCATCAGGTAAGACATTTTCTTTTCTTAAAGATTCTAAGTCTGCCTGATGATATATATACTGTTGAGACAATGACTGAAACTGCTAAAAAGAACTGTGTTATTTTGGAATACCAGTTGTGTTGCCAATGAATGTGTATCAGACATAGTTTCATTTAATTTGATGCAACTTATTTAAGTTGTTCTGATCAGTGAACCTCCAAAATATTGAATGAAGCTGGTAGAAGTGGATCTTTTGTGCAAAAGACCAACTTTGTCAAATTTCGGGAGATTAATCCGTAATGCGATTTAGCAATCAGCTCGTTGTGACTGTGAGGTGGTGGAATGTGGCGAGTCTGCAGTAATCGGTGGCAGGAAAAACTCTAAAACATGTCCACACACTGAAGAGCCACACTTAGAAGAAGTGCGGGAAGTGCAACGAGCTGTGAGATAAAGCGGTTTAAAGTGGCGGGTCTGCGCTAAAGGTAGTGCAGTTTTAAAGAAAAGCCCTAAAACGCTTTAAACACGCTAAAGTATAAGGCGCTTTATGAATAATAGTGGCTAGAATCGTTGGCCTTCTGATTTTGACAGTAAAGCTGTTCAATATTTGGGGTGGGACTGATCTGAGTTCAACTGTAAATTTTTAAGAAGTATAAGAATATTTAGGATTTAACTTTTGTTTTCTTTCTCTTCTTTATTTGTTTCCCGAGTTGTCAGCTAGGGAGAGAGAGAGGGAGAGAGGGCAGGGCAGGACCCTTCCCTTCAGCAAACACACACACATAGACACACACTCATACACGCACACGCAGAGCTATACATAGCCCTGCTGCTGAGAAGCACAGACACACAGACTATCTGCAAAATGGCAGAGAGTGTCTATAATAGCAGAACAATATCTGCTTGGTACTTAAAAAGAAGAGCAAAAACAAGCCAAGTTTTCAAGAAAGGACTGGATGTTGATGCCTCTTTGGATGAACAGTTTAGATGGTTCATGATCCAAAAAGACTCTGTTAAACTGAAAGCCTTTCCGATCCTGGCAGCCCACTGGATTGTGAAACAAGGTGGGATTATTTGCAGTACGGATGGGAGTCCAGTTCCACTTGTTGAAGCAATGAAGCCACAGATTGAAGCATATAACAAGTTGAATAAAATCATGTCTATTACATGTTCAGAAAAAGATAAAACAATCATTGATGATTCATTTGATCCAGATTGACAAATATAATAGCCGAGGCTGAAAGTAAATTTTTGCAAGCACCAGTAAACTCAGCAAAAACTGTAATGCCTCCTCCATACAACCCAATTTATCCAATTTTGCCTGAACATTGTAAAAGTTCTTGTAAGCCAAATGGAGGGCCAGTGGACAAAATATTTATTGCATCTGCACAAGCCGCTCCAGTAATAACCAGGTCCAAATCAACCCAGCCAAACAGAGACATGCTGCGAGGTATACCAGCACCTGCCTCTGATTGGGGCGATGAGACAAGAGAAGACGACATGATAACAATTGATAAGGTCGGTCCCGAATTCTCTTCACCTGCTATGAAAAGGGAAGAAGTACAATCTGAAATGATGATGGAAGAAAGACCATTCACACCAGGAGAACGTCAAGCCATTCTCATGGCCTTGCCTCCTCTGAAGAGACAAGATCCAAACACAGAGTTTTGGCGAGAATTAGATTCCTTGGTTGAAGCACATCAAATGTCACTAAGAGACATACACACCATTGTAAAAGCTAAAATCCCAAGAGACAGATGGGAACGCTTGCCAGCGTCAATAACAACAGCCCAATGGATAGACTTGTGGGTTGATGGCCAGGGACGACCCCTGGGTCTTTGGCAAGCCTTAGATGTGTTCCGAAAAGAAATCCAAGAGATCCTGGGCAGTGGTAAGATTCCTTTCACATCAGTAACATTGATTAAGCAAAAGATGATGAATCTCCAGATGAATATGCTCATGTAAATGGAATGCTTATGAAAGATGGGCTCACTGTGCAAAAAAGGAACCAGACAGAGATGATGTACAGTTTACGGACACACTTGTGGATGGTTTTAGCACAAAATATCAACAAGCCTTATTACTTGGAGTCAATCCAGGAGAAACGTTTGACCAAATTATGCAATGGGCTGGTCGTCTAGAAATGGCTATTAGATCAAACAAGGATGAAGGAAACAAATCAAATCGAAGAGGAGTGGCTCTCAATCCAACATCGACGCAGATAGGATGTTGAAGTTCTGCCAAAATTGTGGGAAGACTGGGCACATCATAAAAGACTGTTGGGCTAAAGGAGGTGGAGCAGAAGGTAAAGGCCCGTCATTTAAACAGGTAAACGCCAAAAACAATGATAAAACCTCTCGAGGGAAGACATGGACTGAAGCACAAGTTCGTCAGCTCATTGAGGGAATTATTCGTCCACAATAGCAATCAGCGGCCCCCTGTAAGAGTAACAAAAGAGACAATCGACTTTTCATCCCTGCCTTGATAGGGGGCCATCAATGTGACTGTCTAATCGATACAGGAGCTTCCTCTCCATAACTGATTTGAATCTACCTACAACACATGAAGCCATAGAAGTTGAAGGAGTTGGAGGAGATATCATGATATTTCACAAAAGTATACCAGTTCCTCTGCAAATACATGAAGATGAAGTCCTATGGACACCTTTCTGGAGTGGGGCCGAATTCACAAGGAAGCCTTATAGGTATGGACATTTTACCATTGTTAAACATGATCATATTTACTGACACTCAAATTACTACAACAGCTGGAATAATACCACATGAAGATCGCACATGTAATATAAGTTCTGTTGGTATAGCAAAACCAATTACCAGAGACTGGGGAAAAGAAGGTGTGTGGGGTCTTCTGTGCAGCTTATATCCAGATGTTTGGGCTAAACACAAATTGGATTGTGGTAAAGCCAACATTGACCCTGTTATCATAGAGGGACCGATACATGCCCCGCATAAACAATACCCCATTCGACCAGAAGCAAGACAAGCTGTTTTTAAGATTGTGGCAGACTTGGAAGCTGAAGGAATTGTTCGACGAACTACTTCTACTACCAACAGCCCTGTTTGGCCTGTCAAAAGTCAGACAACTCATGGAGATTAACCATAGATTATACAAGACTTAACAGTGTAACGCCAAAACCACACCCTATTGTGGCTAATCCTGCTACCATTTTGAATGATATTCCAGGGAATGCAAGAATCTTCACAGTCTTGGATGTGCTGTCAGCTTTCTGGTCTATACCTATTGATGAAAAATCTCAAGAGAAATTGGCCTTCACTGTCGGCGCAAACCAGTATGCTTGGAATAGACTTCCGCAAGGTCTTAATCTTTCACCAGTTGTATTTCATAGAGCCCTGGACCAATTCTTAACTGAGCGAAAAGCTGAAATTGAGAGTTCAGGAAGTGTTTGCCTCCAATATGTTGATGACTTGTTAATTGCAAGCCCAGACGAAAAAAGCCATGTATCTGCTCTGTATTTTACTCTGCAAGCTCTAAGGAAAGGTGGATTTAAAGTTAACCCTGACAAAGCACAGCTTGCCAAAGCTAAAGTTATTTATTTAGGCCAAGAAATATCTGCTGAGGGAAGAAGAATGACAACAGAGCGTGTAGAGGCAATGCAGCAACTTCCAAAACCTCTGACAGTTACAGGGATGCGGAAGGTGATGGGACTTTTAACTATTGTCGTCAATATATCCCTGATTTTGCCAGCATCACTAGTCCTCTAATTGATCTGTATAAAGGGGGAAAGCCTGGAGTGGAACAGCTGGAATGGACACCAGAGTTGAGGAAGCTGAGGCGTTTACTTCTATGAAAAGAAACTGATTTCAGCCCCAGCCTTGGGACTTCCTGATGGTCGTTTGCCATTTCATTTGTGGACCAGGGTGGGAGATGAGACCTACTCAGCAGTACTGTGTCAGAAACCAGGTGATCGATATAAACCAGTTGGATACTTTTCCACAAAAATTCCTGTCACCATGATAGGTCAACCACGATGTATACAAGCCCTTGATGGTGCCACATGGGCAGTGAATGCTGTGGAAAATCTGATTGGTGCACAAACTATCACACTGCACACTCCACACAGTATAGTAACGCTGTTGAACAACACAAACATCAAGACTATCACTGATGCGAGGAGAGCAAAATGGGAAGCAACTTTGCTGAACAAGGACTTGAGAGTGGAAATCATCAGAGACACTACACTTAACCCGGCAACAATGATGCTGGAACCACATGAGGGAATTCCACATGAGTGTGAAAACAGGTAGAAGAAGAAAGCCTTGGTCCAGTTAATCCAATCCTCTTGAAAATCCAGATAATGAGTTATGGGTCGACGGATCCAGTTACTACATTGATGGAAAACGACATACTGGATGGGCTGTGGTGAAGGCTGATGGAACTGTTGTGAAGCAAGGAGCTCTTCCTGGGCAATTTTCTGCACAAGTAGCTGAGCTCATGGCGCTTACGGAAGCTCTTGAGCTATCGGAGGGAGGTCGAGTCAACATCTATACAGATAGTCGTTATGCTTTCGGAGTGGTCCATGACTACCTTGCCCTATGGAAAAGACGTGGACTCATCACCAGCAGTGGGAGTGTAATACAACATGCTTCCATAATTCGTCCGGTTGATTGCAGCATGTCAATTACCACGAGAAGCAGCTGTGGTCAAAGTAAAAGCACATCAATCTGACAAGTCTAAGGAAAGCAAAGGAAATTCTGCAGCTGATGTGGCAGCCAGAGAAGCGGCTTTACTTTCCCTACTCCTGTTACCTTGGTTCAAGAAAACAGAAAAGATAATTCTGAGCTGCATCTTCTGTCATATCACACAGAGACAAAAGAAGAGAAAGAACAATGGAAAAAAGAAGGCGCAAAAGAAGATGATCAAGGTATCTGGAGAATTCCAACAGGACAGGTGGTAATGCCTATCGGAACAAGGAAAGAACTAATGCAGCTGTATCATGGAAAGGTGCATGCTGGAGCAAAAGCAATGAAAGCTCAAATCAGCGAGACTTGGTGGTGGCGAATGATGAGAGACATCGATGATTATTGTAGGAGATGTTTGATCTGCATAAAAGCAAATGTGGGAAAACCTGTAAAGGTGAGAATGTCACATGCACCCAGACCAACAGGGCCATGGACACATCTACAAATTGATTTCACAGGACCATTGTCATCCAGTGGAGGATATCAATACATTCTAGTAATCATAGATCGATTTACTAGATGGGTTGAAGCATTTCCGAAAAACTTGCAAGCTGCAGCACGAGTAATGGTGGAAGAAGTTTTTCCTCGCTGGGGCCTTCCATATGAAATTGATTCCGACAATGGAACTCACTTCACTGGAAAATTGATGAAGGAAGCAATGAAATTGATTGGGATTAAACAAAAGTTTCATATCCCCTATAGACCTCAATCGTCCAGGTATGGTCGAACGAATGAACCGGTCGTTAAAGACGCCCCTTACTAAAGCCATTCTGCAGACTGGCCAAGGTTGGCACAGATTATTACCTGCTATTTTGTGGAACTTAAGAGCAACTCCAAACAGAGTAACAGGACTAACCCTTTGAACTAATGACTGGAAGAGCAATGGTTCTACTCTCCTGATGCTCCGCCTGCGGAACAGGAGGAGATTCCACATTGTTCCAAGAAAAGTTAAAACGTTATCTCACTATGCTGGACAGAGCTACCAAAGGAAACAACCAGAAAGTGCGAGAAGCTCAGCAGCAGTGGGATGAAAAACACACCACTACTGATATTCCACACATTCCCGAGTTAGGCAGTTTTGTTATGGTCAAACGAATTGCTAGGAAAGGTTTAGAGCCTAGGTGGGAAGGACCATATGAAATACTCTTAACTACAGATACGAGTGTTTGCCTTAAAGGGAAGGGTGTAGGAACAGATAGATGGTATCATTGGTCACAAGTTAAACCTTGTTTAGTGAATGAACAAAATGATAGCGATAGCTTATGGCCTGAAAATGATCAATGTTCGTCAGTTACTTTTAGAAACTGGGTAACAAGGAGTGGTGTTAATAATTTCTCTGCTTCCATTACAGGAATCAATTCCATTGACATTGATTAGAGATGGTTGCAAGTTATTCTCAATACACAACGACAATGGTATGGCCTCAATATGGACAGCGCAATATAATGACAGTTAGACAATTCCAATCAATGGGTATTAGACAAGGAAATTCAGTAATTAGATTAGGAAGAAATGGATATTGGGCTGAAGGGGAAACACCGATGATTTCTACTACAGATTGTTGTGTCGAGGAACATGAGTGGGTAATTTGCTCATGTTCTACAATGTTTAGTCTATCCCTTAATGGATCTGCAGTTTGGGAGGTAGTTCCTTTAGATCAAGCCACAGGTGCATGGCAGGTGTCAGAAGCACAGTGGTGTATATTACATGATGGAATAAGTGAGAATATGATATATGGAGGGAAGTTGTGTCCAATTCCCCCTGATCCATTTTGCATTGAAATTCTCTATCCTCTTCATTTAGGTGGGATCCATGTTCCACATGTGCAATTGCTGCAATTAGAACCACAGTGGTGGAATAATGATTTAGTAGAGGAAAGGAATTATGAACTCTTTGAAATGGTTAAAAGAGTTAAAGAAAGCGTAAAAGCAGCCCAAGAGGAGGGAATTCAAGCAATGGGACATGTTATCGTTGCAAAATGGAGTAGCCAAATTAATGTCTGAAAGGAAATTGACACAAATTCTAGGAAATCTATCATGGTCAGACTGGATAGTTCTAACTATGGTAGGAGTTCTTGTGTTTATGGTAGTAGTACACATCATCATATGTGTTACTAGAAGGAAAGGTACTAAACCTGTCAAATTGGTTATTTCTAACTATATGGATAAAGAAAATGGAAAATATAGAGTAAGATAGGATATTCTATACACATTGCACCACTTACAAAACACAACCCCACAAACAATCAACACGCTTACTGATTCACAACCCCAAGGAATAGGACTCTTTAACATCAACGTTTATGTTAGTTTGTTATTTTGACCAGGAACTGGAGAGTTCAGGTACCGGACGAGTCCAGGCACTGGTGAAGATTCATTAATTTTTCCTTTCTCAGATGACTGGGGTACATTTTAAATACTTACACATAGACGTAATTACACACATAGTATGCGGGAACATATCATGGGTTGGGGTCATTTTGTTTTGTTTTATTCTATTCCCGATTCCTCATGTTTCTACTTTTCTGTTCTTTGTATGTCTTTTGTTTCTTGGTTTGCTTTTTCTCTCCTCACTATCACTCCATTAGGTGACGATGATGGTGTGGAACTGACGGCCGTAGTTCCAATGGAGGGAGTTGTAGATCAGAAATGTGTTATTTTAATATTATTTATATTTACAATTGAATCTATAATGTATTTGTGAAGTCTAAGTGCATGAGAAAGTTATATATACTGCATGAGCTGAAGTTGCATGACATATTACTGTCATATGGCAGGGAGAAGGACACAGGGAGATACTTTTGGTCCTACAAAGAATGCGTGTCCATGCAGGAATGTGCATACATGTATATCACTGATGTAAACAGGCTTATATATTTGTTGCAGGAATGTGCATACATGTATATCACTGATGTAAACAGGCTTATATTTTTCGCTGATGTATTTGTTTTGGGATATATATCAACTGATGTAAGCATGAAGTATACATTACCTTGTAAGGAATTACAAATCCTTTAGTCAGTGTATAAAATGTTCACCGTTGATGCACTGCCTCAGAGAAACATATACAGCTGGCACGAAGACAACAAGTTTCTCTCCTATGCCTGATACATATGGCAATAAAGAGTTTTTGACAAGGCAACTGGTATCCGGTCCTGTGATTCAATCATAACGGGACAAAGCTGAATTTTCAGATCAACAGTGTTGTTACTGTTAACTAAAACTAACACTATTAAAAAGCATTTAGATAAATGAAAAACATCAAACTTTGTCTAATTGAGTTTGCAGAAAACAAGGCAACATTTCTAATGGTAAGTATTTATCATTTCTAAGTAGCCTATTAAAATGACATAAGCTAAACTGAAATAAATTAAAGTTAAATACAGCTTTTCTCTACAGCACATACAAAAATTTAACAAAAAATTACATTAGTAAATACTACAATAGTATATAGTCAATAATACTAATCATTAGATGCTTTAGTTAGATGGGCTGCATGAAACACACCACAAAAGAGTGTAAAAATGTGTTCAGATGACATCATAATCCCTCTTACATTGTAATCTCTCCGCTCCAACTCCATTATGTTATTGAAACGGCAAATGTTCACAATCCAATCAGTTCCTGATGGATAGAATCAGTTCATTCGTTACGGTTGACTATCTGATTTGACTTGTAAATATGTCAGATTGTAGAAGTGTGAGAGACAGAAGCCTCGGTGTGCTTGTGAAGGACAGCGCTGATGTTCTGAGTGGGCGGCGTGTGCCGAGAGGGATTATCTTTCTACAAATATGACAAAAACCATAAAAATGACAGTAAATCAATTATTCGATGGTGTCTCAGAATGACACTGACATAATCTCTGTTGCCATAGAAACACTGATGATATATAAAGATTCCTGTGTCTGAAATGCTTCAACCAATGAGTGATGGCTGTAGATGATGCTGTTCTGTCTACACACTCACTCAATTGCAGATTTTTAAAATGTATTTATTCATTTCACCTCTTTTTAGGGCAGTAACTGTATGGTTTTTAGTCAATCTTGAACAAGATCTATAAATTAACTTTTTTAACACTACCGTACTTGAGATTTTTTTAAATGTTTTTGAAGTATCTTTTGCTCACGAAGGCGGCATTTATTTGATCAGAAATACAGTGAAATATTGAAATATTACAATTTAAAATAAGTAGTTTCTATAATTTGTAATATACATTAATATTACCCCATTAATATAGGGGTCTAATATTAGACCCCTGAAGGTGTGCTGTGGTATGGCACTAAGATGTTAGCAGAAGATCCTTTAAGTCCTGTAAGTTGGCAGGTGGGGCCTGAATTGGATCTGACTTGTTTGTTCAGCACATCCTACAGATGCTCGATTGGATTGAGATCTGGGGAATTTGGAGGCCAAGTCAACACCTCAGACTCGTTGTGCTCCTCAAACCATTCCTGAACCATTTGTGCTTTGTGTCAGGAGCATTATCCTGCTGAAAGAGCCACAGCCACCAGGGAATACTGCTTCCATGAAAGGGTGTACATGGTCTGCAACAATGCTTAGGTAGGTGGTACGTGTCAAAGTAACATCCACATGGATGGCAGGACCCAAGGTTTCCCAGCAGAACATTGCCCAAAGCATCACACTGTCCTCGCCGGCTTGACTTCTTCCCATAGTGCATCCTGGTGCCATGTGTTCCCCAGGTAAGCCACGCACACACACCTGGCCATCCGTGTGATTCTTCAGTCCAGGCCACCTTCTTCCATTGCTCCGTGGTCCAGTTCTGATATACACTGTTGGTGCTTTCGGCGGGGTCAGGGGTCAGCATGGGCACCCTGACTGGTCTGTGGCTATGCCGCCCCATACACAACAAACTGCGATGCACTGTGTATTCTGACACCTTTCTATCAGAACCAGCATTAACTTCTAGAGCAATCTGAGCTCCAGTAGCTTGGCCGCCCATGACCCCATGACTCCGGTTCACCACTGTTCCTTCCTTGGAGAAGAACAGGGTGAGAAGAACAGCGATTTATAGAAGAACTCGCTCAAATCCTTACGCTTGCCCATTTTTGCCCAACACATCAACTTTGAGGACAAACTGTTCACTTGCTGCCTAATATATCCCACCCACTAACAGGAGCCGTGATGAAGAGATCATCAGTGTTACTCACTTCACCTGTCAGTGGTCATAATGTTATGCCCGATCAGTGTAAATTAAAATGTAATTTATTCCTGTGATTAAAGCTGTATTTTCAGCATCATTACTCCAGTCTTCAGTGTCACATGATCCTTCAGAAATCATTCTATGATCAAGAAACTTTTACATTATCATCAATGTTGAAAAAAGCTGCTTCAGATTTTTTTTGTGGAAACTGTGATTCTTTGATGAATAGAAATTTGCGTTCATTTGAAATGCAAATCTTTTGTAACATTACAAATGTATTTAAAGTCACTTTTGATCAATTTAATGTGTTCTTGGTTGATAAAAGTATTTCATTTTTTTAAAAGAGGAAAGAAGGAAAACAAACTTTTGAATGGAAGTGCACAGTAGAAAACTAGCAGTCTAGCCTTTCATAACCTGTAGTTTCCACTGGGTTCTACTTAACACAACCGCTTTGTATTTTACCAACCTATCTGGTTTCCTCCGTATAAACTGAGTGGCCATACAGAGGTCATGGCAGGAACTCTCGCTCTGATGTGTCCAGTCTCGGACAGATGAGCCTACAGAAGAACAGAGGGGAGGAATTACTGAAGAGAACAGAGCGTCCGCAGCTCCATTCAGTGAGTGTCCTGGCTTTAATCCAGTGGTGACTGGCAAACGGTCAACTCACACTGCCCTCTGTGGACCACTTGTGGTATTAAAGTCAAATTCAGTGCTGGAGTATTTGCAATTATAGGCAGCAGGCCAGCACATCTAATTGACATGAATGTTATATTTAAAGGAGTGGTTGATTATGATTTCACTTTTTTAACTTTAGTTAGTGTGTAGTGTTGCTGTTTGAGCATAAGTTACAACGCTCAAAGTTCAAAGCAAAGGGAGATATTTTATTTGAAAGAAATCGCTTTTTAAGGACTACAACAAGCTTCTCTTCCCGGGTTGGTGACATCACTAACCCTAACATTTACATAAACCCCGCCCCCGGAAACACTCAACAAAGGCCATGTTGAGAAGAGGAAGAGTTGTTGTAGTAGAGCACATTTAGGAGCTCAAACTGTCCCATCCGTCTTTTCACATGTATTATAATACAGCGCGTAACACAAATGCAATAGCATGTCATAAAAGCAAAATGACAACTTAAGTTATAACCGTAGTTAAACTAAACTTTACCTGTTCTCTCTTCATGCAGCAGATATTCTGTGGCTCTCTGCATCTTACAACAGTTCCCACACCAGCGATTTATAGATTATCATGACAGAATATGCTAATCAATGATGATGATCGTTAACTCCACATCATAAATGCATCAACTAACCCTTCAGAAACGTCCCGTCTCATTCTACATGTTGTCACTTCTTCTGGAGTCTCTCCATCATTGTCCGACTCCGGTTTAAATATAAAAGGCTGAACAGTTTCGGTCGTGTTCAGTGTGTGTCTGCGTGAGGTAATCAGAGCTGCTAACATGAGCTCTTGAAGCTCCGCCCTCTTCTTGAAAGGGTTAGGATCAGCAGCTCATTTGCATTTAAAGGAACTATGTAAAAATTAGCTATGTACTGTACCTGATATATCAAAAAATAATGTGATATTTCTATCAATACCCAGCCCTAGATGCAAAAGATTAGTGGTTTCATGCTCTAATAACATCTAAATCTCAATCAATATAAAACGACATTTTTATAAATACAATTCACAGAATTAAAGTCCTTTCACAGCAAGAGCGATCACTATAAAGATAACTATATTAGCCTCACACCAGCGGACAATATCGTTCTGTTTATTCGAAGCGCGGTTTTGCCATCTGTCGCTTTAAACGCTAAAGCTCTTTAAAGCGGGATGGATTCTGATTGGCTGACAGAAAAATAAAATCATTATTAGTGAACAGTGATTCCAACGATATTTCTATGTGCCATTAACATTATAGCTGTGGTGTGAACTGCTCTTCTTTAATATTCAGAACGATTTTTAGAACTATTGGTTATCGTCCTTGGTGTGAATGTGCTTTTATAGTTGTGATGTGGACTATTATTTTATATTTTAGAATGGTTTTGAGTGTCTCTTTTTATCGTTATCATTAATGATCAGCATACTGGTGTGAACTGGCCTTTAATGTGATGCCTTAAAGTGACACTTTCACTTGAAAATCCTTGCATTCGAAACAAAATAAGCGTGACACTAACCATTCAGTTTCATTTCACAAGCAGAGTTTCAAAAGACAATGCTGTGTTAAATCTAACAATTCATTCATATTTGCTTTGAAAGCCTTTCTTTAAAACGAATCCCGGTTTGGATAACTTCTAATCAAATGCAATTGCATTCAGACATTTCTAAGTGGCTAAATACTTTTATGGGCCACTCTTTGCATTATGGATGAAACGCACAAACCATATGATTGTGTGCGCTGAAGCCTGACTGTGGAGAGCCCACGGCTGCAGTAATCCTGTGACGCGGGATTATCTGGACCTCGTGCACACTACGCCGACATGTGATGGGCTTATGATTTGAGAAAGCTAAGAGCACTGTATGTGCAGCAGCTTCCCCAAACGGCACATGATTGCACATATGACACACATATGGCATACGCCTAAAAACACAACAGAGGGAACAGAACAAAAAGAGCATCAAAAGTGCCATGCCTGTTTGGATAATACAGCATTATTACCAGTTTTGGTCATTCTTATACCTTGAGGTACAACGCAAATAACTGAAAATATGTATTTTCAAAAGCGCAATATGAAAATAAGTTGCATTCATATCTGCTGCTGCTTAAGATAAAAGTGTCTAATAAACCGATGAACAAAGACATTAATATGGGACTCATTCCATACCACTGAATTACATTTAAACAAATGTGCTTTTGCAGTAAGGACTAAATATGGATGTGACCATGAGCCTATTGTTTATGCAGGACTATATGAGAAGAAAATGAGAATTATTATTACAGTAAGACATTCAGCAGGGATGCATTCAATTGATCAAAAGTGACAGTAGAGGCATTTATAATTTTACAAAAGATTATATTTCAGATGAATGCTGTTCTATTGAACTTTCCATGCAAACTATCACGGTTTGCACAAAAATATTGCTTTCAACACTCAAATGTTTCTTGAGCATCATATCCTCATATTATAGTGATTTCTGAGGGATCATGTGACACTGAAGACTGGAGTAATGATGCTGAAAATACAGCTTTAATCACAGGAATAAATTACATTTTACTATATATTCACATAGAAAACACTTATTTTTAAATTGTAATAATATATCGCTGTTTTTACTGTATTTTTGATCAAATAAGATACAGCAGAAAATCATTAATACATATTTCTGAACAGCAGTTATGACGATTATAAGAGAAGTCAAATATGCATTTAAACTTGCTATCATTTGGCATTTTTAATAAATATAACACACATTAGCAGTGATTTTTGACTCCATTAAAAAATATATATATATTTTTCAATTTTTTGCACAGATTTTTGAAGTAAATTTTACATAATGGAATTAACTAAAATCTTCTTAATAAGTCAAATTAACACAGAAAGCAAGCAACTAACGTGGCCAGTTAAAGTTTGTTGAGTAATGTCTACTTGAAGTTTACAATATTCAGTTAAGTACATTTTAAGCCACGCTTTTAAAGTGTATGCTTTAACATTTAGGTAAGTAAAACAGAAGATATTGTATAGAAAACATACACTGATCGGGCATAACATTATGACCACTGACAGGTGAAGTGAGTAACACTGATGATCTCTTCATCACGGCTCCTGTTAGTGGGTGGGATATATTAGGCTGCAAGTGAACATTTTGTCCTCAAAGTTGATGTGTTAGAAGCAGGAAAAATGAGCAAGCGTAAGGATTTGAGCGAGTTTGACAAGGGCCAAAATGTGATGGCTAGACGACTGGGTCAGAGCATCTCCAAAACTGCAGCTCTTGTGGGGTGTTCCCGGTCTGCAGTGGTCAGGATCTATCAAAAGTGCTCCAAGGAAGGAACAGTGGTGAACCGGAGACAGGGTCATGGGCGGCCCAGGCTCATTGATGCACGCGGGGAGCGAAGGCTGGCCCGTGTGGTCCGATCAAACAGACGAGCTACTGGAGCTCAAACTGCTCAAGAAGTTAATGCTGGTTCTGATAGAAAGGTGTCAGAATACACAGTGCATCGCAGTTTGTTGTGTATGGGGCGGCATAGCCACAGACCAGTCAGGGTGCCCATGCTGACCCCTGACCCCGCCGAAAGCACCAACAGTGGCACGTCAGAGATCTCAATTCTTGGTACACAACACAATAATGATCATTTTAGAGTGTGAATATAATTTTGAGTAGAAAATTAACTCCATATGTCACAAAAGAGCAAGTTACTAAACCCAACAATAAAACAGAGTAAATACAGCTGGAAAACAGCTCAAAATGCAACAGTATTAATTATTCACGCCCCAGTGCATGATGGGAACACCAATATCAGAGAAGTGGAGTAGGTTTTACTAGGATTTCAACTCAAGCTTAAATTGAGCACTAATATAGAATTTACTGAAGTCAATTTCTAAAGTAACTTATTCAGTATCTGTAGTATTCACTTCACCGCATAATCATTTTTATTAGTGTACTCAAGCAGGCTATGAGGCAACACCTCTTTAACTGTGTTGACTCTGCTGGGTATTGAGTTCAAATGGATGATCTTTCATGAAAGGAGTTCCTTCCTGAACTGCAAATGAAATGATCTCACGCTCGACTCGAGCACAAGCATTCCACAGAGTCCCGAGGTTGAACACGACCGGGGGTCACCGATTTTATCCCTAGCATGTGATACGGGGGTTGTAAGAGAGTGTGTGTGTGTGTGGAAAGGAGGCGTGTAAAGGAAGAGAGCTGGATGAAGTTTTCCGTGTCTAATGCATCTCGCTCTCTTTAGGTAGCTCATCATGTCTTTCGCCCTGCTTGTGTTCTTCTTCATTCAGTTCTTCAGTCAGTCGCTCCAGCAGTTTCCTCGGCCGTGCACGACAGCGGACGTCCTGCAGAGTAAGCGCTGCTGTCCGGTTTGGCCGGGCGATGGTTCGGTGTGCGGATCCCTTTCGGGTCGAGGCTTCTGCCAGGACGTCACCGTCTCAGACCTTCCCAACGGGCCGCAGTTCCCTCATTCGGGTGTGGATGACCGTGAACGCTGGCCACTGGTGTTTTACAACCAGACCTGCCAGTGCGCAGGCAACTACATGGGGTTCGACTGCAGCGAGTGCAAGTTCGGTTACTTCGGGGCCAATTGCGGGGAAAGACGGGAGTCTGTTCGCAGAAACATCCTCCAGTTGTCAGTGTCCGAGAGGCAGCGGTTCATCTCGTACTTAAATCTGGCGAAGACCACCATCAGCCCCGATTACATGATCGCGACGGGCACGTTCGCGCAGATGAACAACGGCTCGACGCCCATGTTCGCAAACATCAGCGTGTATGATCTGTTCGTGTGGATGCACTATTACGTGTCCCGTGACGCGCTGCTCGGGGGTCCCGGGAACGTGTGGGCCGACATTGATTTTGCGCACGAGTCGGCCGCGTTCCTGCCCTGGCACCGCGTTTACCTGCTGTTCTGGGAGCACGAGATCCGCAAGCTGACGGGTGACTTTAACTTCACCATCCCGTACTGGGACTGGCGCGACGCGCAGGACTGTCAGGTGTGCACGGACGAGCTGATGGGGGCGCGCAGTCCTCTCAGCCCCAACCTGATCAGCCCGTCCTCCGTGTTCTCCTCCTGGAAGGTAAACAAGAAAACTCATTCATTTCACATGCTTACTCAAGAGCAGTGCGGGTTAGTCAGTTTCCCTCTAGTAATGTTTGCTCAATTCATTTGAAATTGCATTTCAGGTCAAAAACTCAATTACGCAAATGCTCGTTTTATCTTGCAGACGCACAAAACCAAACTCAAATCCCAAAATCATCATATTTTTGCAGTAGCTCTTGGGCAAACGAGTGAACGCAATGAAACTATTACATTCAGATAAGGGACAGTTATATAAATGAGGGGGATAACAGCCTGAAATATAATTTTTCATTTATTTAAGTCACTGTTCCCAAAAAAATTTTTTTTTAATATAAAATTATATATATATATATATATATATATATATA
>CM040911.1:43366378-43376378 GCA_023029165.1 Gobiocypris rarus
TATAGTGTATATGAGTGATTCTATAGATAGAGATACTTTTTGCATTTTAAAAAGTTAAAGGGAAAAAATAAACGTTTCACTAACAGAAATTCCTTGCATTATCTAATTGAAAACATATACATTTTTCATAATTCAGTTCTGGACACTTTATTTATTTTTTTAATTTTAAAGGTGCACTATGTAAAAAAAAAATTCAGTAAAGTATCCAAAACCACCAGGCCAGTGTTATATATTTTGTTCAGTTGAGTACTTGCAATATCCCAAATGTGTCCAACTATTTGTAAATCGTGAGAAATTGCTATTTTAACCAATGAACCGGGACGGGTGAGGAGTCGCCTGTCAGTGACATTATATCTGCGTTCCCCTCGGTTCCGGTTTTATTTGGCAGAAGCGCTTCACTCTCACTGGATTGTGAACAAGTGTCACAGCAGCCGCTGAGCGAACGCACAGAGTAACGTCATAACATCATGCTCAACACACTCAAATGTCTCTAATATGATAAACAGAGCTGCGTTACCTCATACTCATGACTGGCAAAGAGGAAATGGCGCCAGCGACTGTGTCATAATAAAAGTCCCGCTGCTCGCGAGGCGTGTGTTGCGTTCATCTACAAATCGCTACGGCGGCCTTACTCAGCTCCACAACACTCGGTCATGCTCTGCTTATACGACAGTAACGTTCATAATCACATTCATGAACATGATTTCTGCCCGATTCCTGTCCCGATTCATCCCCACCAGCTGTGAGGTGAAGACCACATGTCCCAAGATTCTGCTCTCAAACTTGGCATCATCAAACTACGCCTTTGTTTTGAACAGGTGCCCTCTAGTGGATGGAAAAGTTACATTGTGCAGCTTTAATGAAAAAAAAACATTACGTTACAGTACTGTCAGTCAACTCAGTTACCAAAGTAGAGTAACAGAACTGACAGGAACCGAGTTTAATGGTAAGAGAACGGACAATTTTAAACTTTTTATCCAAAAACTCAAAAACTGTAATGGTATAAATATGGATTATTTTTTTCACACAAACATGCCGCTTCGCTTCAGAAGGCCTTTAACCCCCCCGGAGGCGTGTGCAGTTATATGATGGATAGATGCACTTTTATAGACTTCAAAATGACCCAACAAGTCACTGCCATTATAAAGCTTGGAAGAGCCAGGACATTTTTAATGTAACTTGATTTTATTCGACTGAAAGAAGAACGTCATACACACCTAGGATGACTCGATATCGGTTGATCGAGAAATCTGTATGTTATCCCAGCTCTAATAAGCATAAATTCAGGTACCTCCTTTAGGCGACAACACTGTTTTCAACTGAAAACCAAAAACATTGTACGCGTCTGATACTTTTACCGTCTCCACGTGAACAACAAAAACGTCCCAGATAGCATACAAATCCGGGCCTGGGCCAACTATGGCACTTATGGCTCAGTTCTGGCAGCGGCTAAGGTCATATGGGCCGTATCTGGGCCACACACATCAAGCTGGTTTAATGTGAGTTGTGGCTTGCTGTGCGTGGCCCAGATGTGGCCTATGTGGACTTTGCCGCTGCCAGAACTGAGCCATAAGTGCCATACTTGGCCCAGATGTGGACAATGATTCGACCAGAGTCATCGCCGTCATTCCATGCGGTATGTGAGCCAAAGAATGTGGGAGATGTGGGCCACAACTGGGCCAGATGTCATTTGCTATTAGGGGTGAATTTGTGAAACCCGTTCACGGGTGTTTCTTGATTAAGTCAACTAATGGCCTGGCATGCATAGTAGACTTTATAGTAATTTCGGGTGAACGGGGATCATTTTTGACAATGTTGTCATCTGATTTAATACATTCTTGTCGGGTAAACATATTAGAATCGATATCGGTTGATCGAGAAACCATATTTTATCCTAGCTCTAATTAGCATAAATGAATGCATTGTTTCCATTCACAGGTCAGCGGTTTATGCAGGAGTTTCTGACGCCTTATCTTCAGCAAGCTCAGCAGATCTGGCGCTGGCTGCTCGCGGCGGGGATCCTGGGCGCGGCCGTGGCGGGAATAATCGCTGCAATCATCGGCGTGGCGTTTCGCAGAAGGACGAAGAGGCGAAAGGCGTCGGCATACGGGGAGAGACAGCCGCTCCTGAACAGCAGCGAAGAAGAGGGTTCAACTTCATACCAGACTACACTGTGAACCAAAGTGTGTCCGCGAGGACCTGTACCGATGGGAAATAAGACACCGCTGCCAGTTAACCAGGTCATGTGACACATGAGACAAGATCTCACCTCTAAACCTCCCGTTGACTCTGGGTTAAGAATCACACACACCTGTACTAATCTTGCTATAATGTGCAGTACTGTTCAAAAGGATATAAAAGCATTCAATTGATCAAAAGTGACAGAAAAGACATTTATAATGTTGCAAGAAGTCAAATAAACACTGTTCTTTTAAACTTCTATTTAGCAAAGAATCCTGAAAAATAAAATGCATCACAGTTTCCAAATAAATATGAGACAGCATGACTGTTTTCAACATTAATAGTAATCATAAATGTTTCTTGAGCATCAAATCCTCATATTACACTGATTTCCTGAAGGGTCATGTGACACTGGAGTAATGACAGCTTTGATCACAGGAATATATTTCATTTTAAAATGCAGTTATTTTAAATTGTAATAATCTCCCAATATTACAATATTTATTGGATTTCTGACCAAATAAATGCATTTAGTTTAAAAACATTTTTTTTTGTGCATTTAAATAATACATTTTATTGTATGTGTTGTTATCTTAAACCCACAACATGTCTGAACAACTGAACAGACTAAGAAAACTATTTAAAATTTGTCTTAAGATTAAAAACGAAATACTATGGCAGCATTTTAGGTTTGAAAGCTTTCATATAAAGACATTTTTATAAATATCAGTAGTTTAAAAGCTGTTGAGATCATTGATAAAAACTTTTGTATATTCTCAAATGTCAGGGTGACACCTGCAAACATGGCTCTTTTATTATGAATTGGCATGGTAATAACAGTAAACATGATAATGCATCATCTAGAGCAGAGTGAAAAGGTTTGTAGATCTCTCTCAAACACTGGTGAAAACTGCTGAATTAAAGCTGGTACACACTTTACATGTCAGTTGGTACAACTACAGTACACACATACAACTACTGAGTTGTACCGCCTAATCAACATAAAAACAGTAAAAAATTTACTGAAAACACCTTGAAATGTTATTTAACAACTGAATCTTGCCCAAACACATTGTTCATGACTCAAAAATAAGCATTACAAACCGTTTTTGAAGCTTTATTTGTCAATGACCCGCTTGCAAATGCAACAGTGAGGTCAGAAGGCTACTTTTTGAAATGCAAATTGTCTTTAAATTTCAAGTGCCATTTATTAATAGTGCACAGTATACACTGTACAGTGAGCTTGTTTTGGTCTCGTCCCTGATCTCTAGTCAGCCAAATGGTGCATACTATACAAAATAATATTAAAAAGATTTATAAGATAAGTCAGCGATTAATTGAATTCTTTGGCAGTGGTATTACAATAACAGTGCAGTTCATTTGGGACACTTCCATGAGGAAATAAAGTCTTAATAATAAAATATGAACAACAATACAAAAGGCAAAAAACGACTGTGCTTTTCAAAACACAAAAGAAATAAATATTTAAAATGTATACGTTGTGGCTTTTGTGTGTGTTTGTGTTTGTAAAGGTATCAAATACACCAAAACATACTATTAAAAGGTGCACAGTGTAATTTTAGCGGCATCTAGTGGTGAGGTTGCGAATTGCAACTGCCCACCGCTCACCCCTCCCTTTCCACAGAGAAGCTACGGTGGCCGACACAGGACAAAGACGTCGTCTGAGACAGCAGAGAGTAGCTAGCGCTCTGTTGAGCAGTTTGTCATTTTAGAAACATGGCGGCACAAAATGGCAACTTCACTGTTAGGGGACCCGCGGTGTATGTAGATAGAAACGACTCATTCTAAGGTAATAAAAAC
This sequence comes from Gobiocypris rarus, assembly GCA_023029165.1. Lineage (NCBI taxonomy): Eukaryota > Metazoa > Chordata > Actinopteri > Cypriniformes > Gobionidae > Gobiocypris > Gobiocypris rarus. The sequence goes on from CM040911.1 coordinate 43,370,381, forward strand.
ATAACAGTTCATTATGTTTTCAGTGGTGTATAAAGACCATACATAGTTATTGTATTGCATTTCTGTCACAGATCCTCATAAATATTACACACTGCACCTTTAATAGCCAATGAAACATGTGAAATGGCATGAGGGCGAGTAAATGATCACATCAGAAAGTTCATCTTTGGGTGTACTAGTCCTTTTTTACCCATTTTATATGGGAAGAAGGGTCTATCAAGGGTTAATGTAGACAAACTCCACATGCAGAATCACAAATACTCTCTTAATAAAAGCGCAACTGTGCAGGTTTTACCTCTTGTTACACTGTTTACCGGCTTTCAGTCTCCGAGGAATCTACATTCGTTTTTTTGGCATTAATCGGCTGGTCTGTTTGCGACCGCTCAGCTGAAGGACTCTTTGTTGTACTCAAAGGCGGTTCCTGAGTGTGGGTTTGAATTGCACAGAGTGTGTAACGCTTTTGAGATCCCTTTGGGTCCACAGCAGAAAACCCCCACTCTTTTACTGCAGGACAAACACACACATCATTATTTTTCCTTTTTGCAATCATTAAAGCGGCCCGCATGACGACATTATTTTCAGGCTGCATTAATCGTACTCACAGCTGATTGGCTCTCCCTATTTCCTGGAAAAGGAGCTTCCACTTTGGTCGACCAATCCGAAGCCTGGAGCTCAAGAAACGGTAACGTTCCTCGCCAATGCTCTTCAAAACACACAATGAGAGAAAAACTTAAGTATGACGATAAATGCATAATACATGCATACTATGGAATAAGATTTGACGACTTAATTTAAGGTAATATTAGTAAATAACTAATAAAAAAATGAGATTAAAGAGCACACCTGTAATCCCTGAGTGTTACTGAGGTAGAGCTGGACATTCAGATAGTCTGGACGATTGTCCCGCCACAGCTACACACAGAGGGAAATACTTGATATTAACCCTGTAAAGCCTCAATGAAAAAAACTACAGTTTTCTGAAATATATTTGATCCTTTAGGCTTTTATGGCTCATATAGTGAGAATATGGAGTTTAAACTCAAAAGAAGGGGAAAAAAAACTAAACAAATTGAGCAAAAACACACAGTTTGGTGCAGATTCTGATATTTATATGAACAAAAAGATGAAATCCTGATGCTTTTAATGTAAATCCATGAGATCTTTATACTAAAATATCACGCGTCACTATATCTGCCAATAATGTGTCTTAGTATGATATTTGATTAGTTGATATTTAAATGCTTTGTTTTATGATCAAAGCTCTAGTTTTAGAGTTTTTGATTGAAAGATGAACAAATAATCCTTCCTCAAAAGCCTGATGATCATATTTGATACTTGTGATTTTTCTAAAAAATGATATCTGGATAATTAAGTAAACCCGAGTTGCTTCAGTCCAGCAAGTTATTCTTAAGTTTACTTTATAATAATCAGTGAAGATGGTGGACATTTGTACAATTATAATAACAGGCCCTTTACTTGCTAAAAAAAAAAAGTCTAGGCATGTGGTAGATTGCGTGAAACCGGTTTTACAGCAAAGTTTTGATCATTTAGAGCCTTTTGTGTATCAAATATTATACAGCAGGCTTTATAGGGTTATATTATTCAATATAAGTGTAACTATGTAGGACAGCTGAAGTTACAGAATATCAGCCAACATTAACATATGTACAACACCAGCCAATAGGTGGCAGTGTAGCGTTCAGTAATTATTTATGAAGTATCCAAATGTGCTTTCAGAGCCACTGTGTGTGTGTGTGTGTGTGTGTGTGTGTTACCCTCTCATGAAGGCCACAAAGTAGATCAGCAAACCAATAGAAGGACTGAAGGTCCCTGCAGACCCAAACGAAATACATCCTCCTCAATTTATACTGACGCCAGTCATCACTGCAACACACACATTTTTCACACACTTTACTGTGGATTTACACTATATTGTACATACATGTGTTAAAAGTCGAAACGCATGGGAGAGATTTACAAAGCTATATTTGTAATGGGATACTACCATACTAACAATTTTTAGTACATAGTATGTACACCGATCAGGCATAACTTTATGACCAGGTGAAGTGAATAACACTGATTATCTCTTCATCACGGCTCCTGTTAGTGGGTGGGATATATTAGGCTGCAAGTGAACATTTTGTCCTCAAAGTTGATGTGTTAGAAGCAGGAAAAATGGGCAAGTGTAAGGATTTGAGAGAGTTTGACAAGGGCCAAATTGTGATGGCTAGACGACTGCAGCTCTTGTGGGGTGTTCCCGGTCTTCAGTGGTCAGGATCTATCAAAAGTACTCCAAGGAAGGAACAGTGGTGAACCGGAGACAGGGTCATGGGCGGCCCAGGCTCATTGATGCACGTGGGGAGCGAAGGCTGCCCTGTGTGGTCCGATTAAACAGACGAGCTACTGGAGCTCAAATTGCTCAAGAAGTTAATGCTGGTTCTGATAGAAAGGTGTCAGAATACACAGTGCATCACAGTTTGTTGTGTATGGGGCGGCATAGCCACAGACCAGTCAGGGTGCCCATGCTGACCCCTGACCCCGCCGAAAGCACCAATAGTGTATATCAGAACTGGACCACGGAGCAATAGATGAAGGCAAGCCGGCGGAGGCAGTGTGATGCTTTGGGCAATGTCAGATCTCAATCCAATCGAGCATCTGTGGGATGTGCTGAACAAACAAGTCTGATCCATGGAGGCCCCATCTCACAATTTTCAGGACTTAAAGGATCTGCTGCTAACATCTTGGTGCCAGATACCACAGCACACCTTCAGGGGTCTAGTGGAGTCCATGCCTCGACGTGTCAGGGCTGTTTTGGCAGCAATAGGGGGACCAACACAATTTTAGGAAGGTGGTCTGAATGTTATGCCTGAAAGGTGTATAAAGTATTTTTTTGTGTATGCATAGATACTGGGATGATCTATCCCACAATGCAATGCATTCCACTTGAGTTTCTGTGATGAATAAACCCAGAAGTCATGTTTTTTTGTGTGTGCATTATTATATCAGACAGACAAATTTGAGGCATATTGTATTAAAATTGCATTAAAATTTGTATAAATTCAAAATCATGTATTTATTTGATGATAAATAGCACTTGCTTAATTTAAACAGTGACGTCACATAACAACAACGTAGCATACTACTGTTTCACATTCTATTTTTAAAAGTTACTTTTTTGTGATATGCTTTTATTCTAAGTGACATACATTGCATTCAAAGTGTAGATGTTATCAGTTCAAGCATTCCCTGAGATCCTTAGCGTTGCTACTGCCATTTAAGCAACAGGAATGCAATATGCAGTGTGTATGTGCAGTTTTAAGTAGTAAGCGAGTGTTCCATTTAGAACACTTAGTGTTTAAGAATGATCCAATGTCACGGCTAACATGACTGACAGCTTGTCTGAGCACTCACAAGAGAGCCTGTAGAACACAGGCGAACGGCGTGACTCCAATCCCTCCCGCCACACACAAGCTGACCTCGTAATTAAACACCTCCTCTGACGGACTGCCAAACGGACCATCCACGTGCACTCTAGGGCGGGATAAGAAAGCAGAACCACCAATGAGATGAGAGATGTTGTGTGTGGGCAGAATAACACACTCCTATTGTTATTATTGCAATAAACTAGAATTCCATTCCAAAAATTACTAATGGAATCCTGGCATTCCAATTTCTGCATACTGCACACAGTCCCCGGAACTAATGTTCTAAAAATGTTTGGCTAAAGTTCCCATTAAGTTTTTTTTTGCTTAAAAAATGTTTTTCTTGGATATGCAAAAATCTGAAAATACTATTATCTGCCACTAAAGGTTATCCACTGATGAAACCAGATTAGGAAGGAAGCAAACCCACAATTGCACACAACAGAAAACAAAAATAAATGCACACACACACACACAAATACACACAGGATGAGGATGTGCAGTAATTCCCAAATGAACAAACACACACACAGAGATTACTGCAAAAACCTTTTTATGTGAGGAAATGATGTCAATTATTCTGATTGGATGGTGAAGCTTATTAAAGCCTGTCACCTGACACCCCGCCCCACAAAGCTGGAAAACTGCTGTTTTCCCAGGAAATTACACGGTCAGAGGGTCGTGACTCTTCACCTCCTAGTATACAGCGTTGTTTACTGAGGGGTCAGGCCCTTCATGACCGCCGCAGACATTTTTCCCACAACGCGGCAGACTTACGTGGGATATCGCCTCTGTTGCATCATGGGAAGGATCTCGGAGCTGTTCGACTGTTGAAGCAGCAACCCAGAAAATCTCGCTGAGAAATAACAGACAAAAAGAAAAATCAACAATATATGTACAAAAAACAAAATGTCAAATTTTTTTGAAAATGTGAGAGGTGTTGAGGTGGTTGCTAGGATGTTACTATGTGGTTGCTATGGTGTTCCAAGTGTTTTAGCACATCGTTATGAAGTTGCCAATGGGTTTTAGGTGGTTATTAGTGTGTTGCTATGGTGTTCCAAGTGGTTTAGCACATCGTTATGAAGTTGCCAAGGGGTTCTGAGTGGTTATTAGTGTGTTGCTATGGTGTTCCAAGTGTTTTAGCACATCGTTATGAAGTTGCCAAGGGGTTTTAGGTGGTTGTTAGTGTGTTGCTATGGTGTTCCAAGTGTTTTAGCACATCGTTATGAAGTTGCCAAGGGGTTTTAGGTGGTTGTTAGTGTGTTGCTATGGTGTTCCAAGTGTTTTAGCACATCGTTATGAAGTTGCCAAGGGTTCTGGTGGTTATTAGTGTGTTGCTATGGTGTTCCAAGTGTTTTAGCACATCGTTATGAAGGTGCCAAGGGTTCTGAGTGGTTATTAGTGTGTTGCTATGGTGTTCCAAGTGTTTTAGCACATCGTTATGAAGTTGCCAAGGGGTTTTAGGTGGTTATTAGTGTGTTGCTATGGTGTTCCAAGTGTTTTAGCACATCGTTATGAAGTTGCCAAGGGGTTCTGAGTGGTTATTAGTGTGTTGCTATGGTGTTCCAAGTGTTTTAGCACATCGTTATGAAGTTGCCAAGGGGTTTTAGGTGGTTGTTAGTGTGTTGCTATGGTGTTCCAAGTGTTTTAGCACATCGTTATGAAGTTGCCATGGGGTTCTAAGTGGTTATTAGTGTTTTGCTATGGTGTTCCAAGTGTTTTAGCACATCGTTCTGAGTGGTTATTAGTGTTTTGCTATGGTGTTCCAAGTGTTTTGGCACATCGTTATGAAGTTGCCAAGGGTTCTGAGTGGTTATTAGTGTGTTGCTATGGTGTTACAAGTGTTTTAGCACATCGTTATGAAGGTGCCAAGGGGTTCTGAGTGGTTATTAGTGTGTTGCTATGGTGTTACAAGTGTTTTAGCACATCGTTATGAAGGTGCCAAGGGTTCTGAGTGGTTATTAGTGTGTTGCTATGGTGTTCCAAGTGTTTTAGCACATCGTTATGAAGTTGCCAAGGGTTCTGAGTGGTTATTAGTGTGTTGCTATGGTGTTCCAAGTGTTTTAGCACATCGTTATGAAGTTGCCAAGGGGTTCTGAGTGGTTATTAGTGTGTTGCTATGGTGTTACAAGTGTTTTAGCACATCGTTATGAAGGTGCCAAGGGGTTCTGAGTGGTTATTAGTGTGTTGCTATGGTGTTCCAAGTGTTTTAGCACATCGTTATGAAGTTGCCAAGGGTTCTGAGTGGTTATTAGTGTGTTGCTATGGTGTTCAAGTGTTTTAGCACATCGTTATGAAGGTGCCAAGGGTTCTGAGTGGTTATTAGTGTGTTGCTATGGTGTTCCAAGTGTTTTAGCACATCGTTATGAAGTTGCCAAGGGTTTTAGGTGGTTGTTAGTGTGTTGCTATGGTGTTCCAAGTGTTTTAGCACATCGTTATGAAGTTGCCAAGGGTTCTAGGTGGTTATTAGTGTGTTGCTATGGTGTTCCAAGTGGTTTAGCACATTGTTATGAAGTTGCCAAGGGTTTTAGGTGGTTGTTAGTGTGTTGCTATGGTGTTCCAAGTGTTTTAGC
>CM040911.1:43383878-43398878 GCA_023029165.1 Gobiocypris rarus
ACAGGGATGGCTAACGGCGGAAACAACGGTAACAGGAGCAGCGCTGCTTCTTATGAAACGATACAACCGCTCGGCACAGTACAGGCAGAGAGGAGCAGAGACCCACAACCACGTCTAACACACACAACAATTAATAATCATTAACATACAGATGTACACAAAGACGACAAAACAAACAACATGCCCAGACACAATTATTTACTGTTAATCAGATGGACGGACCTGAGGGAAATGGGGTTGGAAGCGGGCCTCTTCTTGACAAACTGTCTGTGGTCCGCCCGAAAACTCCACCCCTTTCTCTCCTGCTGCTCTGTGATTGGTCCGTGAGTCTGAACTGAGATTGTAGTGCATGCAGCCAGGCGGGTGGGCCTCCACGTTTGACTGATACTTTAATGCGCCCCTATTGGATAGAGAAGCATCAATCATATCACAAAATATAGGACAAAAATTGTATACTTCTATTCACTACAATTAACTTTTGCTTAACATTTGCAAATTTGTATAAAAAAGTATATATCTTCTAGAAACAGCCCACCATCCGTGCAGCTCTTGCATACTATTTTCAGTGCATATTTAAAGGGGTCCTATGATGCTCGTTTTCCATGTATATCTTTCTTTAGTGTGTAATGTTGCTGTTTGAGCTTGACAAAGCTTTGCAAAGTTTCTAAGGCACAAAGTCCCTCCGGCGGGAGTTATTCTCTATATCAGTGAGCGCTGTTTCTGAACTCCCTGAAACCAAGTGTGCCGCACGAGTCCTGAAAAGTGAAGCCAAAGCGCTTTGATCACCTCCAGGTGGCTGGTCCCAGTATAGGTCATAAACTCTGACCTTTTCCATGTAATCTAATGGGATGCGAGACAAACTAAACAATCAAATTACACTTTAAAATAATTTTTTTGCAAAGATGTTTTTTTTGACATGCCGATGTTAGTTCAAGTGTTTGTTTTTTAAAATAAGTTTGGTTTTAGTTCGTTATTTGATACTATGAAAACGGGGGTGTGGAGTCATGATTGACAGCTGTGATTGACAGCTTCTTTTTTCGGGATCTTCAGAAGGAAATTGGATATTTAACTTTTAAAATTTCCATAACTGTTTATTTCACACCGACATAAGTTGTTCTGCAGTAAACTGTGGGAGTGTGGGCGGGGCCTTGATACTGCGGCTCCACTTCACGCTCATTACTGCCCAGACTTCAGCGAAAGATGTCAGCACCACATTGGGACATTTCTACAATGGAAGAGAGTGCGTCGTCCATCTTATTTTACAGTCTATGCCTGAAATGCCTCCATTGTAGTTTTCTTTCGGGAACGAACACATCACAATAGTCCTGATTTAAATAATTCTCAACCAAGGTATCCTCAGAATAAAGGGGCGGGACCTGGTTGAGTTAGTTATAGTGTGTTGAAACTCGCGGTTATGGTAAGGGGTGGGACATTGCCTAAACATTCTCAAAGCACTTGACCAATCACAACGCACCAGTCCAGCCGACCAATCAGAGCACAGTGTGCTTTCAGAAAGAGGGGCTTCATAGAGACAGGGGTACTTGTTGCAAATTTGTTGTTGTTCGACAACATTGGTTAATAACGCCACGCAGGTGGTGGACTAATAATTTATTTTAATGACTCGAATCGAATGCTAGATGTTTTGCTATGAATTACTTATGGAAACTTGTTTGTGCCACAGAATAAAAAAAAAAGGTAATTGCTTTTTCTCTCACAATTCTGAATTTTTTTCTCAGTTTTGCCTGATATAAACTCACAATTGTGAGTTATAAAGTCAGAATTGCAAAATAAAAAGTCACAATTAAATTAACTGTTTAATTTTTAATTCAGTGGCGGAAACAAGCGCCCATTATTACGGACATCTAATGACTAATTCAAAAAAATGTTTAAGCTTTATTTGCAGTTTCAATCACAGGCTTGTTCTTGATATAGATTGCACTGAAATGTCAGATTGCATATTTTGTTCAAGATGAGGATTTTATTAAGTCCACAGGTCGAGAGCTGTCGATCCAACCACTTAACTTTGTGTTTCCTAAAACTATAGTTTCAGTGGACATTCCCAAACAGCATCACAGTCTCATTGAACTATGCTGATAACGAGGGAATTTGAAACTAGAGTTGGCTAATGATGCAAACGCCAGAGCGTTACTGGCAGACTGGGAAGAGAGAGAGAGAAGCTGCAACGATGGAGAATATGTGGAAAATATTGTGTTTTTCGAACATTCAAGCATGAAAACCTTTTCTAGTAGAGCTCACCAAGACTTAGGAGAGACTTAGGAGACTAAGACTGTGCATAATAGGTCCACTTTAATGATTTGTTGATGCACAAATTGTAATCTTGCATAATTAATTTCTCAGTCATGTTTGTATGCATGTGAAGGAAATGCATGAATAAACTCACCCCACTACGTGGACCATCAGGATAATGTAGAACACGATGAAGAGGCTGTGAGTGTACCAGAAGATCTCGTAGCTTGAGACTCTAAGAAAAGCAAACAATCACACTCACATCACAGCGAGATAAAAGCATCTATCACAGTGTCCAGGTCTCTTAGACTGAACGAGGCGCTCTTGAAGTGTCCTAAAGTGAACTAAAGCAACTCAATTACAGCAGGACAATGGAGAGGAGAAGCCCATCGGCCCCAGATCAATCAGAGGGGACGGACCCCTCCAGGTAATGGTCTCTGTAATTACAGTCGAGTGTGTGTGCGTGTGTGTGTGTGTAAAGTCGGTCTAGGGAGAGGAGACTAGGGTCAGAGTTAGGTCAAATAACAGATAAAGGTTTAGAGCTTCTCACCTAATGGAGTAAGAGGACGCGGTGAACATCAGAAACAACACCAGCACCAACAGGACGCCAGTGACTCCAGGAACTAGAGGAGAGCCAACAAAACCAAACAGTAAACAGAGTCCTCAAACAGCATTATTAGATCAATAAAACAAATCAAACCAAAACTTACATCAAACACTAAATTAATTACAGTGTGTGTGTGTGTGTGTGTGTGTAAAGTCGGTCTAGGAGAGGAGAGATAAAAATTAGAAAAAAAAAACATAAAAGCAAATTTGAAATAAATATATATATATATACATTTACAAAAAAATATACTAAAATTAAAACTGATAATATAAAAAGGCGAAGTTCATAACATTATTTGAAAGAGTGAAAATTGAAATTAATATGAAAATGTATCAAATAGTAGTATTAAAAAAACTAATACAATTGACAAAAGCACATCAAAAAAATAATTTAAAAAAATAATTAAAAATGATAAAGCAAAGTTCAAAACTTTAAATAAATAAGTAAAACAGAAATTAATATAAAAATGAACGATTTGAAAGAGTGAAAATAGAAATTAATATAAAAATGTATTAAATAGTAGTATTAAAAAAACTAATACAATTGACAAAAGCACATCAAAAAAATAATTTAAAAAAATAATTAAAAATGATAAAGCAAAGTTCAAAACTTTAAATAAATAAGTAAAACAGAAATTAATATAAAAATGTATTAAATAGCACTATTACAAACTAATAAAATGCACATTATACAAATTAAAATGAAAGCTAATAAATATAAAAATGTGAAATTTAAAATAAAATAACTATTTAATTATTATTTTTATATTAATTTCAGTGATAATATTAAAAACTACTAAATTCACAAAAGCACATAAAATGACGAATAAATTAGTAATTAAATAATTGAAAAATAAAATTGAAATTAATGTAAACATTTATTAATCAGTAATATTAAAAAAACGGCCCCACTTTATATTAGGTGGCCTTAACTACTATGTACTTACATAAAAAATAAGTACAATGTACTTACTGTGTTCATATTGTGTTGCAAAACACCTTTGCTGATATTGAGGTGGGATACGGGTAGGGTTAGGGACAGGTGTGGTGGGATGGGTCAGTTTAAGGGTAGGGTTAGGGACAGGTGTGGTGGGATGGGTCAGTTGGATGGGTCAGTTTAAGGGTAGGGTTAGGGACAGGTGTGGTGGGATGGGTCAGTTTAAGGGTAGGGTTAGGGACAGGTGTGGTGGGATGGGTCAGTTTAAGGGTAAAGGGTTAGGGACAGGTGTGGTGGGATGGGTCAGTTTAAGGGTAGGGTTAGAGACAGGTGTGGTGGGATGGGTCAGTTTAAGGGTAGGGTTAGGGACAGGTGTGGTGGGATGGGTCAGTTTAAGGGTAGGGTTAGGGACAGGTGTGGTGGGATGGGTCAGTTTAAGGGTAGGGTTAGGGACAGGTGTGGTGGGATGGGTCAGTTTAAGGGTAGGGTTAGGGACAGGTGTGGTGGGATGGGTCAGTTTAAGGGTAGGGTTAGGGACAGGTGTGGTGGGATGGGTCAGTTTAAGGGTAGGGTTAGGGACAGGTGTGGTGGGATGGGTCAGTTTAAGGGTAGGGTTAGGGACAGGTGTGGTGGGATGGGTCAGTTTAAGGGTAGGGTTAGGGACAGGTGTGGTGGGATGGGTCAGTTTAAGGGTAAGTTAGGGACAGGTGTGGTGGGATGGGTCAGTTTAAGGGTAGGGTTAGAGACAGGTGTGGTGGGATGGGTCAGTTTAAGGGTAGGGTTAGAGACAGGTGTGGTGGGATGGGTCAGTTTAAGAGGTAAAGGTTAGGGACAGGTGTGGTGGGATGGGTCAGTTTAAGGGTAGGGTTAGGGACAGGTGTGGTGGGATGGGTCAGTTTAAGGGTAGGGTTAGGGACAGGTGTGGTGGGATGGGTCAGTTTAAGGGTAGGGTTAGGGACAGGTGTGGTGGTATGGGTCAGTTTAAGGGTAGGGTTAGGGACAGGTGTGGTGGTATGGGTCAGTTTAAGGGTAGGGTTAGGGACAGTGTGGTGGGATGGGTCAGTTTAAGGGTAGGGTTAGGGACAGGTGTGGTGGGATGGGTCAGTTTAAGGGGTTAGGGACAGGTGTGGTGGGATGGGTCAGTTTAAGGGTAGGGTTAGGGACAGGTGTGGTGGGATGGGTCAGTTTAAGGGTAGGGTTAGGGACAGGTGTGGTGGGATGGGTCAGTTTAAGGGTAGGGTTAGGGACAGGTGTGGTGGGATGGGTCAGTTTAAGGGTAGGGTTAGGGACAGGTGTGGTGGTATGGGTCAGTTTAAGGGTAGGGTTAGGGACAGGTGTGGTGGGATGGGTCAGTTTAAGGGTAGGGTTAGGGACAGGTGTGGTGGGATGGGTCAGTTTAAGGGTAGGGTTAGGGACAGGTGTGGTGGGATGGGTCAGTTTAAGGGTAGGGTTAGGGACAGGTGTGGTGGGATGGGTCAGTTTAAGGGTAGGGTTAGGGACAGGTGTGGTGGGATGGGTCAGTTTAAGGGTAGGGTTAGGGACAGGTGTGGTGGGATGGGTCAGTTTAAGGGTAGGGTTAGGGACAGGTGTGGTGGGATGGGTCAGTTTAAGGGTAGGGTTAGAGACCAGGTGTGGTGGGATGGGTCAGTTTAAGGGTAGGGTTAGGGACAGGTGTGGTGGGATGGGTCAGTTTAAGGGTAGGGTTAGGGACAGGTGTGGTGGGATGGGTCAGTTTAAGGGTAGGGTTAGGGACAGGTGTGGTGGGATGGGTCAGTTTAAGGGTAGGGTTAGGGACAGGTGTGGTGGGATGGGTCAGTTTAAGGGTAGGGTTAGGGACAGGTGTGGTGGGATGGGTCAGTTTAAGGGTAGGGTTAGGGACAGGTGTGGTGGGATGGGTCAGTTTAAGGGTAGGGTTAGGGACAGGTGTGGGATGGGTCAGTTTAAGGGTAGGGTTAGGGACAGGTGTGGTGGGATGGGTCAGTTTAAGGGTAGGGTTAGGGACAGGTGTGGTGGGATGGGTCAGTTTAAGGGGTAGGGTTAGGGACAGGTGTGGTGGGATGGGTCAGTTTAAGGGTAGGGTTAGGGACAGGTGTGGTGGTATGGGTCAGTTTAAGGGTAGGGTTAGGGACAGGTGTGGTGGTATGGGTCAGTTTAAGGGTAGGGTTAGGGACAGGTGTGGTGGGATGGGTCAGTTTAAGGGTAGGGTTAGGGACAGTGTGGTGGGATGGGTAAGTTTAAGGGTAGGGTTAGGGACAGGTGTGGTGGGATGGGTCAGTTTAAGGGTAGGGTTAGGGACAGGTGTGGTGGGATGGGTCAGTTTAAGGGTAGGGTTAGGGACAGGTGTGGTGGGATGGGTCAGTTTAAGGGTAGGGTTAGGGACAGGTGTGGTGGGATGGGTCAGTTTAAGGGTAGGGTTAGGGACAGGTGTGGTGGGATGGGTCAGTTTAAGGGTAGGGTTAGGGACAAGTGTGGTGGTATGGGTCAGTTTAAGGGTAGGGTTAGAGACAATTGTGGTGGGATGGGTAAGTTTAAGGGTAGGGTTAGGGACAGGTGTGGTGGGATGGGTCAGTTTAAGGGTAGGGTTAGGGACAAGTGTGGTGGTATGGGTCAGTTTAAGGGTAGGGTTAGGGACAGGTGTGGTGGGATGGGTCAGTTTAAGGGTAGGGTTAGGGACAGTTGTGGTGGGATGGGTAAGTTTAAGGGTAGGGTTAGGGACAGGTGTGGTGGGATGGGTAAGTTTAAGGGTAGGGTTAGGTGTAAGAGAAGTGTCAACTGTGTAATTACAAATGTAACTACAGAAATTAATTACAGATGTAATTACATGCAGGTATTTTTAAATGTAAGTACAATGTAAAAACATGTATGTACACAATAAGTGCAATGTATCAAATTATTAATTAAAATGTTAGTACATAGTAGTTAAGGACACCTAATATTAAGTGGGTCCAAAAAAACTAATAAAATTTGCAAAAGCACATACAATTACAAATAATTTAACAAATTTTTAACCCCAAAATAAAAGGAGACAAAGTTCACAAAGTTAGAGTAAATCTCAAATAATCAAAGTACTCAATCAATCTAGATCATAGTTTCACTGTATTAATGTGGAGGTGAAGAAGGGAGGTGTATAATGTGACGCACCTGTGCTTATGATGAGAACTCTGGGATCCTGAAGAGATAAAAACATCAAATCAAACAGCAAAACGAACTGCATCAAACTGCCACACACATCAGGTTTAAAGGTGCATGCAGTATTTGTTGTCTGTTGTGCGCGCAAATATGACACTCGTCTTAGAGATACTAAGAAATGTAGGATCACACGAAAATAAATAATTTAAAATGCTTTTTTCTGTCAAACATGATTCATTTACTGCTTTAAAGAGTCTGATAATAAGATTACTGAGATATATTGAGTAGTGTTTGGCTGGTCAGGTGGTCTGTTTTGTTTAGGCTTGAGAAAGCCAACGTACTGACATGCTATTTAAACGTATTCATCTTCTTCTGAGAGCAAAAGATCTGACTCTAACTCCTAAAGCTTTCAAGATACAACTACCAAACCCAGCTGAGAGCTTCAGGCTGTTGCTATATTATTACTCACTGATCCGACTTATTGGAATTCCCGTATATTGGATTTCTGAGTAATCCCAAATTCCCATGGACTGTCACTGAGGGGGTCAAAATTTTTCTACAATAACTATTATTGAGTATTTCAGCCATCACTAACAAAGCTAAACAACTAGCCTAGGACAACAATCTAAAACATGCTAGCCAACATGCTAAATCATGCTAACAAAATACTAAAACAACCTAACAATGTGCTAAAAAATGCTAGCAACATGCTAAATCATGCTAAAAAAACACTAAAAAATGCTAAGAATGTGTTAAATGATGCTAGTAACATGCTAAATCATGCTAACACAATACTAAAACAACCGAACAATGTGCTAAATAATGCTAGCAGCATGCTAAATCATGCTAACAAAACACTAAAAAATTTTAACAATGTGTTAAATAATCCTAGTAACATGCTAAATCATGCTAACAAAATACTAAAACAACCTAACAACGTGCTAAATAATGCTAGCAAAAAGCTAAATCATGCTAACAAAATATTAAAACATGTTAACAATATGTTAAATAATGCTAACAAAATGCTAAATCATGTTAACAAAATACTAAAACAACCTAGCAAAATGCTAAATCATGCTAACATCAGTCCGCTAGATGTTTTCCACGTCAGTCCATCCATCCATCCGTCAGTCCATCCATCCATCCGTCCGTCAGTCCATCCATCCGTCCAACCGTCCAGTCCATCCATCCATCCGTCAGTCCATCCATCCATCCGTCAGTCCATCCATCCATCCGTCAGTCCATCCATCCATCCGTCAGTCCATCCATCCATCCGTCCATCCATCCATCCGTCAGTCCATCCATCCGTCCGTCAGTCCATCCATCCGTCCAACCGTCAGTCCATCCATCCGTCAGTCCATCCATCCATCCGTCCATCCATCCATCCATCCATCCGTCAGTCCATCCATCCATCTGTCCGTCAGTCCATCCATCCATCCGTCAGTCCATCCATCCATCCGTCAGTCCATCCATCCATCCGTCCATCCATCCATCCGTCCGTCAGTCCATCCATCCATCCATCCGTCCATCCATCCATCCGTCCAGTCCATCCATCCATCCGTCCGTCAGTCCATCCATCCGTCCAACCGTCAGTCCATCCATCCATCCGTCAGTCCATCCATCCATCCGTCAGTCCATGCCATCCATCCGTCAGTCCATCCATCCATCCGTCCATCCATCCATCCGTCAGTCCATCCATCCATCCGTCAGTCCATCCATCCGTCCAACCGTCAGTCCATCCATCCATCCGTCCATCCATCCATCCATCCATCCGTCAGTCCATCCATCCATCCGTCCGTCAGTCCATCCATCCGTCCGTCCAGTCCATCCATCCATCCATCCGTCAGTCCATCCATCCATCCATCCGTCCAGTCCATCCATCCATCCATCCGTCAGTCCATCCATCCATCCATCCGTCAGTCCATCCATCCATCCATCCATCCATCCATCCATCCATCCATCCATCCATCCATCCATCCATCCATCCGTCCAGTCCATCCATCCATCCATCCATCCATCCATCCATCCATCCATCCATCCATCCATCCATCCATCAGTCCATCCATCCATCCGTCCAGTCCATCCATCCATCCATCCATCCATCCATCCATCCATCCATCCATCCATCCATCCATCCATCCATCCATCCATCCGTCAGTCCATGCCATCCATCCGTCAGTCAGTCCATCCATCCGTCCGTCAGTCCATCCATCCGTCCAACCGTCAGTCCATCCATCCGTCAGTCCATCCATCCATCCGTCCATCCATCCATCCATCCATCCGTCAGTCCATCCATCCATCCGTTTATCCAGCCATGTTAACATGTTAAAACACCCTGGCAACACATCTATTCATCCGTCCATCCATCTATCTGTCCACCCACCCATCCATCCGTCCATCCATCCATCCATCCATCCATCCATCTGACCATCCACCCGTTTATCCAGCCATGTTAACATGTTAAAACACCCTGTCCACCCATCCATCCGTCCGTCCGTCCATCCATCCGACCATCCATCCATCTATCTATCCGTTTATCCATCCATGTTAACATGTTAAAACACCCTGGCAACCCATCCATCCATCCGTCCGTCTGTCCACACATTCATCCATCCATCGAACATCCATCCGACCGTCCATCTATCCGTTTATCCAGCCATGTTAACATGTTAAAACACCCTGGCAACACATCCATCCGTCCGTCCGTCTGTCCATCCATCCGACCATCCATCCGTCCATCCATCTATCCATTTATCCAGCCATGTTAACATGTTAAAACACCCTGGCAACACATCTATTCATCCGTACATCCATCTATCTATCTATCCGTCCATCCATCCATCCATCCATCCGTCCACCCATCCATCCGTCCATCCATCTATCCGTTTATCCAGCCATGTTAAAACACCCTGGCAACCCATCTACTCATCGGTCCATCCATCTATCTATCTATCCGTCCATCCATCCATCCGTCCGTCCACCCATCCGACCATCCATCCATCTATCTATCCGTTTATCCATCCATGTTAACATGTTAAAACACCCTGGCAACCCATCTACTCATCGGTCCATCCATCTATCTATCTATCCGTCCATCCATCCATCCGTCCGTCCACCCATCCTCCATCCCATCTATCCGTTTATCCAGCCATGTTAACATGTTAAAACACCCTGGCAACCCATCCATCCATCCGTCCGTCTGTCCACACATTCATCCATCCATCGAACATCCATCCGACCGTCCATCTATCCATTTATCCAGCCATGTTAACATGTTAAAACACCCTGGCAACACATCTATTCATCCGTCCATCCATCTATCTATCTATCCATCCATCCATCCATCCATCCGTCCATCCATCCGTCCGTCCATCTATCCGTTTATCCAGCCATGTTAAAACACCCTGGCAACACATCTATTCATCCGTCCATCCATCTATCTATCTATCCGTCCATCCATCCATCCGTCCGTCCACCCATCCGTCCGTCCATCTATCCGTTTATCCAGCCATGTTAAAACACCCTGGCAACCCATCTACTCATCGGTCCATCCATCTATCTATCTATCCGTCCATCCATCCGTCCGTCCATCCATCCGTCCGTCCGTCCGTCCATCCATCCATCCATCCATCCGTTTATCCATCCATGTTAACATGTTAAAACCCCCTGGCAACCCATCCATCGATCTATATATCCATCCATCCACCCGTCCGTCCCATCCATCCATCCTAGGACAACAATCTAAAATAAGCTAGTCATGTTAAAACATGCTAGCCAACATGCTAATTAATGCTAACACCATGTCAAAACATGCTAACAAAATAGCAATGTGATATATCTTTCCATCTGGTTTTCTAAAAGACTATTGCCTTCAAAACCTTCAAACTTCAAACTCTCTCAAACTGAAAACCTTCAAACTTCTAGCTTTTTAAACGTCTTCAAACTTTCTGGTCATGCTTTCAAGCTAACATCAAAGTTTGTCTTGACTAACTAGGCTTGGAATTATGATAATATTTCACACTGTTTTTACTGTATTTTTGATCAGATGAAACCAGCCTTGGTGAGCATAAGAGATGTCTATTAAAAACATTATTTATCACTGGACATTTTTCTGAGGTATTATTAAATTTTTATAAATTGAGTGCTATATTTTGTAACTGTTACCTGTCCTCGATACTGAGCGACATTGAGCGCCGGAAAATCCTCTGAATATCTCACAGAGAAACTGACCATGTTCACGAGATGGGCGCTCACATGGACCACTGCAGACATAAACATGAACAAACAACATCAGAGACTCACACAAACACACTAGGAATGACTGCATACGTCAAGCATGTGTGGAAGACAATTTGTCTATTCAGCAGCTCTGTGTGTGTGTGTGTGTGTGTTTTAGCTTGTGTTGTAGTTGTCATGTTAACGGGATGCCTGAGAGCTCTGTAATTAGAACAAGACCACAATGCAATGAGACAGGAAATGGGGTTCAGACACAAGATAAAACCAGCTGGGAATCCCTCAGGATATTCCTGTGTTCTTACACACACACACACACACACACACACACACACCTGTCAGCCACTGCAACACTAGACGGAGTCATTTAACTAAGTCAAACTCTCAGACAGCAACACACCCACACACACACACACACATTTTCAGACAGACTAGTGACTCAACCCAAATAATCTGTTTTCCCTCCCCCATGAATCTGCTGTCTGTCAGCATTGTTCTGGAGTCAGTTTGGTCTGTTCATGGACTCACTGGATGCATCTGATTGTTTGGCCTAAGGAACAAAAAAAAAAGTTTCCAGGCAACTGCAAAGAAACATCTACGGGAGAAGTCACGTGATTTGACAAAGTTTGAAGGGTCATTGTGTCAAATATAGTTCTTTAGAGTATAGTTACTATAACATAGTTTATATTTAGGAGCATAAATGTTCTGTTTTGCTTTCACAGTTCTCATTTAAAGCAAGTAAAGCATATTTACAGCGTTGTTTCCACAAAGAAAAAGGTACAAAAACTGTATATTGTCAATTGAGTGCATTAATGCCCGCCCACTTCCAAAGTATTTTTTCCATTCATTTCTCCCATAGCGATAGAGAAAAAGTTGTTGTTTTAAGAGTTATAAGCCATGAACCAAGTCTACCAGCTACAGGGTGAGTCACAACATTACAAACTTTGATTTGATTGAAGCAAAAAAATATTTTAAAATCGGACAAAGACAAAAGGTACAAGATTGTGTACAGAACTACAATCCCATGATGCATTGCGACCAGCATAATCAAGATAAAAATGATGGAGAAATAAAAACTATGCATTTAAAAATGTTGATTATACAGAACACATATACACCGATATATACACCTAATATGGTGTTGGTCCCCTTTGCTGCCAAAACAGCCCTGACCCGTCGAGGCATGGACTCCACTAGACCCCTGAAGGTGTGCTGTGGTATCTGGCACCAAGATGTTAGCAGCAGATCCTTTAACTCCTGGAAGTTGGGAGGTCGGGCCTCCATGAATAGGATTTGTTTGTTCAGCACATCCTACAGGTGCTCGATTGGATTGAGTTCTGGGGAATTCAGAGGCCAAGTCAACACCTCAGACTCATTGTTGTGCTCCTCAAACCATTCCTGAACCATTTGTGCTTTTTATACCGTTTCCATGAATGTTAGTACATGGTCTGTAGGTGGTACGTGTCAAAGTAACATCCATATGGATGGCAGGACCCAAGGTTTCCCAGCAGAACATTGCCCAAAGCATCACACTGCCTCCACTCTGCTTGACTTCTTCCCATAGTGCATCCTGGTGCCATGTGTTCCCCAGGTAAGCGACACACCCGGCCATCCATGAGATGTAAAAGAAAACGTGATTCATCAGACCAGGCCACCTTCATCTATTGATCCGTGGTCCAGTTCTGATATACACTGTTGGTGATTTCGGCGGTGGACAGGGGTCAGCATGGGCACCCTGACTGGTCTGTGGCTATGCCGCCCCATACACAACAAACTGCGATGTACTGTGTATTCAGACACCTTTCTATCAGAACCAGCATTAACTTCAAGAGCAATTTGAGCTCCAGTAGCTCGTCTGTTTGATCGGACCACACGGGCCAGCCTTCGCTCCCCACGTGCATCAATGAGCCTTGGCCGCCCATGACCATTTTTCCTGCTTCTAACACATCAACTTTGAGGACAAAATGTTCACTTGCTGCCTAATATATCCCACCCACTAGCACTATGCAGGCAGACTAAGTTGCAGTGTGGACTGAACTGTATGCTGAAACAACACATTTCTCACCTGAGAAGATGCATATAGTGACTCCACACGTCACATGAAATGTCTTACTCTTATCTAGCAGCCGCCGAACACGTCTACCGGTCACCTAAGAGAAATAAACAACCCTCATTGAACTCAGCAGCAGAATGCCTTTGAATCTTTTGACATCTTTACTCTGCATATACAGTATATTAAATCTGGTGCTTGTACTTTTTTTACTTTATTGGAATGGTACTAGAACTTGGTAAAGGTTTTGGCACTTGCTTTGTGAACGCACACACAGAATCTCATGGACATGATTTAAACAGGTTAAATGGTCTTGAAAAAACAGTCACACTTGTATTGTTCATGGAAAATAACCGCATTGGAAATGAATGGGAGACGAATGGTTCTGCGCTCAAACAAAATCTCACTAAAAGCTCATTTTTTGAGAGATCAACCTCAAATTTGGAACACAGCTTGTTTAGATTTATGGCTTTGATTTTGTTTGGGAAAATATTAAGATTTAAAAATAGTATTTTAGTGCATTTTTTATAATAATAAAAGTTTCTTTCTTTCAGTTCAGCAATAATGTGTGTTTTTAAAAGGAGACCAAACTTAAGTTTGCGCTCCAAAGCATTGAATATTTACAACCGTTTAAGCTTCATTTCAGGTCTATGCTCAAAAAGTGCTTACCAGCTAATAAATGGATCATAACTATTCCACAAATATATTTTAGCCCTATAAAATCACCCAAAAAATACTACAAATTAAATATAAAACATTACCGAACTAAAATAGTACATTTATTTCCTTGAAATAAAAAAATCTTTAATTTTTGACCATGCAAGTAGCACCAGAGAAATGTAAATGAATGTTTTTTAAATATGATGCTGTGATGCTATATTCATTTACACAGCCACTGGCGTGGTTGTATGATTTTATTGCATCTTTAGACCCTGCTCAGAGCAGCCTTAACTCAACTGTGTGAAGATGTGATGGAAGTAGAGATTTGAGTGATTAACAGATTATTGGAGAAAAAAAAATGTAGGGAGGGGACTATTTTTCTAATCCAATTGTTTTTGATTGGATGGTGGCAGATCTGAATACAAGCATGCAGTCTAATGTAAGAAAGGGGTTTAAGTGGAGTAAATGATTGACATATGTCAACAAGACATACCGAATCCAAAGATAAAAAAAAAAAGGAAACACATGGATGAATGGTTCACAGTATGATCTCTAACATGCATTTACAAAATAGATAGTTGACTCTTTAGTTAATGCTGACTTTAAGAGAGTGAGAGAAAGAGAGAGCATGATGTGTGTCTGACCCGCTGGGATCCTCGCAGGAAGGTGAGCAGTAATCGGCACATTGGGAGCAGCACCAGACTGCAGTTGAAGTTGAGAACGGAGGCCGACGCTCGACTGATGCAGAGACCCAGCTGAAGAAACACACACACACACACACACACACACACACCATTTATATTAAACTCATTTATGCTGTGTGTGAAGAATAGTGTCACTATTTAAAAAAAACAACTAAAGAAATGGTTATAATGTTCTTTAAAAAAATTCAAACAATTATTAATAATTTGCACAAAAAATATTTGTAGGATAATATTATAATTTTCTTATATTATCTTTAAAATATTAATTCAAAATAATTAATTTTCACAAAAAATATGAATAAGATCATATAATTTTAAGGAATGGTTATATTATGGTTAGGAAATGGTTATAATATTATTTATTCAAAATAATTATTATCATAAAAAAGATTAATAAGATAATATAATTGTATTTTTTATAATATTATGGTAAT
>CM040911.1:44143878-44491378 GCA_023029165.1 Gobiocypris rarus
ACCTTATTGAATATACTACAGATACATTTTAAAGTGTATCTTAAAGTTAGTTAAGTTGACTTGTGTGTGTTTGTTTGACATGTCGCTGTCCAGGCATGTGGTGCTGAAAAGCATAAGGTTCTGCTGTGCACCAATGGATTGTGTTTTAATTTCCTTTTAATTAATACAAATTATACTTCAAAACTTTAAGTCTGGATTGTAATTTAGAGGACGTACAATTTACCAGATCCTGCACCTTGAACTTTCAACATATTTCCAGTGGTTGCACAAATGAATCCCAAACCATTTGAACATTATTAAGCACCATCCAAAGGACACACTACAGCTCATAGTTTGGGTATTGTCATATCTAATGAGTTGTGCAGCAAAGGCACATGGGCTGGGTTGAGTCTCTAAAC
The DNA here is from genome assembly GCA_023029165.1 of Gobiocypris rarus. Lineage (NCBI taxonomy): Eukaryota > Metazoa > Chordata > Actinopteri > Cypriniformes > Gobionidae > Gobiocypris > Gobiocypris rarus. The sequence goes on from CM040911.1 coordinate 44,144,277, forward strand.
CAGGTTTATCATCCCAGACTTCAGCTAATTCGTAGTATGTTCAGTAGATTGTAACAAAACTCCATAATATATGATATAAACATATTATAGACAAGTAAAGACTAAATACAGGTGATGGTCATATAATTAGAATATCATCAAAAAGTTGATTTATTTCACTAATTCCATTAAAAAAAAGAGAAATTTTATATTATATTCATTCATTACACACAGACTCTAATCAGCTAATGAGTGCTGATCTGAGTGCTGTTTACAAAAAGAACAGTTTGAATCGATATCTTTTTTTTTAATACATTTTTTTAATTATTATACACGATGGATAATTCGAAAGGAAACTTCTCTAATTGTATTAGTAATTAAGTATCTATTAATAATCAGACAAACTTTCCTCCAGGCAATATGAGAAACAAAAGCATTACAATAAACAGTAAAAAAGCATTTTTTACTATTATTATTATTTTTTTTACATGTCCTGGAATTTTATTTATTTATTTTTTATTATTAATGCAAAAGATACAGAGATAATGCACACGTTTGTAATACAGTATACAAAATGTATCAATAATGTTCGATGTCATCAGAATATAACGGCGAGAAAAAAATGACCAATAAATGGTTAAAGATTAAAGGTTAAAAAAAAAAGAAAGAGAAAAAGAACATGAGGGTAAAATATACATCAGTTAGGGTGTACATATTAAAGTCTTTACAAATTGAAGTAGTTTTACTTGCTTTCTTATTTACAGAGGATGAAATAGTGTTAAGATATATGTAAATTCTATTAAAAAGATACAAAAAAATTGGATCAAATTTACAAAGAAAATAGGCCTATATTAAATTTATAACAAAGTAAGCATTGCATACTTAGAGTCACAATCATACTGACCAAAAGTTATGTCTTTAAAAGTTATGGATATGCCTTGCAGGTGCTGGATATTATCATTAATGAAAGCCTCAACATTTTCATATATATATACTTTTTCTCACCTGGACTGGGCTTGTTTTTTTGTTTTTGTTTTTTTATGACAAAAAGGTTCCATTTTTGTGCAAATGTAAAGACCTCTTCATACCAAAATTTAAGGTGGCCTGAGGTAAAAGTACATCAGGCTGAGGTAAAAGTACAAATTCACACGTTCTGCTGCGCTGCCATTCTGGATAATGGAAGAATAGGACGCAGGAGAAAATAAAAAAATACAATTACCAATAAAAAAAAAAACATCTAGTAATTTTTGCTAATGGTTTAACTGAATCATTAAAGGTCAGTGGTAAATTGGTCAATAAAGGTAGATTAAATGCATACGAATATTTGTTTTATTTAACATTTACTTTTAGGAGATTTGCATATTCTGCATTTGACTGATTTCATTGTTTTTGAGGAATACTCAATCTTTATGCAAGTGAAATGAATAAATGCTCAAATTTAGTCTAGAACTACAATAACTATCATGTTCACACACAACGCCTCTGCACTTACTCTCGATTTCATGGGGACAGGAGAGCTGTCAGTCAAATAAATGTGAAAAAGTAACTTGCGTTACTTTTTTGAAAAAGTAACTCAGATATTTTGTTGTAAATTTGAAAAGTAATGCGTTACTTTACTAGTTACTTGAAGAAGTAATCTTATTACGTAACTCAAGTTACTTGTAATGTGCTACCCCCAACACTGGTCACCACCATAGATAAATGATTTTTGTTTTGTTTTTTGCTACTATTTTATAAAACAACGACTACAAAAAGCAGAGTTGTAGCTGATAGTCATACTTGGTAATAATAATGAGTTACCATTTAGCATAAAGTTAATGAGGGCAGAACTCCGAATATGAGAAACCAAAATTAGGAAGAACGTGTCAGTAATGCGTTTGTGTGTATAGTTCGTTATTGCTGTATATCCCATTGTTCCTCCCTCTTGTCCTTTCAAAACGTACAGGCCTATTAAATAAAATCAGACTATGAGTTTAAGGTTCTGTGCCATTATCAGACCTGCAAACTCCTCTGAGTAAAAAAGGTGACAGTGACACATTTAATATTTTAAAAATGATTTTATTTACAACACGGAAACGACTGGAACTCAAGGAAGTGTTGTAATGCATGACACAAAAAATAAAAGACTGACAGTAGGGGTGTAACGGTACACAAAACTGACGGTTCGGTACCTCGGTTTTGAAATCACGGTTCGGTAAGAGTTTTACAAAATTGCTTTTTATTTATTTTTTATATTTAACAGTGGTTTACTGAAGAAGGAAAAAAGTGCCTGTCCTTGGATGATTTAATATCTAAAAGTTTATTGATTAATATTAAAGGTTAACAACAGAGCCCATACTATTAGCCTAAATTCAGTTGCTATTTATTTTTAGGTATAATAATCAACACTCAAATAACACATTGTATGCAAACATATAAACTTAACATAAGGCAGTTTTTGCATTGACTTCTAAATCTGATTATAAAATATAAAATTTCGTTGTTGAAATATAATGTATACGCAGTGTCTGTCATTTTCATGACAGGTTTATTTAACATGCATGAAAAAATCAAGACATCACTAACAGGTCAAGTAGAATATAATGAATATGCAGGCTAATATAGAGCATATATTTAGTGAAAGAGTTGATTTCTCTAGTGAATACAATTCTGTGGACACTGAATGACTGCCTGAGGTAAATGTGAGCCGTTATATTGACGTCTTTCCGCCGTTGAAACACTGATTGAGCGACTACACCACATATATACATGACAGTAAGTTGTAATGTATCCTCAGCATAACTTCAGATGGTCATTCATGTTTATTATTTAGTAAGATGATCGATCGCCTTTACAGATTATCGCGTTCACGCGCGTGCTCGTCGCGCGGCCGCTTGAACTGTCAGTGATCAGTCACGCCACATAGAGCGTCAAAACAGCATTTATAGTTTGAATTTCTTAATAAAATGGACTGAATACTTAATATGTTCGTGTGGGAACTCCAATTGAAGTGTGTTCCGCACTTAAAACAAGCCATTTGGTCAGTTTTGCAACACGATTCAATTAAAATCACAGCGCTAACGTTACATACCTGACATACTGCAGACCCTTTACCACATAAGAATGCATCCAGATGTTATTTAACTATTCCTAAAGTCATTCATCCAGTAGTTTTTCTCTCAGTGACAACACAAGCAGCAGACTATACTGTTGTTAGCAGTTAGCACTAGCATAATAAACAAGACGCGTAGGGGAGGGGCTCTGGAGAGCAGCTGAGTAAATTCATTCTCCCATCACACAACAGCAGATTCGACTGGGAGCAGGTACAAGTCAGATATCTGGTAATATCAGAGTAAATTGAAAATGGAAGGGGATATTTGTTTCTATTAACTAATAATAACGCTTAAAGGGTTAGTTCACCCAAGAATGAAAATCATATAAATAATTCCTCTCCCTCGTTTCAAACCCGAGGTGCTAACACGAACAGCTTCAGCTGCTGTAGAACTTGAAAGCGCTGCACTGTTTACAGCGTAAACTGTGTAGGATATTGGCACAGCCTGGAACGAAATTGTTGAATAAATTTGTTATTTTTGTTTGTTTTTGCAGACAAAAAGTATTCTTGTCGCTTCATAAAATTAAGGTTGAACCACTGGAGTTATAAATCCCTAACATACAGTGCATCCAGCGCTTAACTTTTTCCACATTTTGTTATGTTAAAGCCTTATTAATCATTATTTTCCTTAAAATTCTACAAGCAATACCTCATAATGACAATGTGAAAAAAGTTTGTTTGAAAGCTTTGGAGTCCATCTGTGGTAAATTCAGTTGATTGGACATGATTTGGAAAGGCACACCTGTCTATATAAGGTCCCACCAGGCAAAGCCAAAACGTCTCGATAGCCTCCCCAGTGGTTGGTCTCAGTACAGCTCATAACCCCCTCCCTTCATGAATTCTTAAGGGATGTGAGACAAACTAAACAATCAAATTATTCTTCAAAATATTTTTTTTCCCAAAGGTTGTGTCATTTTTAATCACGCTGATGTCATTTCAAGTGTTTGTTTTTTAAATAGGTTTGGTTTAGCTAATTATTTGATTCTATAAAAACAGAGATGCGACAGAGATATGATTGACAGCTGAGATTGATAGCTTCTCTGAGTGAAGTTGTCACTAAGGCATCAACTGACTTTTTTCAGGAGGAGATTGAAGTTTTAGCTTTAATTTCTACATATTTTTATATTAGTGTGAAGGCTTGATAAATGTTTAAATCTTTTTTCACACTGAGTACAGTGGTACGGCTTCTCTCCAGTATGAAGTCTCTCATGTGATTTCAGGTGTGGTGAGCGTACTGAGTGAAACTCTTGTCACAAGATGAGCACTTGTAAGGTTTTTCTCCAGTATGAATCCTCTGCTTTTACTTCTGCGCCAACACTGGTCCCAAATCAGCGTAAGATGTCAACGACATATTCGGATGTTTGTAGCTTTACTTTTCTTCAGTGGAAGGTAGTGAAAATGCGTCATCCATATTTTTTATAAAGTTAACAGTGCTTGTCAGAGCACAAACCGAGGAATTGTCTGTAGACCTCTGAGACAGGATTGTATCGAGGCACCAATCTGGGGAAGGGTACAGAAACATTTCTGCATCATTGAAGGCCTGATGAGCACAGTGGCCTCAATCATCTGTAAATAGAAGTTTGGAACCACCAGGACTCTTCCTAGAGCTGTCGCCTCAAGCTAAGTGATCGGGAGGGCCTTAGTCAGGAGGTGACCAAGAAACCTGATGGATCGGGGAGACAGAGCTCCAGTGTTTCTCTGTGGTGAGAGGAGAACCTTCAGAAACAACCATCTCTGCAGCTCTTCACCAATCAGGCCTGTATGGTGAGAGTGGAACCTCTGGAGTCACTGGCAAAGGCACATGACAGTTTGCCAAAAGGCACTTGAAGGACTCTCAGACCATGAGAAACATAATTCGTCTGAGAAGCAAACTAGAGAAACTCTTGGCCTGAATGGCAAGCATCATGTCTGAAGGAAACCAGGCACCGCTCATCACCTGGCCAATACCATCTCTACAGTGAAGAATGGTGGTGGAAGCATCATGCTGTGGGGATATTTTTCAGTGGCAGTAACTGCAGTGAAGAATGGTGGTGGAAGCATCATGCTGTGGGGATATTTTTCAGTGGCAGTAACTGGGAGACTAGTCAGGATTGAGGGAAAGATAAATGCAGCAATATACAGAGACATTCTTGATGAAAACCTGTTCCAGAGCGCTCTGGACCTCAGAATAAGGCGAAGGTTCATATTCCAACAGGACAACGACCCCAAGCACACAGCTAAGATAACAAAGGAGTGGTTACAGGACAACTCTGTAAATGTCCTTGAGTGGCCCAGCCAGAGCCCAGACTTGAACCCGATTGAACACCTCTGGAGAGATCTGAAAATGGCTGTGCACCGACACTCTCCATCTAACTTGATGGAGCTTGAGAGGTCCTGCAAAGAAGAATGGAAGAAACAGCTCAAAAATAGGTGTGTCAAGCTTGTAGTATCATACTCAAAAATTGAGGCTGTAATTGGTGCCAAAGGTTCTTCAACAAAGTATTGAGCAAAGGCTGTGAATATTTATGCAAATGTGATGTGAAGAACAAACTTCTTTTACATTATGATAGTTGGGAATTTTGATGAAAATAATTAATTGAATCCATTTTGGATTCCCATTTTGGAACAAAATGTGGAAGTGAAGCGCTGTGAATACTATCTGGATGCACTGTATTTATCACAGTATTAAGAAAGAATTATTAAACTCATTCATGTGATTAAAACTATATAACTCATTCTCTGTTCATTAAATAGATCAATCAAGACAAGATGTTGTTTCTGTTTTATTTCTCATAATTGCAAGTACTATCAGAACACATAGTAAATTTAGTCAGTAAGTAAATTACATGAATATATCTAATTCAAGAAAGACAATGGGGCAGTTTTTTGGTGCAGTTGTGGCGTAATGGTTAGAAAGTCAGACTGGTATCCCGAAGGTTGTGGGTTTGATTTTTAATACTGGCAGGAAATGACTCAGGTGCCCTTGAGCAAGGCACCTAACCCACAATTCCTGCCGTGAATGGCTGTGTCTCTCAACGGCTTGCAGTGTGTTCACTACTCCTAATGTGTGTGCTCTAACTTGAATGGCTTAAATGCAGAAGACAAATTTAGACCTATTTAGCAAACAACCTATCCAGAAAAAAGTACTACAACAACTTTATTTACACTGTAAGAGTTGTTGAATGGTAAAGTGTCAACTTATAAGTCTTTATAATTTTCCAAGCTTTTCACCAAATGACAAAATTTAACTAAATGACATTGTGATTCTAGGACAAAACTCCATATTTTATCTCACACCATTTACTATTTACTTATTTGGAGATAAAAACAAATGTTGCTCACTTGCAACATATTTTTATATGAGTGTGAAGGCTTGATAAATGTTTAAAACTCTTCCCACACTGAGTACAGTGGTACGGCTTCTCTCCAGTATGAAGTCTCTCGTGTGATTTCAGGTGTGCAGACTGAGTGAAACTCTTGTCACAAGATGAGCACTTGTAAGGTTTTTCTCCAGTATGAATCCTCTGGTGCTGTTTTAGATTGTCAGCTTTAGTAAAGCTCTTCCCACAGTCACAACACACATGATCTCTCACTTCATTGTGTATTTTCTGGTGCTGTTTAAAACTGTTCATCCTTGAAAAACTCTTTCCACAGAGAGAACACACATAAGGTCTCTCATCTGAATGAACTTTCAGGTGTTGTTTTAAATGTGAGGATGAAATGAACTTTGTACCACACTGATCACAGTTAAATGGCTTTTCTCCAGAGTGACGGAGCAGATGATACTTGAGATCAGTTCTACATTTGAAATTCTTCCCACAGTAAGTACAGTGGTACGGCTTCTCTCCAGTATGAACTCGCTCATGTGTTTTCAGGTTTTCAGAGCGAGTGAAACGCTTGTCACAATATGAGCACTTGTAATGTCTTTCTGCAGAATGAATTCTTTGGTGATTTTTTAAATGGGCAGATGTAGTAAAGCTCTCCCCACACTCAAAGCACACATGATCTCTCACTTCATCATGTGTTTTCTGGTGCAGTTTAAAATGACGCAGTCTTGAAAAACTCTTTCCACAGAAGAAACACACATAGGGCCTCTCATCTGAATGAACGTGTAGGTGTTGTTTTAGATTTGATGATGAATTGAAATCTTTCCCACACTGATCACACTTGAATGGTTTTTCTCCAGAGTGAATGCGTAGATGATATCTGAGACCTGATTCACCAGAAAAACTCTTTCCACACTGAGAGCATGTATACGGTTTCTCTCCAGTGTGAATTCTTACGTGTGTCTTAAGGTTTCCTCTTTGACTGAAACCCTTTCCACATTGAGAGCAGGTGTGTGGCTTATTAGCATTTGTTCTTTGAGTTTTGATGCTCTGCTCTTCCTCCTCTGCTTCATTCTGTTCATGTTTTTGTGGTTTCATCTCCATCCACTCTAAAATGAAAATATCATGTGGTTAAAATAAGTTAAAGCGAACATTGATTTAACAGAAGAAAGCAACATCATATCATATAGTATCAGATCTTTGATGTGTCAGTTCTGTAACTTTCTTTTTAATCCATTTAAAATGTGGATGACAAAAGCTATTCAAGATTACGACCAAGGAGATGCATTTTCTGTATTTCTATTTTGCTCATTTCACAGCCACCAAATCTGTTGAACTGAAGCTTTGTTACCATGATGTTTCCCTGTAGTCAAAAATGAAGACTCAAGAATGGACACCAACCTATTTGTTGCTCAATATCTTCTTGTTTTATTCTGGATGGTTCTGGATCACTCATGTCTTCAATCTCCTCTTTAATAAACTCCATCTTTAACAGTCACAGATTTCAGCTGCTACACCTGGAGTTTGTCCTTCTCTTGTGGGATGATGTGAATATTCCCAGTATTTATTGGTGAATTATTGTGGGAGGGGCTTCACTGCAGGTGTGAACTGTGATCACTGTGAGAAAAAAATCAAAGACAAGTTACTGAATTGATAGTGGATTACTTTAAATGCAACTTTACTTTAACAGAAGGTAGCAAAGTTGTTTTGAAACAACACCAATGTCTATGGTAACATCAGGGCTCGACATTAAGCCTTGTCATGTGCTTAACCTGAAAATTTCAGGACAGGCATCTTAACTGATTGCACCACTGTGTTGATGCTGATTCACCAGGCTGCTGAGGAGAGCCTTCTGTGTGAGAATAAGCTCACAAAAACATGTTACTATTCAAGTCTCTTTAAAATTAAACAAACCGTTGTGTTTTTGAAGGCAGAACCGTAGCTATTGGCTCACAACATCACACACAATTTTATAAAGTTTCTCCACACAGGACTCAAAACCATCACCTGAAAGGTTCAGAGGTATAGTCGGAATCGCCATAAACCAAGAAACGTAATTATACAAAGAAATCAAATTTTGAAGATCTCTGGAACACCATGTTCAGACTGTCCTAGGTACCTTCAAGAAATGCCAATGATGATAACTACCAAATTTTGTGCTGATGTGTCAAATGTTTTAAAAGATAGGATAGCGGATCATGTGGTTCATCCAATCCTGGCAAAATCAGTATCTACTAATTTGGCACGACACGGTAAATCCACCATAAATTATGATTTTCTGACAAATTTTTCAAAGTCATTAGCAAATAAAAATCAGATCTCATGACCTGTAGGTGGCGCTGTTGCCAAATTTGCCATGGACCCTCAGATCATGGTTCTGATGAAGCGTACCAATTTTCATTTCGATTGATAAACATTTGGCCGAGATAAGGCCTTTGTTACTTTCTGTGGCTCAGTCCAAAGTTAATCTGTTCAGGTTTTGGACAAAATGGGACACATTTTGAAGGAGTAGTGGAAAAAAAAACACCTGAATACTGTACGTTTTAAAATCATGAGAGGAATCAGCTGTACTAAGTTTTATTTTTCTAGATCAAACGGTTCAAAAGTTATAACAGTTTCATTGTTGAGTTTTGAGTTTAGTTAAGTTTTTTTATAGTCATTTTTAAGTTTAAGTTTTTTTATAGAAAGGGTTAACTGGCAACTTAATGGTTAAAATTTCACAAATCAGAATAGTCAATTTAAGGATTCAAGGAAAAGTTACCCTACCAAAAATGAATTGTGAAATATTTATAAGCTGATTTATCCAATGGCTTGGACCGATATTCATTTGGACAGCCCATTTGTCACTATAAACACAAGAAAAAAGAGAACAGAGCAGTGAGAAACACCGAAAAGCGATAAAATGCTATTGTGAAATCTTTCCACATCAGGCTCAATCTAAAACACATGATTTTGTATTAATGCGTGTTTATTGGAAATAGACGTTAAACATGAAGATCGCCTATCTTGCACATTTATGACTAGTAGACTAACAAAGGGGTTTATGCACAAGTGCTTTGCTGTGAAACAAATCAAGCAGGTCAAAATGACTCTGGTTTTAGACTTCTAAATGCCTTACTTTTGGAGCTATATCCATTGTAAAATTAGGAGTCACTATGAAAAATATAGCTGCGAGCAGTGATTATCTGGGTTCAACCTCTTTAAGGCCTTTAAGCATGCGCATAATAAAGCATTGTTTTATTTAGCAAGCATGTAATCACTTAGATCATATGTGGAAAAGACAGTTTACAGCCAATACAGGCAGTTTACTAAGGAAATACATGGTTTTTAAAGCCCTTTTCACCGTTGTAACAGTTAAGGAGCTAACTATGACCCACTGTCCATAAAAGTTTCCATGCTTCTTCAGAATCATGTGACACATGGACATACAAAGATAAACAATCCTTTACGCACATGAAAAACTCAAAGGCGCCCCACCCGGTGTCCGATTTCCTTCGAATTTCTCACAGGCCTCTAGGGCTGCGAGTCAAACAGACCTAGCGAGTTTCATTTCAATTGGCCTCCCTCTTAACCTTGTCTGATAGCTGATTAATTTTAATTGGCCCCCGCCAGCTGCATCTTACCAGATATGCTAATATCCTCAAAGGCAGTCTTGGCACCTTGGACAAAGACACAGCATGCCAAATTTCAATTTAACCAGACTTAGGGTTGCGTAGTTATTGCTATTTTTAAGTTTTCCATAATATAGCCCCACCAAGTGGCCAGTCCTTTTTCACGTGACCACAGAATGAGCTCTTACATATGTGTGCTGAGTTTGGTGAAAATATCTAATTCTATTCACAAGTTATAGCCGTTTTAGTAAATGTGGCTCTGTCCACTTTGAACATTTTGGTGGCCATTAGAGACTGTGAATCGAAATTTAAAAACTTTTTTTTATTATTGACAATCTGAGCTTATGTGAGCTTACATCAAAGATATATACTGGCGGATGAAACTCAATGACTACAAGCAAAAGAAAATGGTACAAACAAAGCAATTGCGACAAACAGGCACAGATGAAAATTCCACTGCATCGCCTAATACAGTCCAGCAAGACGAGGGGGAACTCGGTATGTTTGCCCGGCTTGTGGAAACAAAGGTTGGCAGAGACAGCCGTACTGCCTGACAGCACTGTCACCAAGTTTGCGTACGCCAGAATTCTTGAGCTCAAAGATGAGCACTGGCAGCTGATGGAGGACATGGCACCTGTTCTGGCAGCATTAAGGTGTGCCACGACTAGGGCTGTAATCTCTCCTGATTAAAATGAAGACACAATTTATACCAAACTAAATTCACTTTAAAGAAAGGCTTTCTACAAAACAAACTTAATGAATTGGTCAAAATAATTTCTGATCACTCCAGGTCTTCCGACATTGCGCATCTTATGATGTGTCCTATCTTACTCATGCTGTTCACTTTTCATAATTGACAGATTACATAAAAAATAACAATATTTAAACATACAAATGAAACTAAATACCTTTTTTTATGGCTACAACAAGTATAGTAGGCTAGCCTACAGTACAGAGAAATTTCATGTCAAACATCCATTTGAGCATGCGCGTTTATTTTAGTACTTTCGTCAGTGAAACAACTTACTAAAGCCTGTAAAACATTTAAATAAATATAAGTAAATAATGGTAAAATACATAATATAAGAAAGTTAAATATTAGTTTAAATTTTTTTAATATTTACCCACAGAGGAGTACATATTAGGGCTGGACTAGAATATTTGAATATTCGTTCGATGCGTTGGTATTGGAATTTCAATTTTGGAGTTCGAACATTCGTTTTTTTTTACACCTGGCACCCCCATCGAAACGTTTCTCATTCGTGCTTGCATATGTTTACACTATAAAATCTGTCGAGATACAATGCTCTTTTTAGCCGGTTTTAATAGGATGGACAGTTGAATAGGGAACCCAACCTCGTTATTCTTAATAAATATTAGGGCTGTCACTTTTTATTCGATATTCGAATATGACGTGAAATAACCGTAGTCGAACTATAAATAAACTATCCGGTTTTTAAAGTGCCATGTAGCACATTTTTAACTGTCTATGATTAGAACGTTCGTTTTTTTATTTGATTGTTTGCCCACTCATCCAATAGAGGGCGCTCTAAACGTATTTTAGCATAGGACCATGACCAAATCAAGTGAATAATAGCCAGTCTGTTTTGAAAAGTGAAGATAACTCTAAGAACGGCCAGCCTGAGTGGACAATTCACCCTTCGCAGCAAGTTTGATTGACAGTACAACCCCAAATCAGAAAAAGTTGGGACAGTATGGAAAACACAAATAAAAAAAGAAAGTAGTGATTTCTAAATTTACTTTGACTTGTATTTCATTGCAGACAATATGAACACAAAATATTTCATGTTTTGTCTGGTCAACTTCATGTAATTTGTAAATATGCATCCTTTCCTGTCATTCAGACCTGCAACACATTTAAAAAAAAAGTTGGGACAGGAGCAATTTAGGGCTAGTAATGAGGTAAAATGGTTAAATAATGATGTGATTTGAAACCGGTGGTGTCAACAGGTGATTGTACTTATGATTTGGTACAAAAGCAGCATCCAAGAAAGGTCTAATCCTTTAGGAGCAAAGATGGGCCGAGGATCGCCAGTTTGTCAACAAATACTTGAGAAAATTATTGAAATGTTTAAAAACAATGTTCCTCAAAGAAAGATAGGAAGAGATTTGGATATTTCACATTCAACAGTGCATAACAATTAAAAGATTCAAGGAATCTGGAGGAATTTCAGTGCACAAAGGACAAGGGCGAAAGCCTAAGCTAAACAACCGTGATCTCCGATCCCTCAGGCGGCACTGCATCAAGAATCGTCATTCATCTATAAGTGATATCAACACATGGGCTCAGGACTACTTTGGCAAACCTTTGTCAAGTACCACAATACGTAGTTACATCCACAAATCCCAGTTAAAACTGTACTGTGCCAAAAGGAAGCCCTATGTTAACAGTGTCCAGAAGCGCCATCGACTTCTCTGGGCTCAGAGGCATCTGGGATGGACTATCACACAGTGGAAACATGTACTGTGGTCAGATGAATCAGTATTTCAAGTATTTTTTGGGAGGAATGGACACTGTGTGCTCCAGACCAAAGAAGAAAAGGATCATCCAGACTGTTACCAGCAACAAGTCCAAAAGCCAGGGTCTGTCATGGTATGGGGTTGTGTCAGTGCCCTTGGCAAAGGTAACTTGCACTTCTGTGAAGGCACCATTAATGCTGAAAAGTACATAGAGATATTGGAGCATAATATGCTGCCTTCAAGAAGACATCTTTTCCAGGGATGTCCATGCATATTTCAACAAGACAATGCAAAACCACATTCTGCACACATTACAAAGTCCTGGGTGCGGAGGAAGAGGGTACGGGTACTTGACTGGCCTGCCTGCAGTCCCGACCTGTCTCCAATAGAGAATGTGTGGCACATTTTGAAGCGCAAAATGCGACAACGAAGACCCCGTACTGTTGCCCACCTTAAGACTTGTTTGCAGGAAGAATGGGACAAAATTATACCTGAAACACTTCATCTCTTGGTGTCTTCAGCCCCTAAACGTCTTTTAAGTGTTGTGAAAAGGAAGGGCAATATTACAAAGTGGTAAATGCTTTACCGTCCCAACTTTTTTTGAAATGTGTTGCAGGTCTGAATGACAGGAAAGGATGCATATTTACAAATTACATGAAGTTGACCAGACAAAACATGAAATATTTTTGTTCATATTGTCTGCAATTAAATTAAATACAAGTCAAAGTAAATTTAGAAATCAATTCTTTTTTATTTTATTTGCGATTTCCATACTGTCCCAACTTTTTCTGATTTGGGGTTGTAGATCTGAGCAATCAAATCGCTGAATTTGCCGTTTTGTCCAACAAAGCAGTCAGGAGATTAACGTTGAAAAACGGTATATATTGATGTCTTTCCGTGGTTGAAACAACATTTCTTTTAGTGTTCATTCATGTTTATTTGATGCTTATCAATGAACTGGAAGGAAGAGATGATCAGTTCACGAGCAGCTTTAACTGAGGCGTTACAGCGATCATGACACATTAAAGAGCCACAAAATGGTATTTATTGATTACATTACTTTAAAAAAAATGACAAAATTTGAAAGTTGAGACTTTGTTCCATATCAAAAGTAACTTGCTCTGTCCTGTCTGTTGGCGTGTTGTCTGTGTCCTCTTTGCTCCGCAATGTATTTTCTCTACCTGAGAACGTGGATGGTGTGAGAGCGCCACGGCTTGTCGGACATAGCAACAGTAACTAAACGGGGCGGGTCTTTGCGAACAGTAGATATTCGAATACATTGCTTGATATTTGATATCCGTTTGAATTAGATTTTTCTGAAAAATGACAGCCCTAATAAATATATTTGCTTCTTCTTAGCGTTCCCTGCAACGGAGTATATTCTCTAATTAGAAATGAATTAGCCTTTAACCGTTAGGGATGTGACAGCGCTTGTGCACTATGCAGCCGTGCGTGTTTACTTTCGGTTTGCCAATTCAAGGCGGGTTGCTTGAATGGTGGGTTCATTAGCCTACTATTCTTAAAAAAAAACACAACAACAAAACAGTACAATGACAGACTACCTTAAATAGGCACTTTTACTTTTCGCTTTGAAACCAAATCTTCCGCAATCATCTCATAACTCAGCTTCTCACGCTTGTGATGAATGAGATCTGACTCCAGCTGCAGTTTGTGGTGCAATCCTCGTTCGGCTCGCGCTGCATGTTCAGTTTTTAATTGTAGTTAAAGGGTTACTTCAGCGATTAGCATTAAGCTTTGTATCAGTAGAAACCCGGGAGTATATTCAAATTATCGTACTTTCCCCCCTCATATGACTTTGAGACAAGATAATTATGTATTTTATTTCTGGAAAAATTCCTCTGATGACGCAAATATGGTCATTTTGCATCATCGTAGGAGTTTTTGGCCAGAGGCTAAAGACTACAGCCAGCAGTGGGCGCTATTTCCGCATGTTTTCAACATCGCACTCACAGCACTCGGCTCGCGGAGCTACGGAGATTCATGTAAACGGAGCGGTGGAGAGCAAAGTGAGTGTTTCAACTTTTAAAATGAACTTCCTATGAAAGTTAAGCTTCCAAAGACATGAACTGAACACGCGCCAGACTGATCACGCGCTGTGAATGCAGCCGCAGCCGCGAATCCTGCGATTACCTCAACTCATGTGATGAATGTAATCTGACTCCTGCTGCGTTTGTGCCGTGACAGACATGTTCAGTTTTTAATTGTAGTGTCTCTAACTGAACTGATTTTATGAAAATGAACGCGGTGGGCAAGTGATCCAGTTATCCAGTAGCCGACTAGCCGTGGCTAGAGTAGGGCAGTGAAGCAGTGCGTTCTGGGAATTGTTGTCTTTCATCTCCATGAGACAAAAATAAATTTTCTGTGTTTTCTCAGTCTAGAAGGCACCAAATTCAAATACATTTCTACTACATTAATGACCCAGTTTAAATACAGATTAATCTTCCCAGCGCTGAAGTACCCCTTTAATATCTGCTCAGGAAATTGCCAAGTCTTAATCTTCATCGCTATTTGTATTCGTTGTGAATACGCTGGCCACAAGAAGTAATAAAGTGAGGTTTTTTTTGGATCACTTTAACTCAGGACATGCTAGCTGGCAACATAGGATTCCATTCATTATGCTAAGCTAAGCTAAAAACTAAAACACACAGAGAAAAATGCATTTGCCCACATATCTAAATGTAGGAAAGATGTTGAACAAGCCCTTTTTCTAAAAACGGTGGAGTGTTCCTTTAAAACTGAACTAAACATTTTACTACTATAAAATATCAAAACGTCAGTGCCACGGTGGGCAAGTGATGGACACCTGTAACACCGACTAATCGCAGCAAGCAAATATTACCCGTTATTATCAAAATGAATTAATCTACTGTGAAATATAGGAGCTTGTCACTGGGATGTAACAGACCTGTGTGTGTTGTACCACTAGTGCAGTCCGTTCTCAGAGCATATAAGCCCTGTCGGTGTGAGGCGCGCCGCTGAGAATAGCGAGATTCCTGCTTTTATTAGAGAGAAGAATATGTTCAGCCCCTCTGAATATTCAATGTTTATTACTACCAAATATTCTAAGCTCAAAAAATAGTATTCGGACCAGCCCTAGAACATATAGTGCGCGATATATCGATATATTGATTATTGGGACAGGCTTAGCTACTCCTAATGAAAAGCAAACAAAAGGAAGAAACTTTCATAATCTCCTGTAAGAGACGTATATGATGATTTGGGAAAATAAATAAGAGATTCCGTGTCCAGTAGAATAAAATGGAGAAAGCCTATCGTGGAAAATCGGGTGACCAGATCGCAGAAGGCAACGCTTGAATTTGGCTCACCTCTCAAAGCCTATACCTCTGTCGTTCAGCATGAATCCAAATGTTTCCATGGCTGCGATGTAACATTTAATTGCGAACCTATTATTTATTTAGAAAATAAAGCTTTGTGCTTCACTCGTGCCATAATATTCACGAAAAAACAACATTCACATAAAAAAAAAAAGTGTTTTGGCCAACCACCGACGGTGCTACTCAGCCACCGCAGTTGTTTACCGGCACATCCCTACTACTAGTATTAAATTACTACTACTAGTAATATAAATTTGAGATGCTGCTGCTATAAATGATAAGATAGAGATGTGACCTTTCTTTACTATAAATAATTTAGTCACAAAAACTGTTCTCTCTAGCAAATAAGCATTTTCAAGCGTGTTTGATAGCTATATATGCACTTAATGTGCATTGTTGTTATTTAAAAAAAATAGATGAACTGTTAATAAATTAAATATATGATCATATGACTTTTTGATGCATTTGTTTTTTTTCATTTACACAATGATTTTGTGATATATCATGGATTATCGTCTGTCACAGAATCGCTGGTGTTGTGATACATTGTTTATTGTGGGCAAAATATCATGACATTATCGTATCGTGCGTTAACCTGTGATTCCCACCCCTGGTTTGAATAAGCCTATTTAAAAAAAATATTTTTCCTAATGGCACATCGTCATTACTACAGTCAGTGTCACAGGATCCAAGATAAGACATAATAGACCTTTTTCACAACTTCCGTATTTGTGACCGGAAATACGTAATCGTCGTGTAACCTACTTCCGCACCGGTCAGGGCAACAGGTAAACAAATAGCGCAAGCAACGAGCAAGAGTTATTGTAGCTACCAGGCTGTTCTTGTTATTCCCAAAAGCAGTCATATCTGTCGTTTCATTCCTTACCTGTTGATGGTGAAGTTCAACGGAAACGCATTCAGGCTATCCGGCGGGATGAAGGACCAAACTTTCCTGCTCGTGTCCTACACTTTCTTTTACGGTCTATGGTCCTACATCCCTTTCAGCGCAAAGCGGCATATGATGCACCTCTGTGGGGAAATATAAAACCAATATTTTTTTTAACAAATATTTTACTTATATTTTTACTACCATTATTTACTGATATCTATTTAAATGTTTTACAGGCTGTAGTATTGTTTCAATGACTACGGAAGCCCTGAACCGCAAAGTAAAAAAATCTATATGTAAAAAAATCTAGAATTTGAGATTAAAGTAAATATTTTGGGAATAAAGTTGAAATATTTTGAGATTAAAGTCGAAATATTTTGAGAATAAAGTTGAAATATTTAGAGATTAAAGTCAAAATATTTAGAGATTAAAGTTGAAATGTTTTGAGATTAAAATCGAAATGTTTCGAGAATAAAGTCAAAACAGGAGTTTTCAAACTTAGAGCGCCTAGCGAGGCTCAAAAAGAATGATTATAGGCCTAAGCTGCGGTGATTGTGAACATGATTAAATAAACCCTTTTATCAATATTATCTTATAGCCTACATTAATAGGCTATCTGTCCTGAGAGCATAATCTTAAAATCCCCGCACTTTTTCGGATGTGTTCACTTAAAAGAATCCTATGGGTCAATGTGGATAAATTTAGATTTAAATTCAGAGAGACCAGATATGCGTGACCTGACAGATTTTGATTATTCTTATGTTATTCAAAATGAGATGATCATGTGTGCCTTATGTAGTGTAACGTCGACAGTTTGAAGCCGCAGCCGCTCTCACGCGAACGAATAAACGGTCTAGAAGTAATGATATGACGTTCCAGTAAATGAAAAAAAAAAATCATCTTGCTAAGTTGAATAAAAAGCAGAACATTTTGAATGAAACATGAGAACAGTTAACACACGATGTGATCATATATGGTTTACGTGTATTTTTCAAGCCATCTTGGGGTATTTCCATATTTATATGAATAATGCAGTTATTGCCATAAATCTCGTCGAAGAAAGATCTGCATCTGCTCCATAGCAATTCGTTTTCAGTCCCACTATCGGAACGGATCCTTCTAGGACAACCATCTCTATTATTTACTGTCTCAATAAAATATGTTGCATGACTTTCGGGTCATTATTGGTGAAATACACTTTCAACCACATCACATTTCGTGAGAATCCGAGCAGAGGCTGTACGTTTAATCTTATCGTACGAGTCAGCGTGCCACATAAAGTTTGGACCAGTTCTTCACCAGCGCAGTTCTTTAGCTACTAAAAATATATAACGACTTGAATATATTCTCGAAACGTTTCGACTTTATTCTCGAAACATTTCGACTTTAATCTCGAAATTCTCGATTTTTTTTTTTTACTTTGCGGTTCAGGGCTTCCTTACAATGACAGAACTATCCGTTACTAAAATAAACACGCATGCTTTAATGGATGTTTGAGCCTCGTTTATATTTTTTTATGTTCAAAATGTATGCTATTTGATTTAATGATGAGGTATATGTGTGAGTGTTTATTATATTTTGTTTCATTATATTCATTGTATTATATTCTCATATTTTTGTTTCAGCATTTATTCATATTCAGTGATATGCCTCCTCTAAACAAATGTTGTAAACATACATTATTATTATTATTATAGATTGTCTTTTAAAATAAAAATATATATATAATTTTATTAAAAGTATTATGTTGCATGTAAAAAAAAAGTCGAATTGTGCACTGCGTGATGTTTAAACTATTTTGAACTGTAGCCAAAGTCCGGATATCATCTTGTTCAAGGAAGACGTGTCATGTAGCGCTGATTCTTCATAGATACGTAATCTGAGACTTATGTAAATAGGCCTAATTGTTCCTTCCCATCAAATGTAATATTTGGCAAATCCGAAGTTGTGTAGACTCTCTGATCCATTTTCTCTTGCCCGGGTATGTTTTTCTGATGTGTTGGAGTGACAGGAACTCCGATTCCCCAACGATTACGTATTTCCAGTTTTTGTGAGAAAGGTCTATTCTAATAAGCTGCTCAAGAAATATGTCTGATTATTATTATTATTATTATTAGCTGATAACATCTGTGCTGCACACTGACATGTATGTGGAATGTGTTTAATCAGGGTTTTTAATGAACAGAAAGATTTAAATAGAAATAGAATTGTGAATTATTTGAAAGTATTTCTATAAATGTTTATTAACATTATGAATGTATTCACTGTCTTTTTTAAAACGTGTATTGTACATTTACAATGCAAGACATGCAGCTGCACACCTAACGTTATATCATAGTAAAATGGCTTTGACATAGATAAGCAAAGATTTTACCGTTTTGATGTTTAAGTATTTGAAACTGAAATATTTTACTATCTTTATCGCGGTCGAAGACAAACAGTGACAAAGTATGTAGAGTGGACTCATGAAGGGTTAATTTTGTATTATTCTATATCAATACGATAATATTGAGATGTGCATGCTGTAGATTACCATTTTCGTTTTTGGTGTATAATTGTTCTTTAATCCTGTCCTTTCAAAATGTTTTTAATAAAATCAAACGATAAGTTTGCAATTCTCTGTCATTATTGAACATTACACTCCAGTTGGTCCGTTAACATGGTTCAATTAAAATCACAGCGCTACATACCTGGCATACTGGAGACCTTTTAACACATGTACATGAATCCAGATGTTTTATCAGATCATTCCTTAAGCAGCTTCTCCGCTACAACACAAGCAGAAGACTATACTGTTGTTAGCCGTTAGCAATAGCATTATCAACAAGACACGTAGGGGCGGGACTGTGGAGAGGGGCTGAGTAAATTCGTAATTACGTTACACAACAGCAGATTCCACTAGGAACAGACTGAAAATATCATTTTGACTAGTCAAATTAATTAGAAATGTCTCTAATTACTTTGCATGTGTCTTAAATAGTACTAAAGACTAGTCAAAACATTATGAGATATCTTGAATTGTTTCATAAAGAAACACTTTTCATTCAATGCTTAAGGTGCTGGACTTGATGCGGAGCTGCGAAGACTTGAATGTTAATGTTTTGATGATATAGTTGACATTTATAAAACAAAATTTAACAACAATGCACCCTTGTATTCAACAGAATACAGAGGGGAAAAAACAATAATTTGCTAATGAGAAAGAAAAAAAAGATAAAGAGGAAAATTAAGGAGAGTGAAAAGAACACAAGGGTAAGAAATTAATTCATACATCAATTAGAGAAAGGCACTTCACAATTAAGTTGTACTTGCTTTCTTATTTACAGAAGAAGAAATAGTGTTGAGATACTTTTTAAATTATTTACAAAACACAAGAAAAACTGGTTTGTTGTTGGTGAACTTGCATTTGTGGATATCAAATTTGCAAAGAAATAAATTAAATTCATAAAGCAATCATTTTCTTTCATAATCAATTCATAATCAAGTCAATTCATAATAAATAATGGTTTTATTGTGACATCTTGCAGGACATCAACATTGATAAATATGCCAATACTTTTTCGAAGTTGTTAAGTATAGTGACAATCAAATGACAAAATTGAAATTGGCAAAATGAACATCTATCAGTTTTAAATTTCTTCATGAAATGTTTGACAGGATAAAATGTGTTAATTAATTTGAAAGATACTTATTTTACTATTAGTAGGACAATATCTTTGTTACATGAAAAAAAAATACAAATAAATTATTCCAGTAAAAAAAAAAAAATCAAGGAAACCGACACTATTCTTATAATTTGTACTCTTTTTTTTTCAGGAAAAACCCCCAAAACATTTTACCTATTGTCAGGGTCAGTGGCCGTAATGAAGCGCACAATGAAGAAGATCAATCTCTTCACAAAAATCTAACTTTAATCCAAGAATCTAAATAATAACCAGGCGGCGTATTACAGAAACATCTTAACTTTAGAGCCTATCTGTTTGGTAATCATGGCAATTTCAGTTAGGACCGCATTTAGGACAAAAGCTATTACAGAATGATATTTCTTAAGCGCATAATCTTATCTTAACTATGGATAGGAAACGGGTATTCAAGAAGCATCCTAACTCGACAAAAAATCCTAAAAGCTGTCTTAACTTTAGGACAACCCCACTGGTGTCCTAACTTCAAAACTTTTTGAAATCCAACATTAAAAAAAAATCATTTTTCGTAAATAACATTTATTGATTATACAAGATAAAGAGCAGCGACGTTTGATGGTGGAGAGACTTTTAGAGGACCCAGAGGATGTGCTGTGGTTTGATGATAAAACGTAAGAGACTCCCACAACACGTGTTTGGAGTTAGTTGAGGAATTGCGACGAACATTACAGAGGCTAACGAGCTATCACATAGCATTACCGGTCATTCTTCAAGTGACTAACGCTTTTTTTCCCTTTTTCCCGTATTATAAAAAAGGCTATAACTTTTCAACTGAGGTTTTTCAAAATTACATTTTCTGCCGCACTGGAATTAAAAGCACGCCGTTGTTTCTCCATTTTGAGTTTACGTTAACCTCAGAAGCAGTTTGTGCGTTGTTAGTTGCTTGGTAACAAACATGACAGTTGATTACCGAACTTGAATGAGTGGTTTAGGATATCCTAACTACAGATGAGATTTTGTAAGATAGGATAAGAATCCTAAATCAAGTTAAGATCTGCTTCTGTAATACGAAATTGTGAAGAAAAAAAAATCCTAAATTAACTTATATCTTAAGACCAAAGTTTCTGTAATATGCCCCCAGGAGAACAACTTGGAGGAAAGACATCCACAGACACATTAGAGGCTTAGTTCATGCAACAACAAAAAAAGAAAAAAAAATTCTGTACTTAATTCCTTACCCTCATGTCCTTCCAAACTCATAAGACCTTCCCAGAAAGGTAGTAAAAACATTGTTAAAATAGTCCATGTGACTACAATGTGAATTAATTTTATGAAGCGACAAGAATACTTTTTGTGAACAAAAAAACTAACAAAAATAACACCTTTATTCAACAATCTCTTCTTATCTTTGCAAGACTCTTATGCTGTTGACGTGGTAAATACAGCCCAGGGTTTCCGAGTTCTACAGCAGAACGGCGGCGCACCATTGGACCATCAAAAATAGCTAAATTTGTGTTCTGAAGATGAATAAGGTCTTACGGGAATATGGAACGACATGAGGGAGAGGAATTAATGATATAATTTAAATTTTTGGGTAAACTAACCTGTTAATATTAAACAATACAGGATTAGGAACAAACTGAGGCCCGGTCCACACGAACATGGGTATTTTCAAAACCGTAGCCTTTTCTATGTGGTTTGGCCGTTCGTCCACACACGAAGGCAGCAAAACCACACTTTTTTGAAAACTCCTGCCAGGATGAAGATTTTTAGAAACTCGGGTTACCATTTACGTCAGGCCCCGCAATAAGCTTTTTGACAGGCCTCTGATTGGCCAAAATGGCTTTACGGTTAGGGTTATATTGCCACCTCTTTGTTTGTTATATTGCCACTTTTTTCAAACAGAAAGTGAAAAATGAAAACAAAAACACAACATAACCCTGACACCTACAGTATAGAGGTTTCTGTTGGGGCTAATGCGAGTTTGAATATCATTTTGTCCGCCTTTTATAGATGTACTGAAGCCACAGTGGATAATTCTCCTCAGATCTTAAAAATAAATAAAAGGAAACCGTCAACTCAATGTGAACAAAGAAGTGTATTCTATGACAAAGATTGTTTCAGTCACTCAGTATGTTTTTTTAAGGTTAAAATTATGTAATATTTATGAATTTGACTACGTCTTATCCATTTCATTGCGGGTGAAGTGCGCTCCACCCATTTAATACTTTATCTCACACATTTACATGCATGTATTTGACATTGAAACATTTTTATCGAACCCACTTTATATTAGGTGGCATAACATTTAAATTAATCATTTGATACAATGCACTTATTGTGTACATACCTGTTTTTACATTGTACTTA
This sequence comes from Gobiocypris rarus, assembly GCA_023029165.1. Classification (NCBI taxonomy): domain Eukaryota; kingdom Metazoa; phylum Chordata; class Actinopteri; order Cypriniformes; family Gobionidae; genus Gobiocypris; species Gobiocypris rarus. Next base: position 44,167,000 of record CM040911.1, read on the forward strand.
CATTTTTTAAAATACCTGCATGCATTTACATTATATTAATAATTTCACAGTTGACACGTCGCTAACACCTAACCCTACCCTTAAACTTACCCATACCACCACACACTGTCCCTAACTTTACCCGTATCCCACCTCAATATCAATATATGTTTTGCAATACAATATGAACACAATAAGTACAATGTACTTTTTTTTTTGATGCAAGCACATAGTAGTTAAGGCCACCTAAAGCCCTGTTTCCACCAAAATTACCAGAGAACCATTTGTACCAGGAACTTTCCCAGAGCTGCTACTGTCTGCTTTTCCACTGTGGTCCTAAGTACCTTGAAGATTAGGCAAATTATTAGTCCGGTAACGTAGGACTGCGCGCGACTGCTCCTCCCAGTCAGCGATGGACAGTAATTATTTTTGTGCGACACTGTCTGCAACAAAAACAACAAGTATGGTGGAGATTCAAGCTGTGCTGTTTTTTCTGTTTATGTATTGGTTTACTAAAGAGGAAATGAACAAAATGGCGAAAAAAAGACGAGCACTGATATTAAAGCGTATTCTGAAATGACACCATATGTTATCAGTCATTACGGACTTTGACCGATGGCTCAGACGAACGCGCGCCATCGGACAGAAAGAGCAAGACTGATATTTACTGAATGCAGAACGAACCTCGCAAAAGACTTTTAAAAATGCCAGATTAAATAAAATGCTGCGTGAGCTCAACCAATCAGCATGTTCAGCACCCAAGTTCCACCCCCAAAAGTTCCTGAACTTTGAAAAAGTACTACCTCGTGAGCAGGGACTATCGGAGGGGGAAATATTTACCCGGAACTTCATTTAGACCCTAGTTCCTGTGTTAGAAACACACAGAGTACCACCCCAAAGTTCCTAGTTCCTGGGAAAAGTTCCTGCGGTGGAAACGCGGCGTAATATAAAGTGGGTGCTTTTTGAAAAAAGTGTAATGCCTTGACAAATGTTTAAATTCCTTCCCACACTGTGTCCAGTGGTACGGCTGCTCATGTTCTTTCAGGAGTAAAACTCTTGTCACAATATGAGCACTTTAAGGTCTTTCTCTAGTATGAATTCTTTGGTGCCGTTTCAAACATTCAGCTCTAGTAAAGCTCTTCCCACAGTCAACACACACATGATCTCTAACTCCATCATGTGTTTTCTGGTGCTGTTTGAAACTATTCAGCCTTGAAAAACTCTTTCCACAGAGAGAACACACATAAGGCTTCTCATCTGAATGAACTTTCAGGTGTTCTTTTAAATGTGATGATGAAATGAACTTTGTACCACACTGATCACAGTTAAATGGCTTTTCTCCAGAGTGAACACGCAGATGATACTTGAGATCAGTTTTGAATCTAAAACTCTTTCCACACTGAGTACAGTGGTACGGCTTCTCTCCAGTGTGAAGTCGCTCGTGTGATTTCAGGTTTCCAGACCAAGTGAAACTCTTGTCACAATATGAGCACTTGTAAGGTCTTTCTCCAGTGTGAATTCTTTGGTGCTGTTTGAGATTGTCCGCTCTACTAAAGCTCTCCCCACACTCCAAACACACATGATCTCTCACTTCATCATGTGTTTTCTGGTGCTGTTTAAAGTGACGCAGTCTTGAAAAACTCTTTCCACAAAAGCAGCACACATAAAGACTCTCATCTGAATGAACAAGTAGGTGTTGTTTTAGATTTGATGATGAATTAAAGTCTTTACCACACTGATCACACTTGAATGGTTTTTCTCCAGAGTGAATGCGCAGATGATATCTAAGACCTGATGCTTGAGAAAAACTCTTTCCACACTGAGTGCATGTATACAGTTTCTCTCCAGTGTGAATTCTTACGTGTGTCTTAAGGTTTCCTTTTTGTCTGAAACTCATTCCACATTGAGAGCAGGTGTGTGGCTTATTAGCATTTGTTCTTTGAGTTGTGATGCTCTGCTCTTCCTCCTCTTCTTCATTCAGTTCATGTTTTTGTGGTTTCATCTCCATCCAGTCTAAAAGGAAAATATTGTGGTTAAAATAAGTGAAATCTGACTTAACAGAAGAAAGCAACAGCAGATCTTTGATGTCTTAGAGTGCTTTCACACTTGGTTCGATTGCCTGGACCGAACTGGAGTTCGATTGCTCCCCCCTCCCCCTGCTGGACTGTGTTCATATATTATTTGGGTTCGAACCGGGGTGCGTTTGCGTCATCAAAGCAGCAGCTGTTTACCCCGTTGCTTAGTAACGACTGCGAGCGAGAAGGTGGCAAAATGAATAGCGTTGCTCACCTCACTTTTATATTTTTGTTTTTGAGCTGTTGGTTTTGTACCAAAGCTTCAGTAGGTAATCGCACTTGCATCTATCTGCCGCAAATGTACTGCAAATGCTCTAAAGAATGCTGAAGACGAGCAGAAAGGAGAATTACAGCTCTCTGTTTGCAGTATGTCAGTCACGCTTGTCAGAAAAATGAGTGAAAGACACACAACACACACTTTTATCAAATCATACATATTAATAGCGGTTCACTTCCGCAATTTAGTACGATTGCGTTCACATCAGCAGGGAACTATACCAGAGTTCACATGAACCGAACCCCAGACCACCCTTTTTAAGCGGACTCGAGTACGGTTCGCGGGTGCGCACCCGAGTTCAGAAGACAGCGTTCACATCATCCAAACGAACCGAACTCTGACGTCAATCGAATTCGGGTGTGCACCAAAAGTGCTAGTGTGAAAGCACCCTTAGTTACGTAAATTTCTTGTTAATCTATTTAAAATGTGAATGACAAAAGCTATTCAAGATTACGACCATTTAGATGAATTTTCTGTATCTCTATTTTGTTCATTATTTTACAGCCACCCAATCTGTTGAACTGAAACTTTGTTACCCTAATGCTTCTCAACTGTCAAAAATGAAGAATCAAGAATGAACACCAACCTGTTTGTTGCTCAGCATCTTCATGTTTTATTTTGGATGGTTCTGGATCACTCATGTCTTCAATCTCCTCTTTAATAAACTCCATCTTTAACAGTCACACAGATTTCAGCTGCTACACCTGGAGTTTGTCCTTCTCTTGTAGGATGATGTGGATATTCCCAGTATTTATTGTTGAATTGTTGTGGGAGGGGCTTCACTGCAGGTGTGAACTGTGATCACTGTGAGATACTGACGCCCACAGGACCAGATCTGGAAAAATCAAAAATAAATTACTGAATTGATACTGGATTAACAGTAAACATGGTATCTTTAATTTAGTTCAAATATAGAGCATTTTGATGGTTACATAGTAGTAGCTTATAAAACAGCTTTAAAGGAAGGTTGCTTCTTTTTATGTAACCCAGGATATTAAAAGGATGAAACAGGACATACGTTACATTATTCATTATATCTAAACTAATCAGAAATCTAACAAGACGACAGAAACAATATGCAGAGTTTAACAACAGTAATGTGCAAAAACTTAAATATTCTACTCTTACTAAATGTACCATTGTTCTTCTTCTATAGTATCACACTGAACTGACTAAGGGCTTCAGTTCAGTGATTATAAAAGAAGCACTCTTTACTTGTTTTCTGGGTAATTCAGTCACAATCTGAAGTTTTTGTTTTTAATGAAACTTTGTGACTCTCTAATTTTTCCCCATGTATTAAGGAGAGGAAATGGCTAATAAGTCAAATGCTCCTCTGTCGCCACCTACTGGTTATAGTGGTCATTTCACATCTTTTTAAATAAAAGTGCTTGTTTGCCCCTACACCTTTAAACTTTTAGTTTTACAAATTATCACATAAAAATAACATTAAAATTGGATAATATTTAGAGATTTTATGTGCTGGAAAAAGCTCAACGAGAGGCGCAGCACAAACGCAGCAGGAGTCAGATTTCATTTATCATGAGTGAAGAGCTGACAGACAAGATGATCGCAGAAGATTGTAAAATGTAAAAAGCGCCTATTTTAAGGGAGTTTGTCATTGTACTGTTTTTTTTTGTTGTGTTTTTCATTAAGAATAATAGGCTAATGAACCCACAATTCAAGCAACCCGCTCCCGAATTGGCGCTAATTCTAAACAGAAAGTAAAATGCACACGGCCGCACAGTCATTCACGGCGCATTTTTTAGTTCATGCCTATGGAAGATTAACTTTCAAAGGAATTCATTGAAAACACTGTTTGTTCTGCACCGCTCCGTTATGAATGTCCGAGCGGCCATGCATTTTACTTTCGGTTTAAAATTAGCAATTTGAAAAGCCAACGCCGGTGATAACGGTTTTATTGGCGTTGTCACACGTCAATTAACCAGTGGGGAAATTACCTCACCGTCACATTCCCACATTCCCAATAAATCCACAGTGCGCTGTCGTAGAAATGCAAATAATGTTGCATGTCATTCTTCATGATTTGTGAATTTAGGTGATGGGTTAGTTATGACATTTTTCACAGTACAGTTTTGGTCAGCTCAAATTGCTCAAGAAGTTAATGCTGGTTCTGATAGAAAGGTGTCAGAATACACAGTGCATCGCAGTTTGTTGCGTATGGGGCTGCATAGCTGCAGACCAGTCAGGGTGCCATGCTGACCCCTGTTCACCGCCAAAAGCACCAACAGTGGGCATGTCACATCAGAACTGGACCACGGAGCAGTGAAAGAATGTGGCCTGGTCTGATGAATCACGTTTTCTTGTACATCACGTGGATGGGTGGAGTGCGTGTGCGTTGCTTACCTGAGAAACACATGGCACCAGGATGCACTATGGGAAGCAGGCAAACCGGCAGAGGCAGTGTGATGCTTGGGCAATGTTCTGCTGGGAAACCTCAGGTCCTACCATCCATGTGGATGTTATTTTGACACATACCACCTACCTAAGCATTGTTGCAGACCATGTACACCCTTTCGTGGAAACAGTGTTTCAGTTCTCTGGTGGTAGTGGTGTCCTCCTTCCTGAGTCCCTAACATCACTATTTTTATTTTTGACGACTTAAAGCTAACTGGTCCAAACTGTACTGTGAAAGATTTCACAAATTAGATTAGAAGCACTCAGTGTAGGGTTAACTGATTAATAAAACTGATTATAACTCTGGGCAAGCGTAAGTATTTGAGTTTGTCATGGGCCAAATTGTGATGGCTAGACGACTGGGTCAGAGCATCTACAACTGCAGCTCTTGTGAGGTGTTCCCGGTCTGCAGTAGTCAGTATCTATCAAAAGCGCTTGAAAGAAGGAACAGTGGTGAACCGGCGACAGGGTCATGGGCGGCCAAGGCTCATTGATGCATGTGGGGACCGAAGGCTGGATTGTGTGGTCCGATCAAACAGTCGTAGCTCAAATTGCTCAAGAAGTTAATGCTGGTTCTGATAGAAAGGTGTCAGAATACACAGTGCATCGCAGTTTGTTGCATATGGGGCTGCATAGCTGCAGACCAGTCAGGGTGCCCATGCTGACCCCTGTTCACCGCCAAAAGCACCAACAGTGGGCATGTCACATCAGAACTGGACCACGGAGCAGTGAAAGAATGTGGCCTGGTCTGATGAATCACGTTTTCTTGTACATCACGTGGATGGGTGGGTACGTGTGCGTTGCTTACCTGAGGAACACATGGCACCAGGATGCACTATGGGAAGCAGGCAAACCGGCAGAGGCAGTGTGATGCTTCGGGCAATGTTCTGCTGGGAAACCTCAGGTCCTACCATCCATGTGGATGTTATTTTGACACATACCACCTACCTAAGCATTGTTGCAGACCATGTACACCCTTTCATGGAAACAGTGTTTCAGTTCTCTGGTGGTAGTGGTGTCCTCTTTTCAGCAGGATGATGCGCCCTGCCACAAAGCAGAAATGGTTCAGGAATAGTTTGAGGTGTTGACTTGACCTCCATATTAGGGATGCAGCAATTAACCGATTTCTCGAATTAAACGCGATTAAAAATGTCATGGTTAATTAACCGTAAAGGCTCTGCTGCACCGAATGTTTCTTTTGCACAGAACGGAACTATTGAAACTTGCACAAAATGAAAACACAGTTACACCAGCGGTGCACCAGCTTAAAGTGACGTGGTTTCTACTACTGTACACACTATGGCAAAAGAACCAAACAGCAACGCTTTATTTCCACCAAAGAAACGCCTGAAGTCGGCAGTCAGCTGAGCCCTCAATGGTTCTGAACCAATAATCACTTTTTGCATGGGGTGGGATGATTTTTTAACTGATTTGCTTAAATTATAACTACATTATTATGTAATTATTTGCCCCGTTTTTATCTAATTATTTTTTTAATTGTAAAAAAAGTATTTGACAGGATTATTTATTATGTGATTAATATAGCTAAATGATGAATTAATAATAATATTGTTAAGGCTATAATCTAATTAATATGTCAAATGTCTAAAAATATAATAATTATCTGTCTGCTAAGCTCTGATAATAAATTTATTATTATATTAAAAGATTATCCAACTAATGCAGTCTGAGCAAATGAAAATAAAGTGTGTTAGTAAATCATTAGTTAGTTACTTGAGTCACAGACCCATTGTGAAATTGATTTCTTTATATTTTAAATTAGTAAAATATTTACGTTTACTCAACTATGTGTGGGCCTATGTAAATAGAGGACAAATCCCGTCCCGAATTGATTTGACACAGGACACGGATTTTATTTTTCATATTTATATTTCATTTTACGGATGGCAACAGTTTTGCAACACAATTCAATTAAAATCACAGCACTACATACCTGCCATGCTGAAGACCCTTTACCACATATACATGCTTCCAGATGTTATTTAATCATTCTTTAAGTAGCCTTTCTCTCCGTGACAGCAAAGCAGACTATACTGTTGTTAGCAGTTAGCAGTAGCATTATCAACAAGACGGGGAGGGGCTCTGAGGCGCTGAGTAAATTCAGTTTAATGTCACACAACAGCAGATTCCACTAGGATCAGGACCAATTCAGACATCTGAAAATATCATTTTGACTAGTCAAATAAATTAGAAATGTTTCCAATTACTTAATTGTGTGCATCTTAAATAGTATTTAAGACTAGTCAAAACGTTATGAGATATCTCAAATCATTTTCATAACAAAAACACTTTTCATTCAGTGCTTTAGGTGCTAGACTTGATGCAACTGATGGACTGCATGCAAAGACTTGAATGTAAAATGTATTGATGCAAAAAACACAGGGTTTACATTTATAAAATACAAAATTTAACAACAATCCTCCCATTGTCAACAGAATACATAGAAAAATATATTTGATAATGAGAGAAAAAAGAACATGAGGGCAAGAAATGATCAGTTAGAAAATGCAAATTAAAGGCACTGCAAATTGATGTTGTTTTACTTGCTTTCTTGTTTACTGAAGATGAAATAGTGTTAAGATACTTTTTAATAAAACAACAACAACAACAACAACAAGACAGGTTTAAATTACATGTATAACAAAGCAAATTTCTCTTAGCAGCCAATTCATAATATCTAATTGCTTTATTGTGGCATCTTGCAGGATATCAACATTGAGAAATATGCCAATACTTTTCCAAAGTTGTTCAATAAAATGACAGTCACCAAATAAATGAAAGTTTCTGTGTGAATCTATATCAGTTTTACATTTCTTCATGAAATGTTTGACAAGATGAAATTTGTTAGTTCTTTTGAAAGATACTTATTTTACTTTATTGGTAAGAAAATATCTTTGTTACATGGACCAAATATTTTTAATAAATTTCAAATAAATTACTCCAGCAAAAAACTACAGGGGGTAATAAAACTACACCCAAATAATAATTTCATGGAAAATGGCACTTACCTTATCATTCTATCCTTTTTTTCTAGGGGAAAAAACATATTTTACCTATAGAGGTTTCTTTTGGCTATAATGTGAGTTTAAATATCATTTTGTGTGCCCTATTGCCCTTTATAGGCATACTGAAATCAACCATGGATAATTCAACTCAGATCTTGAAAAAAATAAATTAAAAGGAAACAAGTATGTTCAAACTTTAAACAGTGCAAACAAACAAGTGTATTCGATGGCAAATTGTTTTTTAATAATTATGTAATACTTATGAATTTGACTGATGTCTTATCCAATTCATTGCAAGTTCCTTGGGAGCTAAACCATTTAGTGCTTTGTTAGTAATAAACCAGATTTAAAAATGTATGCAATGTTTAATAGGGAGCCAATGCAATGTTGACTGAACCAGGTTAATGTGTTCATACTTCCTGGTTCTAGTAAGAATTCGAGCTGCTGCGTTTTGGACCAGCTGGAGTTTATTTATTAAGCGAGCAGGGCAACCACCCAGTAGAGCATTACAATAATCTAGCATTGAGGTCATAAACGCATGAACTAACTGTTCAGCATTTTGCATTGAGAGCATATGTAGTTTAGATATATTTTTAAGATGGAAGAATGCAGTTTTACAGATGCTAGAAACGTGGCTTTCAAATGAAAGATTGGTATCAAAGAGCACACCCAGGTCCCTAACAGATGACGAGGGCTTGACAGAATAGCCATCGGGGTTAGACAATATTCTAGGTTACTCCGTGCAGAGGTTTTTTTGTCCAATAATTAAAAACTTTTTTTCAGATTTAAGTAGTAGGAAATTACTTAATGTATTAGCTAATATTAACTAAGAGGGGAACAAGAATCGCTTCAATTTACAGCCTGTAGATTCACACTTACCCTGTAACTACAAGGATAATTACCCCTTAATTTAAAAATACTTACAGTATAAATAATTTTAAATTTTCCTGATAGTTACCCCCTTATTCCCCAAATATTATGTTGTTCCCTTATACCTACACATACTTACTTTATAGTTATATAATTACGCTATAATTACAGAAAGTGCTGTAAATTTGCTTTACCTATGCAATACTTTCCAGGCCGTAATCTAAAGCGTTACCCAGAAGGATACAGAAGTAAGTAAGTAAGTTGTATAAATCACTGAGTTTATTAAACAGAGGCACGGAACTGGACAGGAATGCAGACTTTTGAGTAATCATCAAGATGCAGATAGAATAGACACATTTCCGCGAAAATTGTGAAGCGCAATGAAAAAAAACACTTTATAAAACAGACTGTGATATTTTAGTATCATTAAGGTACTATAAGTTTTTGTTAATATTTTTGATTAGATTTTAATTTTCTCTATATATGTTTATATTGCATCCGGAAAGTATTTACAGCGCTTCACTTTTTTGCACATTTTGTTATGTTACAGTCTTATTCCAAAAATTATTATATATTTCTCAAAATTCTACAAACAATACCCCATAATGACAACGTGAAAGAAGTTTGTTTAAAATATTTTCAAATTTATTAAAATTATAAAACAAAACAAAAATCACATGTACATAATTACCATGTACCCTAATATAAGACCCCCCAATTTTCCAGACTTATTTTTGGGGAAAAAATAGATTTTTGTGGGAAAAATATGGTTTTCAACAGAAAATAATGTTATTTGAAAATTCTACTGATAATTCATTGGAAAAAAACATTTTAACACCATTCATTAAATACTTGGATTAATTTGTCACAAAATAAAATGCGCTTTGTCAGTGAGTTCAGAAATGAATGAATGAGTGACAAAAATGAATAACCTTTTCACAACAATACAATAATTATGTATGTACTTAATTGTGGTACTGTGAAGATAGATAGAAAATAACCATCTGCTTTTAATCAAACACATCTGACATTAAAGTTTTGAAACAAACCAAACTGTGGGGTTGCAATAAGAACAGCAGTGCAAATGGGCCTTTACGCTGACGGCACTGTTTATTTCAATCATAACAATGAGTGCGTTTACATGCACGTTCTTTATGCCTAATAAGCCAACAATGAACATGGTCATGTAAACGCAGTAACCCGTTTTCTTTTATCGGAGTAAGGTCATAAACGGCTTAAACATAAACCGGTCGGGACAGGTAGTTTTTTGCCTCTAATCCCGATTTCGTGCGGCATGTAAACGCATTAACCTGCTTTCTGTCTGCGTAGACTCTTTTAAGACCCAGAAAAATTGTAAAGATGTGTTCTCATCTCATGCAGCAGTAGAAGAGGTTCAGTCAAAACGCTGCATCTGTAACTGCATGAGGGATAATATGAGCTGTAAAACTCCCGCTGACACGGTGCACGCTTTATATAACATCCCAACTGACGTAACATTTGGAATACTCCGAGTTAGATACAGACATTATTATTGTTGGCGTCACTACAAGGAAATAACCCGGTTTATTAACAAAGACATGTAAACGCGGTTACATGTCACTAATTTAGTCACTAATTACGTAGTGTTGGCGCCCTCTACTGTTTCCCTCTGCTTTCTCCCTTTCCCCCCGTGATTTGGTCTATATTGCAAAAATAAGACGACCCCCCCATTTTTCAGCCAATTTTTAGGACAAAAACCTTGTCGTATATTCAGGTATATACAGTATTCACAGCCTTTGCCAAGACACTTAAAATTGAGCTCAGGTGCATTTTCACTAATCATCCTTGAGATGTTTTTACAACTTGACTGGAGTCCACCTGCGGTAAATTGTGATTATTGGACATGATTTGGAAAGACACACCTGTCTATATAAGGTCTAACAGGTAACAGTGCATTTCAGAGCACAAACCAGTCCAAACTAATTGTCTGTAGATCTCTGAGACAGGATAGTATCGAAGCACAGATCTGGGGAAGCTACGCCTCAGGAACGCCTCTCTGGTCCGATGAAGCAAAGATTGAACTCTTTGGCCTGAATGGCAAGTGTCATATCTGGAGGAAACCAGGCACTGCTCATCACCTGGTCAATACCATCCCTACAGTTAAGCATGGTGGTGGCAGCATCATGCTGTGGGGATGGGAGACATATTGTCAATAAGCAAGGACTAAAATAAAGCAATTTAATTTGAATTAATATTGATTCTCCAGGACTGAGTTTGGAAATTGTGCTTTTAGGAAAAATTCTCTCACATTTGACTTGTTAGGTATTTGACATGAAAACGAATGTTGCTCACTTGCAAAATTTTATCATATGAGTGTCAAGGCTTGATAAATGTCTAAAACTCTCTCCACACTGAGTACACTGATGCGGCTTCTCTCCAGTATGAAGTCGTTCATGTACTTTCAGGTGTCCAGTCTGAGTGAAACTCTTGTCACAATATGAGCACTTGTGAGGCCTTTCTCCAGTATGAGTTCTCTGGTGTTGTTTCAGATAGACAGCTTTAGTAAAGCTCTTCCCACACTCCAAACAAACATGATTTCTCACTTCAGTATGTGTTTTCTGATGCAGCTTAAAATAATAAAGACTTGAAAAACTCATTCCACAGAGAGAACACAAGCAAGGCCGCTCATCTAAATGGACATTCAAGTGTTTTTTTAGATGTGATGAAGAAATAAATGTTTTACCACACTGATCACAATTGAATGGCTTTTCTCCAGAGTGAATGAACAGATGATCCCTGAGACCTTTGGTACATTTGAAACTCTTCTCACAATGAGTACAGTGGTACGGCTTCTCTCCGGTATGAATTCGCTCATGTTCTTTCAGGGATCTTGGGTGAGTGAATCTCTTGTCACAGTATGAGCACTTGTAAGGTTTTTCTCCAGTATGAATTCTTTGGTGCTCTTTCAGATGGTGAGCTGCAACAAAGCTCTTCCCACAGTCTGAACACACATGATCCCTCACTTCATCATGTGTTTTCTGGTGCCGTTTATAATGTTCCATCCTTGAAAAACGTTTTCCACATAAACACACATGAGGCTTCTCATCAGAATGAACGTTCAGGTGTTTTTTTAGATTTGATAATGAATTAAAATCTTTACCACACTGATCACACTTGAATGGTTTTTCTCCAGAATGAACGCGTAAATGATTCCAGAGAGCAGAGTGTTGAGTAAAACTCTTTCCACACTGAGTGCATGTGTACGGTTTCTCTCCAGTGTGAATTCTCATGTGAACATTAAGGTGTTTTTTTTGACTGAAACTCATTCCACACTGAGTGCATGTGTACGGTTTCTCTCCAGTGTGAATTCTCATGTGTACATTAAGGTCTGCTTTTTGACTGAAACTTATTCCACACTGAGTGCATGTATACGGTTTCTCTCCAGTGTGAATTCTTGTGTGTTTCTTAAGGGTTCTTTTATGACTGAAATTCTTTCCACACTGAGAGCAGGTGTGTGGATTATTAACTTTTGTTCTCTGCTCTTCCTCCTCTGCTTCATTCAGTTCATGTTTTTCCATTTTCATCTCAATCCAGTCTAAAATAAAAATATAATGTGATCAAAATCTGATTTAACAGAAGAAAGCAACAGAGTATCAAGTATCAGTTCTTAGATGTGCTTAAGTTTAGTTTAATCTCTTTCTTGTTAATCCATTTAAAAATGTGAATGACAAAAGCAATTCAATATTATGATTTAGACGCATTTTCTGTATCTCTATTTTTCCTCATTATTTCACAGCCACCAAATCTGTTGAACTAAAGATTTGTTACCTTAATGTTTCTCAACAGTCAATAATGAAGAATCAAGAATGGATACCAACCTATTTGTTCCTCAGTATCTTCATGTTTTATTCTGGATGGTTCTGGATAACTCATGTCTTCAATCTCCTCTTTAATAAACTCCATCTTTAACAGTCACACAGATTTCAGCTGCTATACCTGGAGTTTGTCCTTCTCTTGTAGGATGATGTGGATATTCCCAGTATTTATTGGTGAATTGTTGTGGGAGGGGCTTCACTGCAGGTGCGAACTGTGATCACTGTGATATACTGACGCCCACAGGACCAGATCTGGAAAAATCAAAGATAAGTTACTTAATTTATACTGAATTACTTTAAATCCCCTTATAATGCCATTTTAAAAGTTCTTCATTTTGTTTTGGAATCTTCTGGAATAGGTTTAATACTTACATTTTCTCATAATATACATTACAGATCACCTCATCTCAAAGAGTCTGAAAACAGTTTGTTAGAAGATTCTGTCTCTTTAAGCCCCTCCTTTCTCTAAGCCTTTTCTATTCACAGCTTACAGTGCACATGTATTTGATGTGTTTGTAAACCTGTATTCACAGAAAATATTCAAATTTTCTGCCTAAATAAAAGCGCAACCTGAGTTTCCGGAAAAAGAAAAGCTCAGGGGGTTATATCTGCTGCTTTTGACACAGTTAACCACCAAATCCTCCTGTCAACTCTCATGAAGATGGGCATCTCAGGAACTGCTCTCCAGTGGTTCAAGTCTTACCTCTCAGGTAGGTCTTTCAGGGTGTCATGGAGAGGTGAAGTGTCTAAGTCACATCATATAGCTACTGGAGTTCCTCAGGGCTCAGTGCTTGGACCACTTCTCTTCTCCATCTACATGTCATCTCTAGGATCTGTCATCCAGAAACATGGCTTTTCCTATCACTGCTATGCTGATGACACTCAACTCCACTTCTCATTTCAACCAGATGATCCCACAGTTGGGGTTCGGATCGCTGCCTGCCTGACAGACATTTCTGCCTGGATGAAGGAACAACACCTTCAACTCAATCTGACAAAGACAGAACTGCTTGTGGTCTCAGCCAACCCAGCACTTCAACATACTCTCTCCATTCAGCTCGGTTCATCAACCATAACTCCGTCCAGGACAGCCAGGAACCTTGGAGTTGTGATTGATGATCAGCTAAAATTCACTGACCACATTACTGCAACAACCCGGTCCTGCAGATTTGCGCTATATAACATTAGGAAGATTAGACCCTTCCTATCAGAGCAGGCCACTCAACTCCAGGTCCAAGATCTTGTACTCTCCAGACTGGACTACTGTAATTCTCTTCTAGCGGGCCTTCCAGCATCAACTGTTAAACCCTTGCAGCTGATCCAGAATGCAGCGGCGAGAGTGGTCTACAACGAGCCGAAGAGAGCTCATGTCACGCCTCTCTTCATCAGTCTGCACTGGCTGCCGATAGCCACGCGAATCAAATTCAAGGCTCTGGTGCTCGCCTACGAAGCAACCGCAGGCACTGCACCAGTATCCCTAAACTCGCTTGTTCAGACTTACACACCCTCCAGAAGCTTGCATTCTGCAAGTGAACGACGCCTAGTGGTGCCACCTCAAAGAGGCATGAAATCCCTCACTAGGACCTTTTCCTGGACCGTTCCCACATGGTGGAATGACCTGCCTGTCTCAGTTCGTGCAGCCGAGTCTGTAGCCATTTTCAAAAAACATCTCTTTTTCTTTTTCTGATTCTTTTTCAACAGCACTTGACCAATAAAGAATAACACTTATCACTCTATTTTTTTCTGTTTGTAATTTATAAAAAAAAAAACTAAAAAAACTTTTGTGCTAGATTCCATGAGACTTGTTACAGCACTTGCATATTGTTGCCTCTGACTGTTCTTGGTTGCTTCTATTACTCTCATTTGTAAGTCTCTTTGGATAAAAGCGTCTGCTAAATGACTAAATGTAAATGTATATCTTGCAAGAGTATAAGTCAGGACAAAAGTATTGAAATTTCCCTACTGTAGCTTAATATACATTTTCATTTATTTTACAGTGCATTTGTTATACAATATATGGTTATTACTGTGCTAAGAATAATAAAAAAATATTATTGTTATTATTCTACTTGTTTGGCTTCCTAAAACATTGGCGCAAGTGTAATGTACACTGAGACACTATATCACAACAAAAAAAACGGTTGAGTTGACATCAGGTACAAGTGACACTGACTTTTTTCTTTGTTCATTTAGCGTGCAGAACATGGGTTGAAGCTCTTTATTTCACAATTTGGTTGCTCAAATCGCACAACGCAGGTGATCAAAGAATATTCAAACATAGACAACACCGAACAATGAACAAGAAACACTAGGTTTAATGTTGCCTTCAAACACTACTGAAATTATCGCAAATACTAGTTTCCCAGTTAAAAAATGGGACATGAATGTCCTCTCAAGTCAAAATTTGATTATTATGAGCTCGTACTCACAAATTCAGAAGTGGGCATTAATAACAAGGCAAAGTAATGAGATAATTAACAGAAGAGGCGATTGTACTCATCAATCAGACTGCCTGGGAAAACCTAGAGGTCGACAGTCGAGCCAGCATGACCAACTTGCTTTTTTTCTTATCAATGTGAAAGAGACTCAAAACACTCTGTCGATTTTGGTCACACAGGCAAGTGTTACACATCATTCAAATCGGTTAAGTTTATACTTTTATTTGTGTACACTCAAAAAAAAAACATTTGTTTTGCAAAATAAAGAAAACAAACATGATGCGCGATCTGCTGCCTCTCTCTCAATGAAGCCCATTCTGATACTTGTCAGACTGTAAACTAGTGAATACTTGTCACACAAGCATGAGACATGTCTATAGAAATGATGCTAAGTTAAGCTTAACAGGAAAAGTTTCATTTCATCAGTTTATTATTTTTAAAGCACATTTAAAACAGTCACAAGACTGGACCTAGGTTCTGTACATGAGAAAAGTAAACAAATGCAAAAGTATAAAACATAGCAGAGAGCGATAATTAACATATATTAAAAGCTAAGTGAGTTTTAAAGAAGAGTTTTAAAAACAGATAGAGAGGGAGCTACTCTAAGTTTGACTGGTAGGCTTTTCCATAATCTAGGCCCAACCATTGGGAAACCGAAAACACTAATAAGACTAAGCAAAAACTGTTATACATTTTTTTATTTATACTGTTTTTATTTCTTAGTTCAATTTGTGGAAAAGAGTTGAATAGGAGGCCACACACAGCCTCAATCAGACGTTCTGGAAGCTCATAATTCATGCACATTAAGGTCTGTAGAGACTCGTATGAAATCATACAGGAGAGAAGCCTGTCAGTTGAGTTTGTGGCAAAACCTTTAACTGTGCTTGTATATTGTTGTCTTCAATGCCTTCAAATTTCATTCATAAGATTAGTTCAAACATTTAAAAATGCACCTGCCAACTATTTTTCCAGTCATGAATTTTGTCATTTAGAATTTCTAAAAGATACTGTACAAAAATCTTGTCGTCTCGTTCTTGTGAACCCAATCTCATGTCTCGTCTCTTGAGCTAGGTGTCTTGTCACACCCCTAGTCACTATATAGATTAGGTTTTGGAGATATATTTTGTAAAGTTATTAAACCCCTTTAAAATTATAGAAGCTGTTCGATTAAATTAAAGAATGGCACTTCCCCAAGGTTTAGTTTACTTAAAGGAGTAAGACAAGGGTGTCCCACATCCCCCTATTTGTTTCTACTTTACTCTTAACATTTAACTGTGAAAGCACTATTCAGGGTATCCGTACAGAGGAAGTTATTATTAGTCAATAAGCAGATGACACAACCTTATTTTTGATAAATGCTTCCCAAATCCCGATAGCAATTGATCGTATAAAACTGTTCTTTAAAGTTTCAGGACTTATTCTAAACATAAGTAAATGTGAGTTAATGTCCATTAAAGATAACTCAGTAACCTCTTTTTATAATAATCCAGTTAAATCTGAAGTTACATATTTAGGCATCGTGGTCACTAAAAGTCAAGATAATAGAAGTACATTGAACTTTGTCTCTGTTATAATAAAAGCCCCAAAAAGATTTAACGCATGGTTACAGAGAGACTTGACCTTGAGAGGCAAAACACTGATTGCTAAGGCTGAGGGCATCTCCAGGTTTACTTATGCTGCGACTCTCTCAGTATGTGGACAACAAAATATGTAGGTCTGTCGACAATATGTAGGTCTGTCGACAATAAATCTGTTATAATGCACACATTATTGGATTAGACAGTTTTTGTGTAATCCAATTTCAAATTCGATTTTTTTCCCAAATATATTTATATATTTTTCTTCTAAATTAGGTGGTCTCCCTTTCCTATTGCTCTGCAATTATAATATTGCTAGAAATCCTTACAACTTATCTAAGTTCCATAAGCAAGCATTAATTTCATGGTCATTAATCTTTAAGCACAACTTTTCCCCTCACCAGTACTTTATTTGGAACAACTGAGATAGTAAACGTACTTGTTTTTTGGTAATTGGTTTGAGAAAAAGATTTTGACTGTTTCCCAGTTATTTAATTCAGACGGTCTTAATTTAAATTATGTAGAATTAGATACATTTAACTTCCCAGTTACTCCCAATGAACTTTCCAATGTAATTGATGCTATTCCTAAAGGAATGGTTATGCTTCTTAGGGAGTCTGCTAAATCCTCTTTAGAGGTAACACTTTTTTTGAGACCATTTGAACTCCCAGTGGGAAAACTGTGCTCCTTCATCATGTAATTATAGAATTAGATGTCTCTTTCAAAAGGAGATAGCAACAATTCCATATGTAGTGTCAAATTGGAATAATTTTGTTGACCATATTGATTGGAAAAAAGTATGGACCCTGCCCCCGAAATACATTTTAATTCAAATTGTTGTACAGATTGTTACAATTTTTTTTTTTGAAAGATTTAAGTCAGATATAGACAAGAGAGTTGTTATTTCTTTGCAGATCACTGTCAATAATGAAAATTACATTTGTTGGTCATTTTTGCAACATGATTTGAATAAAATCACAGCGCTACATACCTGGCATGCTGGAGACCCTTTACCACATATGAATGCATCCATATGTTATTTAGTCATTCCTTAAGTAGCTTTTCTCTCAGTGACAAAACAAGCAGCAGACTAGACTGTTGTTAGACATTAGCACTAGCATTATCAACAAGAGGGAGGGGCTCTGGTGTGGGGGAGGAACTGAGTAAATCCACACTTATGTAACACAACAGCAGATTCCACTAGGAGCAGGTACAATTCAGATATCTGAAAATAGCATTTTGACTAGTTGAAATTGAATTAGAAATGTCTCTAATTACTTCTGTGCATGCTTAAAATAGTATTTAGGCTAGTCAAAATGTATTGAGAGATTTGTTTTCATGAAGAAACATTTTTAATTTAATGCTGGATTAGAATTCCAGAATACATTACAGAAAAAAATATAGAATTTACATATATTTAGAAATTAATTTAAAATAAACAACAGTGCACCTATTGTCAAAAGAAAACAGAAGAGGAAAAAACAATGATTTGCGAGAATGAGAAGAAAAAAAGAGGAAAAGAGAGGTTCAATAATGGTTTGCTTTTAGTGAGTCAGCTCCTCCTCAGTCAGTTTGCTGTGGGGTGTAGTAGAACAGTCCTTATCACATGATCTAAGTTAGCCACTTTTTCCAATGGTGAAGCCACACACCCTCATAGTAAGGCTCCCAATTTGATACCATAACAATACATGGGTGCCGATACGATATGTATTGCATTTTTTAAGAATTGCGATTCTACAAGTATTGTGATTTGATATTGTAATGTTATGCGATTTGTTTTAACACTAGACTATTTTGAATCATACACTTACAGACTATACAAGATGTAAAAGAAGAGTTTTATTTCAAAAGCATCATACTTCACAGTACTACATTTTCATGAATAAATGATTCAATGACAAACATTTGAAGTCATTCAACAATGTAATCATAGTGCAGTTTTCAAAGGTGATAACTACACTGCCCGGCCAAAAAAAAGTAGCTGTTTGATTTAAATTGGCAAATGGGCATGATCCAGAAACTCCCAGACAGGTGAATAAAGGCAAACTGGAACAAACCCCTCAAGGACTGAGATTGAACAGCCCTGATCTAGATTATCAGGTGCTTTTTTAAGAAAAACTGCATTTGTTTAATCTCACACAATTCACTTCTTAGGTATTTGACATGAAAACAAATGTTGCTCACTTGCAACATTTTGTCATATGAGTGTGAAGGCTTGATACATTTCTAAAACTCTCTCCACATTGAGTACACTGATACGGCTTCTCTCCAGTATGAAGTCGCTCGTGTGATTTCAGGTGCTCCAACCGAGTGAGACTCTTGTCACAATATGAGCACTTGTAAGGTCTTTCTCCAGTGTGAGTTCTCTGGTGTTTTTTCAGATTGTCAGCTTTAGTAAATGTCTTTCCACACTCCAAACACACATGATTTCTGACTTCAGTATGTGTTTTCTGATG
Organism: Gobiocypris rarus; assembly: GCA_023029165.1. NCBI lineage: Eukaryota > Metazoa > Chordata > Actinopteri > Cypriniformes > Gobionidae > Gobiocypris > Gobiocypris rarus. Next base: position 44,185,967 of record CM040911.1, read on the forward strand.
CTGTTTAAAATAATAAAGACTTGAAAAACTCATTCCACAGAGAGAACACATGCAAGGCCTCTCATCTGAATGAACATTTAGGTGTTTTTTTAGATGTGATGATGAAATAAATGTTTTACCACACTGATCACAGTTGAATGGCTTTTCTCCAGAGTGAATGAACAGATGATCCCTGAGACCTTTGGTACATTTGAAACTCTTCTCACAATGAGTACAGTGGTACGGCTTCTCTCCAGTATGAATTCGCTCATGTTCTTTCAGGGATCTTGGGTGAGTGAATCTCTTGTCACAGTATGAGCACTTGTAAGGTCTTTCTCCAGTATGAGTTCTTTGGTGCTCTTTCAGATGATGAGCTGCAAGAAAGCTCTTCCCACAGTCTGAACACACATGATCTCTCACTTCATCATGTGTTTTCTGATGCCGTTTAAAATGTTCCAGCCTTGAAAAACTTTTTCCACATAAACACACATATGGCTTCTCATCTGAATGAACGTTCAGGTGCTGTTTTAGATTTGATGGCGAATTAAAATCTTTACCACACTGATCACACTTGAAAGGTTTTTCTCCAGAGTGAACGCGCAGATGATTCCTGAGAACTGATGCTAGGGAAAAACTCTTTCCACACTGAGTGCATGTGTACGGTTTCTCTCCAGTGTGAATTCTCATGTGTACGTTAAGGTGTCCCTTTTGACTGACACTCAATCCACACTGAGTGCATGTAAATGGTTTCTCTCCAGTGTGAACTCTCATGTGTTTGTTAAGCTGTCCTTTTTGACTAAAACTCTTTCCACACTGAGAGCAGGTGTATGGCTTATTAGCTTTTGTTCTTTGAGTTGTGATGCTCTGCTGTTCCTCCTTTGCTTCATTCAGTTCATGTTTTTCCATTTTCATCTCAATCCAGTCTAAAATTAAAATATTATGTGGTCAAAATAAGTTTAAGTGAAATCGGATTTAACAGAAGAAAGCAACACAGTTTCAAATATCAATTCTTTGATGTGCTAAATTTTAATTTAGTCTCTTTCTTGTTAATCCATTTAAAAATGTGAATGACAAAAGCAATTCAATATTATGATTTAGATGCATTTTCTGTATCTCTATTTTCCTTATTATTTCACAGCCACCAAATCTGTTGAACTAAAGCTTTGTTACCTTAATGTTTCTCAACAGTCAACAAGGAAGAATCAAGAATGGACACCAACCTATTTGTTCCTCAATATCTTCATGTTTTATTCTGGATCGTTCTGGATCACTCATGTCGTCAATCTCCTCTTTAATAAACTCCATCTTTAACAGTCACACAGATTTCAGCTGCTATACCTGGAGTTTGTCCTTCTCTTGTAGGATGATGTGGATATTCCCAGTATTTATTGGTGAATTGTTGTGGGAGGGGCTTCACTGCAGCTGTGAACTGTGATCACTGTGAGATACTGACGCCCACAGGACCAGATCTGGAAAAATCAAAGATAAGTTACTGAATTGATACTGGATTTCTTTAAAGCCCCTTATAATGCCATTTTAAAATTTCTTCATTTTGTTTTGGAGTCTCCTGCAATAGGTTTAATACTTATTGCAACTCACAGTAGGAAAACTGTGCTCCTTCATCACATAATTATAGAATTAGATGTCTCTTTCAAATGCTTGCAACAATTCCATATGTAGTGTCAAATTGGAAGAATTCCGTTGACCATATTGATTGGAAAAAAGACACTGCCCCTCAAATACATTTTCATTCAAATGGTTACAAAAGGTTTTTTTTTAAAGATGTAAGTCAGATATAGACAAGAGAGTTGTTATTTCTTTGCAGATCACTGTCATTAATTACGATTACATTTGTTGGTCATTTTTGCAACATGATTTGATTAAAATCACAGCGCTACATGCCTGGCAGGCTGGAGACCCTTTACCACATATGAATGCATCCAGATGTTATTTCATCATTCCTTAAGTAGCTTTTCTCTCTGTGACAACACAAGCAGCAGACTAGACTGTTGTTAGCCATTAGCACTAGCATTATCAACAAGAGGGAGGGGCTATGGTGTGGGGGAGGAACTAAGTAAATTCATTCTTAAGTAACACAAAAGCAGATTCCACTAGGAGCAGGTACAATTCAGATATCTGAAAATATAATTTTGACTAGTCGAAATTGAATCAGAAATGTCTCTAATTACTTCTGTGCATGTCTTAAAATAGAATTTAGGCTAGTCAAAATGTATTGAGAGATATTTTTTCCTGAAGAAACATTTTAAATTTAATGCTGGACTAGAATTCCAGAATACATTACAGAAAAAAAGTTAAATATATAGAATTTACATATTTAGAACATATTTAAAAAATAAATAACAATGAACCTATTGTCAAAAGTAAACAGAAGGGGAAAAAACAATGATTTGCTTATGAGAAGAAAAAAAGAGGAAAAGAGAGGTTCAATAATGGTTTGCTTTTAGTGAGTCAGCTCCTCCTCAGTCAGTTTACTGTGGGGGTGTAGTCGAACAGTCCTTATCACATGATCTAAGTTAGACACTTTTTCCAATGGTGAAGCCACACACCCTCATAGTAAGGCTCTCAATTTAATACCATAACAATACATGGGTGCCGATACGATATGTATTGCGTTTCTTTAAGAATTGCGATTCTACAAGTATTGTGATTCGATATTGTAATGTTATGCGATTTGTTTTAACACTAGATCATTTTGAATCATACACTTACAGACTATACAAGACGTAAAAGAAGAGTTTTATTTCAAAAGCATCATACTTCACAGTACTACATTTTCATGAATAAATGATTCAATGACAAACATTTGAAGTCATTTAACAATGTAGACACAGTTGTTTTTGTAGTGCAGTTTTCAAAAGGTGATAACAACACTGCCCGGCCAAAAAAAGTTGCTGTCTAAATTTAAATTGGCGTGATCCAGAAACTCCCAGACAATTGAGTAAAGGCAAACTGGAACAAACCCCTCAAGGACTAAGTTTGAAGAGCCCTGATCTAGATTATCAGGTGCTTTTAGGAAAAACTGCATTTGTTTAATCTCACACAATTTACTTGTTAGGTATTTGACATGAAAACAAATGTTGCTCACTTGCAACATTTTGTCATATGAGTGTGGAGGCTTGATACATTTCTAAAACTCTCTCCACACTGAGTACACTGATACGGCTTCTCTCCAGTATGAAGTCGCTCATGTGATTTCAGGTGCTCCAACCGAGTGAGACTCTTGTCACAATATGAGCACTTGTAAGGTCTTTCTCCAGTGTGAGTTCTCTGGTGTTTTTTCAGATTGTCAGCTTTAGTAAAGCTCTTCCCACACTCCAAACACACATGATTTCTCACTTCAGTATGTGTTTTCTGATGCTGTTTAAAATAATAAAGACTTGAAAAACTCATTCCACAGAGAGAACACAAGCAAGGCTTCTCATCTGAATGAACTCTCAGGTGTTGTCTTAGATTTGATGATGAAATAAATGTTTTACCACACTGATCACAGTTGAATGGCTTTTCTCCAGAGTGAATGAACAGATGATCCCTGAGACCTTTGGTACATTTGAAACTCTTCTCACAATGAGTACAGTGGTACGGCTTCTCTCCGGTATGAATTCGCTCATGTTCTTTCAGGGATCTTGGGTGAGTGAATCTCTTGTCACAGTATGAGCACTTGTAAGGTTTTTCTCCAGTATGAATTCTTTGGTGCTCTTTCAGGTGATGAGCTGCAAGAAAGCTCTTCCCACAGTTTGAACACACATGATCTCTGGTTTTCTGGTGCCGTTCCAGCCTTGAAATTTTTTCCACATAAACACACACAAGGCTTCTCATCAGAATGAACGTTCAAGTGTTTTTTTAGATTTGATGGCAAATTAAAATCTTTACCACACTGATCACACTTGAATGTTTTTTCTCCAGTGTGAATGCGCAGATGTTTCCTAAGAACTGATGCTTGAGAAAAACTCTTTCCACACTGAGTGCATGTGTATGGTTTCTCTCCAGTGTGAACTCTCATGTGTACATTAAGGTGTCCCTTTTGACTGACACTCAATCCACACTGAGTGCATGTGTACGGTTTTTCTCCAGTGTGAATTCGCATGTGTACATTAAGGTCTGCTTTTTGACTGAAACTCTTTCCACACTGAGTGCATGTATACGGTTTCTCTCCAGTGTGAATTCTTGTGTGTTTCTTAAGGGTTCTCTTATGACTGAAATTCTTTCCACACTGAGAGCAGGTGTGTGGCTTATTAACTTTTGTTCTCTGCTCTTCCTCCTCTGCTTCATTCAGTTCATGTTTTTCCATTTTCATCTCAATCCAGTCTAAAATAAAAATATTACATGATCAAAATCTGATTTAACAGAAGAAAGCAAAAGTTCTCAATTATCAGTTCTTTGATGTGTCAAAGTTTAGTTCGGTCTCTTTCTTGTTAATCCATTTAAAATGTGGATGACAAAAACTATTCAAGTTTATGAACATTTAGATGCATTTTCTGTATCTATATTTTTCTCATTTCACTGGCAACATATCTGTTGACCTCAACAATCAAAGGTGAGTTTAACGATACTCCGATATTAACCTGATTAAGACAATACTCTGATTAAGAAACTACCATGTAAACAACCATTTCTAATTACCTTAATCCTGGTAAAGTCATACTTGAAGTAAACACAAATCGATTTAAGACATGGAGTATTCCTATTTTAGTTGATTTATCAAAGTGCATTATTGACATTTACAAATCTTAATCTTACTATTAACATCGTGTAAGGGTTTTCGCCGTATTTTGCGACATGACACAGACGCACGAGCAGTGGTGAACTATTTGACAGAAAACAAGACAGCATGGCTTGGCTTCAAGCAACTTTCTCCCACCAGTCTTTACGTTGTACTGTCATCCAGTACCTCAAAGTTTATCACGGTGGCAGAGGAGGCCCGCTGCTGGAGAATTTGAATCTGCTGACATATATTTGCCCGTATAGCATGACAAATAATAACTGCACTTGAAGCTTTCGTAAAATTTGAAAATGAAACACCACAAATGGTATCATAATAAAAATGTTCGTAATGTTATACATGAAATTCTGGATGGAACATCGGACAGCGTGGCATGGAGACGTAATGTCGTGTGCCACTTTTTATCAATCATGCAAAATGGGAACATGAACAGAATTTTCTAAAAGCAACTCTAAACACCTTAATCAGAATATTGTCTTATTCAGAATAAGGCCAATAATTAGATTACTACTGTCCATGTAAATGTAAATGCAGTCAATGAAGTATCAAGAATGGACACCAACCTATTTGTTCCTCAGTATCCTCATGTTTTATTCTGGATGGTTCTGGATAACTCATGTCTTCAATCTCCTCTTTAATAAACTCCATCTTTAACAGTCACACAGATTTCAGCTGCTACACCTGGAGTTTGTCCTTCTCTTGTAGGATGATGTGGATATTCCCAGTATTTATTGGTGAATTGTTGTGGGAGGGGCTTCACTGCAGGTGTGAACTGTGATCACTGTGAGATACTGACGCCCACAGGACCAGATCTGGAAAAATCAAAGATAAGTTACTGAATTGATTTCTAAGCATGCATTTGGGAACGTAGCGGGTACCAGTTATAGATTATTTTCCTATTGCATAATATCTGACATTTTTGTAGGAATTTGACGTGTTTGTAAACCTGTATTCACAGAAATATTTCACATGTTCTGCCTAAATAAACAACCTGAGTTTTCGTAAACATAAAAAGCTCAAGGGTTTATCTCTCGCAAGAGTAGAAATTAGGTCAAAAGTTAGGAATTTACCTACTGTGACTTAAAATAATATTCATTTTAATTTATTTTACAGTGCATTTGTTATACAATATATGGCTATTACTGTCATAGGAAAAATATACAATTATTATTGATATTATTATATTATACTTGTTTGGATTCCTAAAACACCAGTGAAAATGTAATGTAGGCTGAGACACTACTCACACATATCAACCAGTACTTGAAGTGGAAAAAATAAAGTGCGGTACTCATCAAAGGGGGTGGGGCTTTGTTAGGGCCGTGGTTATTGGGGATTGTTTAGTAATTTCAAGAAGGTCCATATTTTAAAGCTCTTTTTAAACTAACAAAGTTCTTGTAATTGGTTAACTCAGTGTTTCCCAACCGTGGTGCCGCAGCAAGGGGTGCCGTCTGACGAGAGCAAGGGTGCCGTGTAAAAGTCCTTCAAAAATATATGTATATATTTTTATGATAAAATGTGAATAAAACAATTAATATATTTTGATTGAATCTAATGTCTGAAATAACATATCTAATGTCTGACATCAATGTCTGTATTAGGGTGAAACAGTTCTCGGTTCGCATTGTTCGGCACGCACTTGCACCGCGGTTCATCATCTGATGACACATCTATATAATATGGGTTGTAACCAAGCGGGCGGTCTCTCTTGAAGCCAATACGGAAGTGGATTAAACTGCCGTTCATCGACTGGCCACTAGGGACTGGCTCCAGAAGGGAGGTTCGTTATGGCGAGTGCGTATAGTTATAATGCCAGTGCGAGTCTAGTTATAATGAGTATGCGCTGGTCTTAAGTGACATGTATGATCAATATTGTATATAGATGATGTTCTAACCTGTGTAGTAGTAGTGCTGATAAATAGTAATACGTATTGATGAATAAGTCATCGTGTTGCTGAAGTTATCCTAGTTTCTCTCTACATACATGCAAAACAGTTAAATTGTAACATATTCTGGTCATACTTGCTGTTGAGTGGAAGCAAAAAGGAGTCAAGTAGCCTAATTGTCTGTCATTTTAATCCTCAAGGTACAACCAGTACACATTCAAGGGAAAATGCAAAACGTGTGTCCTGATTTCGTGGGCATGTTATTAATAATTGTTTTTGCGCGAGTAGTTTGAGTATTTATCCAGTTCACAAAGCTCTCAACTGCGTGTGCGCATGTGACGTCATCAAAATGTGAATGAAACCACCGCGCATGCGCGTCCAGTACGTGTTGGATCTGATCCAGTACATCATTGTGCTTCAGGCTGCAGCGACGACTTCTTGCCAAAAGGGAGCAGAATCTCATTGAGCCCCATGTTAAAATGCCCAACTTTACAGCAGAATAAATAATGTTTACAGCCTGGTACAAATTCTAGTTTTGGTCTAAACGGCTAGTTTTGCCCTTCATGACAACCCTGAGGGGGGTGAATTTTTTTATAGCGCATTTGTTTACATTATATTAAGCCTTAAAGTTCTGCATAATTAAGGGCGAGGCCACTTTGAGTGGCAGGTGGGTAGCCATTTATCTGTTGTTTGTTAGTCATCGCGTCACCTCAGCTCCGCCCACATCCCGCCTCTTTGCCCATTTTCTGTTATCCGGGAGTGACGGTTGATGACGCGCTGCTAAGATGGCAATGGCCAGCTCATCCATACTTTACACTTCAAAACTGCTCTGCAGAATCCTATGGGTGACGTCACGGACACTACGTCCATATTTGTATACAGTCTATGGTTGTAACTTGAAAATAACGCTTTATAAATGTTTCTGTCGGTGCTGGTTCCTTATACATTATAACAGTGATATTAAAAGAAAAAGGTGGGCAAAACGTTTTTCGCCGTCATCACCCAGGTGCACTGCTCTTGATTGAATAGCTTTTGTAAGTGTAATAGGATTAATCTTTAATTTATAAAGTCAAATATGCAATGTTATTTTACATTTGATCAATTTCTGTACCTGAAAACTAATGTTAGACCTACCTGAAAAACCTGGAAGCATTGTTTATTTTATTAGTATCTTTGCTCGATAGTAGTTATTTGTGCTGCTGCTTGTATTTAAATTAGTTTATTTTTATTTGACAGTAGTCCTTTTTCCCTGAAAATAGCAAATACCGAACCATACCGTGATACAAACCCAACTGTGAGCAATCTGTACTAGTGTTGTCAAAAGTACCGATCGCAAACCAAATCAGTACTGAAATTTTAAAATGTGACACTTTGAGCGCTGTTGAGCTGTAATCGTAAACACCTCTGACTGGCCATTGTGCTCAAGCGCTCATCGGATGTGCCTGTGGTTGGCTACAATGATCAATGCACGGCAGCGCTTGAAAGCACACGGAAGTGTTTAAAGTCGTTGTAGCCAATCACAGACATGTTTGATGAGCGCATGAGCGCGATGGCCAGTCAAAGGTGTTTATGATTCCACTCAACAGCGCTCAAAGCGTCACACTTTTACTTTTGACAACACTAATCTGTACCAGTACACCCCAAGCGTAACGTATGCGAGGGGGTGCCAGAAAATTGAGAGAATTTTCAAAGGGTGCCATGACTGAAAAAAGGTTGGGAAACACTGGTTTAACTATAGCATTTGTTACAATAAGGGCTTATTTACAAAGCGAGATCATTGACACCTCCTCATTACCATGCAGGCCAATGTTAATTTTTTTCTTTCTTTTTTCTAATCAAATAGCAACACAGTTAGAAACTCTCTTCATCAGTCATTTATTGGCAGTTTTAGCTCATGTTCGACTTTCTCTGTAGTGTTTTACTACATTCTCAATACAATTCAAATGGGACGCACATTTTATTATCAGCGTCACGTAGGAACGGCTTGTGCAAATCTTTGTTTATAGCCTACTCGAAGGAGTGTGCGTCAAGAGTCCGAGACCCCATTTCACTTGGCGTTGTGCCAAGTGGACGAGGTGCGGGCGCAGTCAGTGGACGCGCTGCAGGGCCAGGCGAAAGTATAACTAAGGCACTACGCACCTACAGTAGTTTTCGCGCCACTTAATTAAACAATTGGGGGTCCATTATAAAGGTGAAGTAGCGGTACACAAGAAAAGGTGCAGATAAGGATTAAAACAGATGTGCAAATGAGCGTACCGGTACGCTAAAAGCACGTACTGGGCACGCGGAGAGGTGGCGGTACACTCAAGAGCTATATTTGGAAGTGGCGGTACTGAGTACCGGAGCGTACCGGCCCACTTAAAGCACTGATATCAACTAAACAGTTGAGCTGACTTCAAGTCAATTCATTGACTTTTTTCTTTGTTCAATTAGCACACTAAACATGGGTTGAAGCTCTTAGTTCCACAATATGGTTGCACAAATCAGTTTCCGGTGGAGCCGACAGGTCAAAAGGCCGCGGTGGAGTAATGGGTTCAGGGCTGAGCAGAACCAGTAAGGGCACACAGGAGAGTCAGGGCTAATGCGCCTTGCCACAAAGCAAAAATGGTTCAGGAATGGTTTGTGGAGCACAACAACGAGTTTGAGGTGTTGACTTGGCCTCCAAATTCCCCAGATCTCAATCCAATCGAGCATCTGTGGGATGTTCAGAACATACAAGTCTGTTCCATGGAGGCCCCACCTCACAACTTACAGGACTTAAAGGATCTGCTGTTAACATCTTGGTGACAGATACCACAGCACACCTTCAGGGGTATAATGGAGTCCATGCCTCGACAGGTCAGGGCTGTTTTGGCAGCAAATGGGGGACCAACACAATACTAGGAATGTAAATGCCTAATTGGTGTATCTGTGACAGGCTCATATCAATAAATCAGTCAGGCTCAAGTAGCTGCTTACCAGGTGACATTTATTGCAAACATTTGAGCAGTTAATAAAAAGCTGCAGCAAGTGCCAACACGTCATCATTCAAAATACTCTTTTCTTATGTGTAAAAAAAACAACAAAAAAACAACAACTCAGTATCCCTGATCATAGCACTAACTGCTAGTAACATTTATTTATGGAAATTATAAACTCTTTGTTCTCAGCTAAAGGAAACCACAAGTAACTTTCCATGACAACAACAGGATATTTTACAGTCTTTATCCTATTCTATATCATAAATTAGGATAATGTTAAATTGGATTAAATTGTGTTAGCCTTCATTCCTAAACAAACTCATAAAACTGATAGGATCAGTACACGTATCATGTCTGGTGCAACTTTTGTCATAATTGTAAGAGGCATTTAATGCATTAGCGGTCATCGCTCAAAACATCAGAGTCTCACCATCAAAGATCTCCTATAAATCACTTCCACCTTGTGAACTATTACATTAATGACATAAATAAACTGCATTGACACAAAAGGCACAATCCATATACAATGTAAAGTAATAATTAATGTCTTTAGTACATTTAATAACAGTTCAACTTTTAATCTTCACCATTTTTGACTGGGTTTGCCTTGATTACGAAGTATTATTCTTTTCCGTCACACATTTATTTATACTATTTCACGGTTTTTAGTATATAATTTCATTGTTCACTCTTATGTTTTCGCAATGTATATTAAATACAAGCAGATCAGCAGTTTGTGTTTCTCTGTCATTATTGAAAATTACACTCCAGTTGGTCAGTTTTGCAACATGATTCAATTAAAATCACAGCGCTACATACCTGCGCATACTAGATGCCTTTTACCACATATGAATGCATCCAGATGTTATTTAATCATTCCTTAAGTAGCTTTTCTCTCAGTGACAACACAAGCAGCAGACTATACTGTTGTTAGCCATTAGCACTAGCATTATCAACAAGAGGGAGGGGCTCTGGTGTGGGGGAGGAACTGAGTAAATCCACACTTATGTAACACAACAGCAGATTCCACTAGGAGCAGGTACAATTCAGATATCTGAAAATATCATTTTGACTTTTCGAAATTGAATAAGAAATCTGTCTAATTACCTCTGTGTTTGTCTTAAATAATATTTTAACATCTAAAACATAAACATATTTATTAAATATATATATTAATTATAAAAATATAAAATTTGCAACAAAAACAAAATAATAATAATTTAATATGACAAAGCAATCATTTTATTTAGCGGAGTCAAGTCCTAGTGTCCTAAGATAATGTATTTTATGATTATATCTTGCAGGATATTAACATGGTTCAAAGTTCAGTTCCAAAAAAATAATAAAGATAGTTTTGGTGTGAATTTTGCTAAATTAACATCTTATGTCATTTCTTAGTTACATTTCTACAAGAAATTTTTGACAGGAAAACAATTGTTAATTTATTTGAAATATAAATCAAGTCTGTAGTGAGATGGGAGGGATATAAATTCCACTAAATTATTTAAGTGGAAACGTTAAGTAGAACAGAATAAATAGAAATAATGTTTCTCACTAAAGGCATGTGACAAGCATTTAAAATGATCAATATAATACTAAATGTGCACTGTTTTGAACTAAAAGCCTTGTTTTGTGTGACCACAAATAAACATGAGCAAACCGGCTGAATGAGGAAATTGTTTAATGTTTAAACTCATTAATGTGATTAAACAATAACTCGTTCTCTGTGTTCATTAAATAGACCAATCAAGACAAAATGTTTCTGTTTGATTTCGATTTTGGCTTCCAACAATTATGAAAACAGAATAATTGAGGTGCACTGATTATTGTGCTGCGGTCTCATTCCATCCATTGCACTTTCATTTCCTTCACAGGTGGTCTTGATACAACTGTAGTCTGCTGCATTGTTGTTATGGAGAGAAAAGCTACTTAAGGAATTATTCAATAACATCTGGATACATTCTTACTGTATGTGGTAAAAGGTCTCCAGCATGCCAGGTATGTAGCGCTGATATTTAATTGAAGACTTGAAGGTAATCATAGTTAGATTTTTTTTTATTGATGGAAAAAATATAGTTTACATATTTACAAAGCACAAATTTTAATAAATTGCCAACAGAATACAGAACAAAAAATAACTATTTGATAATGAGGGAAATAAGAGGTTAATAAGAAAAGAGGAAAATTGGAATGGGGAAAACATGAGGGTAAAAAAAGGTATGCAAATTATATATACTTAGTATCTACTTTCTTTCTTATTTACTGAAGATGTAATAGATTTGAGGTCTTTTAATTAAAAAAATGGCAGTGAAGCAACGCAACATTTTTAGAGTAGCCTTCAGTGTGACGGGACGGGACACTGGGTTTGATTCAAATTCTAGGAATCTGTAACAGCCACAGTTTTTTAATGTTTTTCTCCTCTGTGTTACATCGACAGTCTGCAAGACACACAATCACACGCCTAATACTAATTTTGACTTTTAAAGTTTTTTTATTTGACCCAATTCAAAAATTTAACTTGCACTTGCAAGTTAAACGTTTCAATTCACCTGCTTAAAATCCTTTTTTAGTCATGATTAATATTACATTGCATAATGTGTGCTTATACAAACTGATAACCACAAGTGAAATGCATTCAATTATTTAATATAAATCACTTTTTTGTGCAATTTTTGTTACATTAGGGAGGTGCGCTAAGACTAATTTGACAGTTGTTTAAATTGAGGTTTTGCAATGATGGAGGGATAATACAAAATGCTTTATGAGGAAATCAAAAGCCTGTCTGCTAATCACCACCATGTTTTACAATAAAAAAATACTTTTGTTGGCACTTATATTTACTATGTTAAAATTGCTTTTTTATCAGAGAAGTCAGAACAGGGAATTTTGTGACAAGTAGGACTCATTTACAAACCCTCAATTGTTTAGTAATAGCTACTATTTAATAATAGATGCTGTGTAATAGCGTGTGATATTGAATATTGTCTAAAGAAAAGCAAGGCAAGTTTATTTTATATAGCACATTTCATACACAATGGTAATTCAAAGTGCTTTACATAAAATAAAATACTATTAAAATAAAATCAACAGATACATAAGAAATGAAAATACCAATAAAAGCAGAGAATAAAAACTATTTAAAGTATTACTAAATTCAGGACACCCCCTATCTGATTTGAAGAGGATTGTGATTTTACACTAGTACACAGTAAAATCGGCAGTGTCAAATTTGCAGTGTTAAAAGTTATTTATTCCCAAAGAGTTAAATTAACAATCCACAGTGTTAACGAGTACTCCTCTTCAGTGTAATTATGGGGTGCTACATGTACTTTTATTTTTACACTAAAAGTGCAAAAAAACGCGCCAAATTGTCTTGACTCCGCCCTTCGATGACTGCTGTCTTGCCAGATGATGACGCCATTTTATCTTCATGCGACTGACACAGTAGGTTGAAATGCTTTTCTCTTTCTAAAATGAAATAGTAAATACATTTGTTAACATGTTTAGTCAAATATGGTGGTGAACACATTTAGAAATAATTAACTGCGCGCTTTTGTCAGGATTAAGGAAGTTCGTGAGATGCCGAGATGTACAGAAGAATGTGATTTCCTGGATGAAGGTGATTTTTTTTATGTGTAAAACAATTGGTGGAATGTGTTAACAATTTGTTATATATACTTTAAGCTTCTTTCATTTTGGTTTGTTGACAGCATTCATGAAATTATTAATTTGAGTCCTGTAACGCAGAGGCCTGGTTTTACGACGCACCTGCAGTGCAGTTGATGAGGAGGTCTGAAACAGCCACATTTGGGCTTTTTTCTGCGCAGAATTCTTCAAGTGGTCATTTTTACATTTGTTTTTAAAGCATTAAGTGTGGCATTATGTTGTGTCCTTTCATTAAAAATGGTAAAAGCGGTTGTGTTATACATTAACGCATTAAGAAAAGTGTCTTGTAGCACACAGTGCAAACAGCAAATACAGTCTTTTTGCACACTGCGGAGGGGAAGTGCTTAAAAACTTTTTATTCGCCCTATGTTTAAGTGTGAATTAACGTTACATCTGTACGTTGCTTGTTCTTAGCACTGAATATCATGTCTGTCATGTCTGCGTCAAGACACAAACACGCTAATGTTATCAGTTTATGACAGTTCAGTTCAAACATTGTAAAGCTAATCTGTCTTCTAATTCAGTTACCAAGTATTTGTATACTCACTGGCAGAGTGTACAGGTACTTAAGCTTGAAATCAGTCTTTATCAATTCATATTGCAAGTCGTCTTGGATTAAATAATGTCCTTAATATTTATCTGTCTGTGTTTGAATAATATGAATCTGTGTTTTCTGTTACATTATAAATACCATTAATTAATGGTAAAATAAATTCTAAACATGTCTTAAACTAATGTAGTACACAAAGTAAATTTAAGATGCCCTATTACTCACATTAATCATTTAAATTATGTATTTAATCATCTGATTAAATAAATATTTAAGCTGTTTTAGGCCTCCGTGTGAACATTGGTCAAGGTTTTGTGGTTATTAACTTTTAACAGTCATTTAATTGATCCTAAAATGAAGGATTTAAATATAAATCATTTTACAATTTGACTCCCATGCTTTACAGACAGCTCTTAGCATAATCCAAATTTAGGGTAATCACAAATATTTTTACTAATTTAAATTGTATTGCATTACTGAATTTTGGAAATATTTTTAATCCTTTTTCAATAGAATTGGCCCAGACCCCTGCAGTGTCAAGTGAAGGAAGCTCCTTGCAGACTTAAGAGTCTGATGACCCTGTTCTTCTGAGTGATGGAAGCTCTTCAAGAAAGCAACAGAATGCTGAAGATGAATCCAGAATTGTGAGAGTTATTATATATTATTCTATATGCAGTACAAATTTTAAATGACGAATGAACATGAAAATGAAAACATAACTGGGCGAGCACACAATATCTGCCTTTGTTCAGGCCTTAAAGGAACACTCCACTGTTTTTAGAAATAGGGCTTATTCAAAATCTTTCCTACATTTAGATATGTGGGCAAATTATTTTTTGTCTCAGTGCATGCATTGTTTTAGTTTGGCAGGGTCGCCGCTAGCTTAGCTTAGCATAATGAATGGAATCCTATGGTGCCAGCTAGCATGTCCAGAGAAAAGTGATCAAAAAAAAAAAAACCCACCTAATTACTTCTTGTGGCCTGCATATTCACAACAAATACAAATAGTGATGCAGATTAAGACTACGCAATTTCCTAGGCAGATATTAACTTGGGACTATATTATGGGGAAGCAACACATGAAATCCCCAAACTTCCTTCAACATGTGTTGCGTGATATCTCTGCACACTAGACAGCAGTGCTTCGCCTGTGCTTCCCCATAATATAGTCCCAAGTCAATATCTGCACAAAGCATCAGTCCATAAAGACATGGATGAGCGAGTTTGGTGTGCAGGAACTTGACCTGCCTGCACAGAGTCCTGACCTCAACCCGATAGCACACCTTTGGGATGAATTAGAGCGAAGAATGTGTGTTTGTGTGTGCAATCTTGTATTTTTTAAATTCAGTATCATTAATATTACTAAATTTCATTTAAAAAAGTAATATTAATTAAATTATTCAAAAATCAGCTAATTGAAATAAGAAAAAAATACTTTTTAAAAATCATTTTCAGTTTCCGGCCCAGAATTTTTTATTTCAGTGCATCCCTATTAACTGTGAATGTCATTCAAAGATGTCACTGCATGATTGGCCTCATGTGGCCTCAAGTTAGCCGTTATGCTTTTTACATCGGTAAAGCCACAGACGCTCATATCTCCCAATAATAAGACCATCTCTGCTAGAAACTTCCAGGCAGGCGTGTTGAAGCAAGTTGAAGCTAAACCCTCCAAGAGTTTGAACAGCCTAGATAATATTTAGCATTTAGGACGAACTCCATTTTTATTTCACACAATTTACTTGTTAGGTATTTGACATGAAAATTAATGTTGCTCATTTGCAACATTTTATCATATGAATGTTAAAGCTTACTAAACGTGTAAAACTCTTATCACATCGATTACAGTAGTACGGCTTCTCTCCAGTATGAACACGCTCATGTGATTTCAGGTTTCCAGACTGAGTGAAACTCTTGTCACAGTATGAGCACTTGTAAGGTCTTTCTCCAGTGTGAGTTCTTTGGTGCCGTTTCAGACCGTCAGCTCTAGTAAAACCCTTCCCACAGTCCAAACACAAATGAACTCTCACTTTTTTATGTGGTTTCTTGTGCACTTTAAATGTGTCCAGCCTTGTATGAACTTGCTCATGTGATTTCAGGTTTTCAGAGCGAGTGAAACTCTTGTCACAAGATGAGCACTTGTAAGGTCTTTCTCCAGTATGAATTCTCTGGTGATTTCTCAGTTGGTCAGCTGTAGTAAAGCTCTTCCCACAGTAACAACACAAATGGTCTCTCACTTCATCATGTGTTTTCTGATGCCGTTTACAATTTTCCATTCTTGAAAAACTCTTTCCACAGAGAGAACACACATGAGGTCTCTCATCTGAATGAATTTTCAGGTGTTGTTTTAGATATGATGATAAATGAAAATCTTTACCACACTGATTACAGTTAAAGGGTTTTTCTCCAGAGTGACGGAGCAGATGAACAGTGAGACCTGATACTTGAGTAAAACTCTTTCCACACTGAGTGCATGTAAATGGTTTCTCTCCAGTGTGAATTCTTATGTGTTTGTTAAGGTTTCCTTTATTTCGGTAACTCTTTCCACACTGAGTGCATGTATACGGTTTCTCTCCAGTGTGAACTCTCATGTGTTTGTTAAGTTTGTATTTTTGCCCGAAACTCTTTCCACACTGAGAGCAGGTGTGCAGATCTCTAATTTTGATGCTCTGCTCTTCCTCCTTTGCTCCATTCAGTTCATGTTTTTGCAGTTTCATCTTCATCCAGTCTAAAATAAAAATAGTATGTGGTTAAAATAAGTTCAAGTGAAATCTGATTTAACAGAAGAAAGCAACGAGTATCAGGAACAGGGCCCGTATTTATCAAGCCTTTGAGAATTACTCACAAGAACACTTCTAAGAATTTACTTAAGTAAAAAAAAATTCTTGGCTCAAAGCAGCGCTTAAAAGTTAGTTATCAAACATCTCAGTCATAATTTAAGTGATGCGTAGGACTAAATCTTAAGTGTCAGTCTTAGAGATGATTCACAACACTTTGCTGTGACAAACAGGATTTTGGATGATGACATACGCATGGACCAATCACTGAATAGATGTCCTCATTTAAGAATATCCTGATAAAATTCACATTGAATGGTGAAATTCCTATGAGTTTACATTCAACACACGATATTATATACACCTTGGAAATGAAAGATAAACATGTTTTCCAGCCACTATGTCTTAATTACAAATGTTAAGCCTGTGTGCTGTTAACTGACCTGCCAATATATATATATATATACTAGATTTTATGATATAATCAGCCACCATGGATTCCAAAAAGAAACCGAACTGGCGGGAGGCTGAAGCGATCGCTAATGCTCGCTGAATAAGTCGAACAGCGGAAATATGCTATAAAAGATAAGTTCAGTTCAACATTAAGCAGCGCTGACAAAGATGACAACTGCTCTGTCAAAACGATACCATTTGATTAACTGCTCGTCAAAAATTTCAAAAGCATTCTTCCTCTCCTGAAAGATTTGTGAAGATTCTCCTCAGTGCCATCACAAGCTCCTACTGGCAACTCCTAACTACTTGAGAGCCCTCTCGAGCTGTCTTAAATAATTGGGAAAGTAATGGATTCTTAGCTTTAAGACATTTTACAACTTGCTTTTATGCTTAAGTTTGAAAGTAGAAGTAAATGCCATGAATTCTCAGAACTTAAAAGATTAAAATGGCACTTTGAGAAGCTTGATAAATACAAGCCCAGATCTTTAATGTGCCAAAGTTTAGTTCCGTCTCTTTCTTGCTAACCCATTTGAAATGTGGATGACAAAAGCAATTCAAGATTATTACCATTTAGATGCTTTTTCTGTATCTGTAATTTCACAGCTATCAAATGTGTTGGAAGAATCAAGAATGGACACCAACCTATTTGTTCCTCAATGTCTTCATGTTTTATTCTGGATGGTTCTGGATAACTCATGTCTTCAATCTCCTCTTTAATAAACTCCATCTTTAACAGTCACACAAATTTCAGCTGCTACACCTGGAGTTTGTACTTCTCTTGTAGGATGATGTGGATATTCCCAGTATTTATTGGTGAATTGTTGTGGGAGGGGCTTCACTGCAGGTGTGAACTGTGATCACTGTGAGATACTGACGCCCACAGGACTAGACCTGGAAAAAGCAAATATAAATTACTGAATTTATACTGGATTACTTTAAAGGGTCATAAAACCACAGGTGTAAAGAGTACCTGAATACCATACTTGAGTAAAAGTACAGATACCTTCCAGCAAAAATTACTCCATTTCAGTCACCAATTCCACTACAACTTGAGTAAAAGTTTTTGAGTATCTGATTTTTACAGTACTTAAGTATTATACTCATACTGAATGTAGGCTCAAATATATACTAGCACTCAATACCTAAAAGACATGCGAGTGAAAATAAGAAACAACTGATTTTCAAGATGAGAAATGTTTATTTTCTAAAATTAAAATAAAACTGAACACCTCAATATTGCAATAAATCAAGGTCAACCCAATAGCATCTTTAAATGTATACAAACTCTCAAGTCTCAGTTAAAATGGCCATAAGTAATACAACATATGTTATGTAAAATTAAATAGTCAAAATCTACTTGCACTCATCACCAGCTGCAGTCATGACCTCATCTCATAAATCAAACACCTGCGATTCAGCAACTACATGCTCATGCACTCGCATTCAAGAAAAGTGGCCTTGCTGACAAGTTAAGGTGAGTACTTAAAGGCAACACACACAAGATATAGTACCTTCAGTGCCCTTGGATTGAATCAAAGCTTATGGGCCCAGCTTGCCTTCCACCTCCTCCTGCGAGAGCTCTTCGGCCTCTGACACAACGCCAGGGCCCACATCACACAAATGGAAGAACTGGTGTATGCTGGAACTAGACTATCACACTCTATCGCTGCAAGCCCCCAGATATCAACCAGAAAGCGGTGACCACCAAAGCCGATGGGCCCAGCTTGTCCTCTCCTCGTTTTAAACAATCCGCTCACTTAAAAATAAATAATTTCTAGGACAACGTCTTAACCACATACAACCTGGATTTTATATTTCGAAATGAAACATGGCTAGAAGACAGCTGCGGTGCAACAGTCCTAAATGAAACAGCCCCACCTAACTTTGCTTTTATGAGTGTCTGCAGAGCAATTAGGAGAGGTGGAGATGTAGCTGCACAATTCAAAGATGTCTATCAGTGTAAGCAAGTGTCATCTGGAGATTACTGGTCTTTCAAATACCTGGGTTGTGTGTTAAAAGGTGTTCCACGCATTCTACCTATTATTTACAGGCCTCCGAAATACTATCTTCAATTAAAGACAAAACTTAAGTCATTGGGCTTGGAAACAAAGATGACATTTTCACAGTAAATGCATACCTTGATGCTAGAGGTCTAAAAACAAAAAAAATCAAGACAGCAATCTTGGTGTGATTTTAGAGTTGGACCTTAGTTTCAATATTCGTGTAAAAGCAATAAAAAAAAATTTAAAATAAAAATATTGCAAGAATTAGAACCAGAAAATATGACCATATCTAGCGATGTTACGTTCGTGAACGAATCGTTCTTTTTGAATAAATCTTTTAGGTGAACGAATTGTTCTCGTTCAAGTAGTCCACTGACTCATATTTCTCGTTCACTGAAATTCCTCCCTCCACCGCAGTATGACACTATTAGCAGCGAGGAGCGAGCGCATGCGCAGCTCTGTGGACTGTTTCATCCTGTCAATGACAACTTCAAGCCAATAGCGTTTGAGTATAAGATGTGACGGAGCATGTGATTTGTTGAATTCAGTGAACGAATACGCCCTTTACTGACCGAGATGCTTTTGTCTGACTCTGACTCTGAACCAAAGACTGATCTCCTTCTCGTTCGTGAACGAAGTGAACCATTTATTGAACGATACTGTTAGCGAACATGTAGAGCTCGGCTTGTGAAGTTTTATATATAGGCTACAACTTGTTATATATACAACTTGTTATATACACAGCAAAGAAAGACATTTACACATTACTATTTTAGTGAAAACACAGTAATAACGCTGGCTGATGGTTAAATGATTACTTAAGGACTGGTGTATTGCGTTTGTATTATTTTTTTTCATTGTTGTTGTTTTATAAAATTAATAAAAATTACTTCATTACATTTGAGTCATGTCATGCAATTCTCCAAAAACTGTGAAACATAAAAAATGTGAAATTTTTGGTGGTCCATCACTGACCAAGTTGCTTTTTTGAGTCTGAACGAGATAAATCTCGTTCGTGAACGAATTGAACGAACTGCCACGTGACATCTCGTTCATCAACGAACTGCCACATGTCGTTCGTGAACGAACTGGTGGTACATGTCGTTCGTGGAAATGGATGACAGACAGTGTACCCAGTAGGTCGGTCATTTAGCATGCTGTCATTCAGCAATGAGCAGAGAGCGGATGCAAAGCGCAGTTTTAGGCTACGCTTGTTTATAACTCCACGTTCGTTTACCATAAACTCAGATATATGAACGTGTAAATGTCTGACCAAACAATTAAATGTTAATAATGCAAGAAAACCCTGTGCTTTGGTCATCTGAACCACTTATTTAGACTTATTTAATTTAATGAGTAGATTATGCACACATTGTAATAAAGCCAATTTTTTGTTTTTTGTAAGTAATACGTTCGTTGACTTAAGAAATAATGCATAAGACACGATTTTTGCCACCTGCTGGGATATTTATGTAATATTTAAAAAATGGTCAATGAACGAATCAGTGAATGAATCTGAATGAATCATTTTGATGAACGAACTGAAAATGAACGAATCTCTTGAAAGAATCGAAATTTCCACCACTAACCATATCACACCTCAATGTCCTCAAGTCCTTGCACTGACTTCCTGTTCCTGACTACATGTTAAGTCAATGCAAAGCTTCGAATAGACATTCGGCAGCGCAATTTGTGCGTTCCGAGCGTCTGACCCACATAATCGTGTGAGTTGAAAAATCTGAACTTTGGCGGATATTTGCGTCACGTTAACCAATCAGGAGCTTGCTCTAGTATTGAAGTGAGCGGAAGGAAATCCTCCGACCGACACAGGACAAAAGGTCATCAAAGCAAGGAGAGTCTGCGTTTAGCTATTATGCCAGCCGCAGCTGAACCGACTTCCTAAACAGATTAGATGGGCTCCAACAGTAGTCACATTCAAATCCAGACCAAAACACTTTAGCTGTGCATTTACTGAATGAGCTCTGTGCCCCTGTACGTCCCACTGGTTTCACTTTATCTTAAAGTATATATTAAGTATTTCTCTTTATTCTTTTAATTCTTTTTATTACTGTTTTTACTGTGCCATTGTGCGTCAGCATCTTTTTACTCTTCAAATTCTTTTATACATGTATCATGTTTTTATTTATTGTCATTATTTTTATAATTGTTTTAATTTTGTTAAGGCTTTCTGGGTGGAAAAGGTTGAGAGACGGGGGAACAATCTTGTCCAGGATATTCCCAAGAAACATGGGAGTTAGCCCGTTTATAAAGGGGGGTAAATCTTTAAAGGATGAATTTTTTTTATTTTGGCCATCACATTAAAAATAACATAAATATGATAATGTTAGCATTTTGAATTGCTGTAAAAAAAAAGATGTGTGAAGTACTTAAAAGCATTTTACTATTCCTGCCAAAATCTCATGGTTACAGTTATTGTTAATACATTAAATACATTGTTAATTTGTGGACTGAAAGCTCTCTTTAACTAGTTAATTCGTGGCACCATTTCTCTCTTGGTTTCCAGGTCAGCTCTGTTTGATCTAATAGATTTATGGTTAATAACAGAGAACTCTACGGTGATTTTGACTGCTTCTTCGTTGTGTGATCAAGATCAGCTTGTGAGTAGCTTTAGCTCGTGCTGCACTGGCATTGGTCCGAACTGATAAACACAAAATGCAACCATTACTTCCTTCGTTTGTTTAATGGTGGTTTACATTAGTGCATATCGCCACCTATTTGGTGGTTGTGCAATAATTTTTTCAATCTTTTTGTTTAATAAGTTATATATATGTCCACTGAGAATAAGGATTATAGTTAGTTTGATGCTAATTAATTGAACAGATCCATGTGAAAGATGACAATAAAATAAATAAATATACTTGAATAAACTTTTTAAACATTTCCTGGTTATAATAGTGCTTTAGAATTTATAATATTGTATATAATATAACTGTCACCAGTAACAAATTTAGTTATATTATTATATTATTTACGCATTATTAACATGCATAAATTCAAATCAACAATTGGAAATTGGTTATTTTTGCATACTGAACATTTTTTCACAAGACTTTTGAAAACTGGATCTCGTAGCCTAGAATTTTTGCTTCAAAATGATGTGAAGTAAAAATGCCCACTCATTCACATATATATATATTTTTTTTAATTTGTAAGACATGTTTTGTGTAAGAAGGCTGTATGCGAATAGGCATGAATCAGAGAATATAGATGTTTCTCACTTGGGAAGACAAAGAATCCTCCAAAGTGCCTATCAGCTGAACTAGGACAAGAAGAAAGTGATAAGATTAAAATAATGGCTTTTTGTATGAAGGTATTTTTGGTGCAAAACAACTGAACACGTGTGCAAGTGGAATTTGTAGTTGTAGAGCATATCCACACATGTGTATCAATAGTCAAGTCACAGAGAAAAATCTTGTAGGAGTTGTAAACTTGTAGATTTCTACAAACACAACACAACAGTTACACCTTCACACATTCTTCACTGCAGGTGCACAAATCCTATTCTACGAATCACACATCAAGAAACTCCTACACACACAGTTTTGCTCCAGTTGCTGCAGTGTATATGGTGCAAAACGAATTCACACACCTGTATCAAAAATGTGAAGTCACGGACAGATTTTGCACATCCGCAAATGAATACATGAATCCATTCAATGAGAGTTGCACACTTGCACAATATTTGATCACAAATACATTACTTTTCTTGGATATTTTCCCAACACGATCACAAGTCCAATTTCTACAAGTGCTTGAATCTGCTGCTACGAGTCTCAGATTCAGTTTTTCCGCCTTCACGTGACAGGTTCCGCGCGCTCTCACTTTTGCACCAAATACTACGCGAAATGTGGAGCAAAAGTGATTTGTGCATCTGTGAGGCAGCGGCAGGCCCTACTGTTCAGAGAGCAGAGAGCCAATCAGAGCTCGGTAGCACGGAGTCCCGCACGGGACGTGACAGTGGTGGAAAATAAGTAGGAAGGGAGGATTTTGAGTTTTATTTTGAACTTGACAAATGTATACATTTGTTTGAACACAAATGTATGTCAAAATACAACAACTGTAGTTGGACAGTTGCAGAATCAAATCAAAGCACAAGAAAATGTAACAAACTATACTATACAACAAATAAAAGGCAGTTAATAACAAGGAACAATTAATTTGTTAATAATAACTGGTTATATATATATATATATATATATATATATATATATATATATATATATATATATATATATATATATATAACATGAACAAATTAGGTATTTTGTGGAGCCTGAAACTTTAATGTTCAAGAATCCCGACGTGCAAGCTAAATCCAGCGGTGTCGAGTCATTGATTGACGACGCTTTGAAGTGACGCTAAAGGGAGCGATATGGGATTAATATCCTGCCATGATTCAAAACTGAAAATAAAGTTCTGAAAGGTTGAAACTATGTGTTAAAACTCAAAATCTTACAAAAGAAGTTTTGCAAGATCGAAAAATAAGATTTGCAAGCTTGCAAAAAAATAAAAAAATCTCTGCAAACATTGTTGTTGTTTTTTAGATTTCCTTCTTCAGAACTGCAACATTTTTTTTACGATGTCGGGCAAACAATTTTTCAGAGTTTCAATTTGTCACTGTTCTCCCAGTGTATAGTTTGTTTTCCACGTTTGAAACCTTGTAAATGATGATCTGAAAACTGGTGTGCGAATGTGTGAAAAAAAAGTTTTGAAACTCTGAAAACTGAGTTTGCAGGCTTGCAAAGTAAAAAAAAATCTCTGCAAACATAATTGTTGTTTTTGAGATTTCCTTCTTCAGAACTGCAACATTTTTTATGGTGTTGTGCAATCATTTTTCAGAGTTTTGAATTTGTCACTGTTCTCCCAGTGTATTTTTTGTTTTCCAGATTTGAAACCTTGTAAATGCTGATCTGAAAACTGGTGTGTGAATGTGTGAAATAAAGTTTTGAAACTCTGAAAACTGAGTTTGCAGGCTTGCAAAGTGGTAAAAAAATTAAATTACATTACATTACATTTGCTATCCTATTGCAGTCTATTTTTTCAGAGCTGAGTTTACAACACCCACTTTGCGAGATACGGCCATACAGTTCTGAGCTTGCGACTCACGTCATTTGTGGCAGCGTTGTCACACAGCTCTGCTCTGAATCTCTGAAACTCAGACTGAGCGAGGGCCTTAATGCTCTTGGCCAATGCTTTGCTGTCTGCTGACGTACAGTCCAATCAAGTCATATTTACTGGAGAGGTGGGATTGACCGACTGCTATGGTGGACCAAACCTATGGAGGACCAAACCTGCATAAATTAAAAATAAATAAATGAATAAGTAAATAAATGAATAAATATACAAATATGTAAATAAGCAGATACATAGATAAATAAATGTTATAAAATTGTGTATTTTTCCCTTTTATACATTATAAAATATTAAAAATATTATATTAATATTAAAATATTTTTAACTTGTATTTATTTGTTAATTAATTGTAATATTTATTTTTATATTTATGCATTCATTTATTTTTACATTTATTTATTGATTCATTCATTCATTTTTACTTTTCCTTGTGCAACATGGAAATGAGGAGGGCGGTCCTTGAGTAGCTTCAGCGCATCATTGGTTGAGAGCTCATAATCGTCAGACCAAAGTTGGCGTCCGGATAGTTCTTACACAGTCTCAGACACCAAACAACAATGTTTCCAGCAGTTTGACCCATTGAGAGATAAGTTTCAATGGTACTTATGTACGATGGATGTCACATCCCACCTTAGTGCCATCTGACTCTATGATTTTGAATGTGCTGGGCTAATATTTTGCAGAGTGCCTTACAATTCAGTCTGTACTTCCACATTCATATCAGCATATACCCCCCCTAAAACATCGATTAGTACATCTAATATAAACAACAGTCATTTGATGCGTTGTTTTCGACTTCATTCGCTAAATTGCGCAACTCTCTAACGTTAGCTATTTGTGAAACGTCCGCCATAGTGTACATGCAAAAGCTACAACCTGTCAAGTTCAAAATCTGTGCGAGTCAGATGGCACTACGGTTGTAGTGACGTCTATCGTACCTACTTCCGATAAGTACCCCTGAAACTTATCTCTCAATGGGTCAAACTGCTGGAAACACTGATATGTTGTTTGGTGTCTGTGAAAGAACCATCTGGCCGCAATGTGCTTTGAAACTCTCCTCTATCGCTTTATCAATGCTTGAGCTCTCAACCAATGATGCGCTGAAGCTACACAAGGACCGCCCTCCTCATTTCCATGTTGCACAAAAGAAAAGTAAAATGAATGAATGAATCAATAAATAAATGTAAAATAAATGAATGCATAAATATAAAAATTAATTAATTAACAAATAAATACAAGTTAAAAATATTTTTATAAAATGTATAAAAGGAAAAATACACAATTTTATAACATTTATTTATCTATGTATCTGCTTATTTACATATTTGTATATTTATTCATTTATTTACTTATTCATTTATTTATTTTTAATTTATGCAGGTTTGGTCCTCCATAGGTTTGGTCCACCATAGCAGTCGGTCAATCCCACCTCTCCAGTAAATATGACTTGATTGGACTGTACGTCAGCAGACAGCAAAGCATTGGCCAAGAGCATTAAGGCCCTCGCTCCAGGCTTTTTTTTAAGTTAAGGTTGGGAAGCTTCATGTTCGCTCAGTCTGAGTTTCAGAGATTCAGAGCAGAGCTGCGTGACAACGCTGCCACAAATGACGTGAGTCGCAAGCTCAGAACTGTATGGCCGTATCTCCGCAAAGTGGGTGTTGTAAACTCAGCTCTGAAAAAATAGACTGCAATAGGATAGCAAATGTAATGTAATAAGTTTCGCCCTTTCGAACCCCAGTTTTCAGAGTTTCAAAACTTTATTTCACACATTCACACACCAGTTTTCAGATCAGCATTTACAAGGTTTCAAATCTGGAAAAACAAAAATACACTGGGAGAACAGTGACAAATTCAAAACTCTGAAAAAATGATTGCACAACACCATAAAAAAGAGTGTTGCACTTCTGAAGAAGGAAATCTCAAAAACAAAATTATGTTTGCAGAGATTTAATTTTTTTTACCACTTTGCAAGCCTGCAAACTCAGTTTTCAGAGTTTCAAAACTTTTTTTTCACACATTCGCACACCAGTTTTCAGATCATCATTTACAAGGTTTCAAACGTGGAAAACAAACTATACACTGGGAGAACAGTGACAAATTCGAAACTCTGAAAATTGTTTGCCTGACATCGTAGTTCTGAAGAAGGAAATCTAAAAACAACAACAATGTTTGCAGAGATTTTTTATTTTTTTTGCAAGCTTGCAAATCTTATTTTTCGATCTTGCAAAACTTCTTTTTGTAAGATTTTGAGTTTTCGAACATGTAGTTTCAACCTTTCAGAACTTTATTTTCAGTTTTGAATCATGGCAGGATATTAATCCCATAGAGCGATGATACCGCATGATTCAATTCCTCCATCCTCGCGTATTTTCCTTGCGTCCTCCCCTCGCATCCTGAAGGCGTGGAGCTTAGACGCGAGGAAAGGAGGCGAGGAAAGGCTGCACAAATAAGAATTGAGATGGTTTCACTACTTTCCAGTCAGTGAAGTTGCGGTTATCTGTTGTTATTAAACATTACTCCGTTGGTCCGTTTTGCAACACGATACAATTAAAATCCCAGGGCTACATACCTGCCATGCTGGAGACCCTTTACCACATATAAATGCGTCCAGATGTTATTTAATAATTCTTTATGTAGCTTTTCTCTCCGTGACAACAAAAGCAGAAAACTATACTGTTGTTAGCAGTTAGCACTAGCATTATCAACAAGACGCGCAGGGGAGGGGCTCTTCACAGAGGCTGAGTAAATTCAGTCACACAGCAGATTCCACTAAGATCAATTCATATATCTCAAAATATCATTTGGACTTGTCGAAAGTGAATTAGAAATGTCTCTAATTTAGATCTGTGTATGCGTCTGAAATAGAATTCAGTCCATTTAAGGCTAGTCAAAGATGGGTCATTCCACGAAATAGGTGCCTTTTGTGTCCATAAGAAACAATCAGACATAGAATTACTATAACAACACATATATTTGTGATTTAAAAACATAATAATACTATGTATTGTTTCCTCAATAATATATTAAATTAAATTAAAATTGCATTTATAATGATGATACGGGTAAGGTATTTTGCCCTGTCCCTTGATATGATTGTTCTTTTTCAGCAGGATTTTTCATTTGCAAACTGAAGACAAAATGATACAAAAATCGCATTTGAATATAGCAATAAAAATATATCGTCAACCCTGTTTACTTTTCTATGGTAACAGGTTTTGACATGTGGGTAACAGGGATGACATAGATTAGTTGTCACCTTAGCCACAAAACTTGTTTTTAAAGTTTATGTGTAAAATGCAAACATTTTTAAAGGTCATCCTGCGTGTATTATTGTGCTAATGCCTATATTATTCAGAGTGGCATATGAGCATCAGTTATATTTTTACCAAGTGTTGTTAGTACACACATCTGCTAATTATAGTATTAATTAAATAAATAGTTTTAACATTATTGTGTTGATTTTTCACTTTATTTTATATTTGCACTTTAATACAATTTTTGAGATAGTAGTATGCCATTAAGTGCAACAAAAAACAAAACAAAGGCGCTATCGCTAATCTAATTAGATATTTGGAAGAGTGTTTGTAACCAAGCAGATTGATAGTATTTCCCCCCCTACTATTGAGGACGAGATCTTCTTGTTTGCAAACACTCTTCCAAATATCTTCCGTTGTGTTCAGCAGAAGAAAGAAACTCATACAGCTTTGGAACATATTGAGAGTGAGTAAAAGATGACAGAATTTTTATTTTAGGATGAACTATCCCTTTAATGCTTCCAGTGGGTTATAACACGTTAATGACCAGGGAAAGAACTCATTGTCATTAATGCATCCACGTAAGTGCAATCACAAACAAGAGCAGTAAGGTGACTGCAGAATCATGTTCAAGAAAGAGAAACCAAATTTCAGCATCAAGATCTTGGTCTGTTTTCAGATGATCATAGGAAGACCATGATCTGAACTTCTTCATTGCCTAATAATTGAACCAGATCAATATATTTCGAGATCTGTGAGGGGACATACTCACACAGACAAAGAGATGGACGCACTGATGTCACATGGACTACTTTGATGATGTTTTTATTACCTTTCTGGACACGGACAGTATACTGTACAAACATTTTCAATGGAGGGACAGAAAGCTTCCACCCCTAGAAGAAAAGTTGTGATTTTAACATGTAAATAAAGCATTCTGGTGAAAATAAAGGGGAAAGACAGCATTTGCTTTTGCAATTAAGATTGGCATTTATTAACTTCACAATCTTTTAAGTCAATTTGATTCAATATTAATTAATTTGGGGCCTATCAGGTACAATAGTTTTCTTCAAAGGAAAAAAATCTCTATCAACTAATTTTAAAGTTAAACTATACAGGGAACCCCAGTTGGTACATCAGGACACTTGCTTTTAAATATCACATAAAATAGTTTTTATAATAACGTCATAATACATTTAATAACATCTCATTTTTTTATGGTTGTCATAAAGTGGATTTATTCAAACATGCATTAGATATTATGAGCCCGATCTCACGAAAATGCGTATAAATAGTACGAGTGTGCAATCTCGTAGAATGTATACGCCAAAACTCATTTTGGCGTGCATATGGTATGTCGTTTTTGGCGTGCATACGATACGCACTTTAAGGCGTATTATATGTACGAACCCCCCACACCCCCACCCTCACCCTACCCAAAAGCGTGTCATATACACGCCATAAAGTGCGTATCATATGCACGCCAAAAGCGTACCATTTGCACGCTAAAATTTTTGTATACATTCTACAGATTGCACACTGCATATTTATACGCATTGTCATGAGATCGTGTTGGATATTATACATATACATACTATATTATATTATACATATATAAATATACCACCCCAGCACAAAAGTGAAACTCCGCCTATGGTTTTTCTCCAGTATGAGTTCTTTGGTGCTGTCTCAGTTAGTAAGCTCTAGTGAAGCTCTTCCCACACCTGATCTCTCACTTCATCATGTGTTTTCAGGTGCAGTTTAAAACTCTTTAGCCATAAAATACTCTTTCCACAGACAGAACACACATAAGGCTTCTCATCTGCATGAACTGTCAGGTGTTCTTTTAGATTTGATGATGAAAAAAACTCTTTACCACAGTGATCACAGCTAAATGGCTTATCTCCAGAGTGACGGAGCAGATGAACACTGAGAGATGATGCTCGAGAAAAACTCTTGTCACACTGAGTACAGTGGAATGGCTTCTCTCCAGTATGAACTCGCTCATGTTCTTTTAGGTTTCCAGACTGAGTGAAACTCTTGTCACAATATGAGCACTTGAAAGGTCTTTCTCCAGTGTGAGTTATTTGGTGCCGTTTCAGACAGTCGGCTCTAGTAAAGCTCTTCCCACAGTCCGAACACACATGATCTTTCACTTCATTGTGTGTTTTCTGGTGCTGTTTAAAACTGCTCAGCCATGAAAAACTCTTTCCACATAAACACACATAAGGCTTCTCATCTGCATGAACATTGAGGTGTTGTTTTAGATTTGATGATGAAATAAAATCTTTACCACACTGATCACAGTTAAATGGTTTCTCTCCAGTGTGAATTACCATGTGTGTGTCAAGTTTGTCTTTTTGTTTGAAATTCTTCCCACACTGAGTGCATGTATGCGGTTTCTCTCCAGTGTGAATTCTTATGTGTGTCGTAAGGTGTCCTTTTTTCCTGAAACTCTTTCCACACTGAGAGCAGGTGTGCAGATCTCTAGGTTTGATGCTCTGCTGTTCCTCCTCTGCTTCGTTCAGTTCATGTTTTTGCTCGTTCACTTCGATACAGTCTAAAATAAAAATATTATGTGGTTAAAATAAGTTTAAGTGAAATCTGATATAACAGAAGAAAGCAACATTGGTTGATTAGAAGTAATCGCTCCATACCTTTCTTGTTAATCCATTTAAAATGTGGATGACAAAAGCTATTCAGGATTGTGAACATTTAGATGCATTTTCTGATTTATCATCTAATCTGTTGAACTGGAGATGTTAACTAAATGCTCAACATGACATCATGACTTTGCGTTAACATACGCGCCACTTTCTAAAGCCAAATGGCATGTTATCTGCACGAATTTTGAGCTATCCGCGTGTACACTCACCTAAAGGATTATTAGGAACACATACTAATACTGTGTTTGACCCCCTTTCGCCTTCAGAACTGCCTTAATTCTACGTAGCATTGATTCAACAAGGTGCTGAAAGCATTCTTTAGAAATGTTGGCCCATATTGATAGGATAGCATCTTGCACTTGATGGAGATTTGTGGGATGCACATCCAGGGCACGAAGCTCCCGTTCCACCACATCCCAAAGATGCTCTATTGGGTTGAGATCTGGTGACTGTGGGGGCCATTTTAGTACAGTGAACTCATTGTCATGTTCAAGAAACCAATTTGAAATGATTCGAGCTTTGTGACATAGTGCATTATCCTGCTGGAAGTAGCCATCAGAGGATGAGTACATGGTGGTCATAAAGGGATGGACATGGTCAGAAACAATGCTCAGGTAGGCCGTGGCATTTAAACGATGCCCAATTGGCACTAAAGGGCCAAAAGTGTGCCAAGAAAACCTCCCCCACACCATTACACCACCACCACCAGCCTGCACAGTGGTAACAAGGCATGATGGATCCATGTTCTCATTCTGTTTACACCAAATTCTGACTCTACCATCTGAATGTCTCAACAGAAATCGAGACTCAACAGACCAGGCAACATTTTTCCAGTCTTCAACTGTCCAATTTTGGTGAGCTTGTGCAAATTGTAGCCTCTTTTTCATATTTGTAGTGGAGATGACTGGTACCCGGTGGGGTCTTCTGCTGTTGTAGCCCATCCGCCTCAATGTTGTGCGTGTTGTGGCTTCACAAATGCTTTGCTGCATACCTCGGTTGTAACGAGTGGTTATTTCAGTCAAAGTTGCTCTTCTATCGGCTTGAATCAGTTGGCCCATTCTCCTCTGACCTCTAGCATCAACAAGGCATTTTCACCCACAGGACTGCCGAATACTGGATGTTTTTCCCTTTTCACACCATTCTTTGTAAACCCTAGAAATGGTTGTGCGTGAAAATCCCAGTAACTGAACAGATTGTGAAATACTTAGACCGGCCCGTCTGGCAACAACAACCATGCCACGCTCAAAACTGCTTAAATCACCTTTCTTTCCCATTCTGACATTCAGTTTGGAGTTCAGGAGATTGTCTTGACCAGGACCACACCCCTAAATGCATTGAAGCAACTGCCATATGATTGGTTGATTAGATAATTGCATTAATGAGAAATCGAACAGGTGTTCCTTTAGGTGAGTGTATGTCTACGCCGTGTGGATCCACGTGTATGTCTACGCCACAACGAACCATTATGTGTGTGTGTCCACAATGTAAATGGATTTATAAAGATACTAAATGATGTTTTTTGAAAATGTAAAAATGCAGAATGTTTCTTGTGATGGGTAGGTTTAGGGGCAGGGGCAGTGTAGGGGGATAGAATGAAATGGCGTTGATAAACACGCTAAAAAGCGATTATGCGTCTTGAAAGCACACCAAAATGGCATAAGAATTGGCGTGTCATACATACGCCAATTCATGAGATCAGTCTGAAATGCTTCTCAACAGTCAACAATGAAGAATCAAGAATGGACACCAACCTGTTTGTTCCTCAGTATCTTCATGTTTTATTCTGGATGGTTCTGGATCACTCATGTCTTCAATCTCCTCTTTAATAAACTCCATCTTTAGCAGTCACACAGATTTCAGCTGCTACACCTGGAGTTTGTCCTTCTCTTGTAGGATGATGTGGATATTCCCAGTATTTATTGGTGAATTGTTGTGGGAGGGGCTTCACTGCAAGTGTGAACTGTGATCACTGTGAGATACTGACGCCCACAGGACCAGATCTGGAAAAAGCAAAGATAAGTTACTGAATTTATACTGGATAGCTTTAACAGCAAACCATATGGTGCCTTTAATTTAGATCAAATACAGAGCATCATCATACATTTTGATGATTACATATTAGCGGTGTATAAAACAGCTCTGGGTTACTCGTTTTTATGAAACCCATGATATTATAAGGAGAGCACAGGTTATATTCTAACAAGATACCCACTTTGATATACAGTGGGTACGGAAAGTATTCAGACCCCCTTACATTTTTCACTATTTGTTATATTACAGCCATTTGCTAAAATCATTTAAGTTATTTTTTTCTCATTAGTATACACACAGCATCCCACATTGACAGAAAAACACAGAATTTATGACATTTTTGCAGATTTATTAAAAAAGAAAAACTGAAATATCACATGGTCCCAAGTATTCAGACCCTTTGCTCAGTATTTACTAGAAGCACCCTTTTGATCTAATACAGCCATGAGTCTTTTTGGGAATGATGCAACAAGTTTTTCCACACCTGGATTTGGGGATCCTCTCCCATTCCTCCTTGCAGATCCTCTCCAGTTCTGTCAGGTTGGATGGTAAACGTTGGTGGACAGCCATTTTCAGGTCTCTCCAGAGATGCTCAATTGGGTTTAAGTCAGGGCTCTGGCTGGGCCATTCAAGAACTGTCACAGAGTTGTTATGAAGCCACTCGTTATTTAAGCTGTGTGCTTAGGGTCATTGTCTTGTTGGAAGGTGAACCTTAGGCCCAGTCTGAGATCTTGAGCACTCTGGAGAAGGTTTTCGTCTGGGATATCCCTGTACTTGGCCACATTCATCTTTCCCTCAATTGCAACCAATCATCCTGTCCCTGCAGCTGAAAAACACCCCCACAGCATGATGCTGCCACCACCACGCTTCACTGTTGGGAGTGTATTGGACAGGTGATGAGCAGTGCCTGGTTTTCTCCACATATACCGCTTAGAATTAAGGCCAAAAAGTTCTAGCTTGGTCTCATCAGACCATCTTGGAGACCTTCAGGTGTTTTTTTTAGCAAACTCCATACGGGTATTCATGCAGGAGAGGCATCTGTCAGGCCACTCTGCCATTTAGGCCCGACTGGTGGAGGGCTGCAGTGATGGTTGACTTTCTACAACTTTCTCCCATCTCCCAACTGCATCTCTGGAGCTCAGCCACAGTGATCTTTGGGTTCTTCTTCTCTCACTAAGGCTCTTCTCCTCAGCCTGTCAAACTGAAAGCTCAGTTTGGTCGGACGGCCAGCTCTAGGAAGGGTTCTGGTCGTCCCAAACGTCTTCCATTTAAGGATTATGGAGGCCACTGTGCTCTTAGGAACCTTTTTATTGTAACCTTGGCCAGATCTGTGCCTTGCCACAATTCTGTCTCTGAGCGCTTCAGGCAGTTCCTTTGACCGCATGATTCTCATTTGCTCTGACATGCACTGTGAGCTGTAAGGTCTTATATAGACAGGTGTGTGGCTTTCCTAACCAAGTCCAATCAGTATAATCAAGCACAGCTGGACTCAAATGAAGGTGTAGAACCATCTCAAGGATGATCAGAAGAAATGGACAGCACCTGAGTTAAATATATGAGTGTCACAGCAAAGGGTCTGAATACTTGGGACCATGTGATACCATCTGCATACCATTGGTGGACTCGCTGATTAGTATTTACACTATAAATTACCCTGTTTGAGGTGTCCCATAAAGGTTACATTATATTATAAATGTTAGTAATATGTATGTAAATCTCTGTCATTTATTTATTTGCCAAACAACGGTAATTTTCTTCAAATCTGTAGTTTCGATATGCAGATCCACAGCAGCTTTGGTGTCTACGCTCTGTTGTTATGTATCGTCAACATTGTCCGGCGTTCTCATTGGTTCGCTGGGATATGTGGGATTTAATGAGCAGGGTAAGATGCGAGTGAATCGCTCGCCCAAGAGGAAAAATGAACTGCTGCCACTGTGTTTGACTGATTCAAGTGAAAAAAAGTTAAACTACTTTCATAATATTTTATTGTCTCCATAGGGAAATTTATTTTTCTACTGTTAGCAGATCTGTAACTATCTGAGGCCATCAATTTGCATTATTTCAACTTATTCAACTTAATTTTTAATTACACTTAAATGTATAGTATACTAATGATAGTTTACTTATATTCTATTTATAATAGGCTACTAATATTTATTATATAATAACCTCATTTTTTTTTCATCCTCACTAATAAATATTTGAAAGGTAAAGCATTTAGTTTCTGCGACATTAGTGTCACCTACCAGAATTACAATAATACAACATATTTTGCGAACGCACCTTCCGCGCGTCGCGCCTGACTCAACTCAAACACAACTCAACAGCTTTTACGAGTGCTTGTGAAGGCATCAACAAGTAAATGTAGACTACTTTCAATAAATGGTCAAATACATTAGGAAACTTTTAGTTGTGTTGCTTTGTGTCATGAGAGTAAGCAACACTCTGTCTAACAAGAACACGCTTATTGTAAACCCATCCAACATGCAGGTGCGTTTTCGACATAACACGTCACCCAGCATACGGGTAAAAAAAAATTCAATGCTAGCCACTGATATATTTATGCCATCAAAAAACATTATTGGTCGACCACTACTCATTTTGTACATTT
This sequence comes from Gobiocypris rarus, assembly GCA_023029165.1. NCBI lineage: Eukaryota > Metazoa > Chordata > Actinopteri > Cypriniformes > Gobionidae > Gobiocypris > Gobiocypris rarus. The sequence goes on from CM040911.1 coordinate 44,220,695, forward strand.
TGAACAAAGTTTACATACTGCATCTTTAATAATAATTATACGTAGAATATCAAAATCAACTGTTGGCGTTCTATCCTTTTCCTATTTAGCACAAAAACTCTGGAACAGTCTTCCTATCATTGTTTGGGAAGCAGATACTCTGTCAGTTTAAATCTAGACTAAAACATCTCTTTACTATGGCATACATATAGAACATTAACAATTTATATTATTCAAAACAGTTAAATGATTGTTAGGCTGCATTAAGGGATGCACGATTTGGTGAAAATATCTAATTGCGATTATTCTGGTCAAAATGTGTATTTAAAATGTTTTTTTTGTTGTTGTTTTTAGAAAAAAATGAAAAGTGTGTGTGTTGAAGTACTGTCACAGTATTTTAACAATGTTTTACCACCTTTCTGGGTCTTGGAAGGGGTAATTACATCGCTGTCTAAAGTCTTACAGGTTCGGGACGACATGAGGGTGAGTTTTCGTTTTTGGATGAACTAAGCCTTTAATCATATTTTTGTCATTTACATTAATCTGAGGGGTAAAACGTTAAAAACATGAATCAATAAGTGATCCTTTAGTTTGTCTGATACTGATGATGTGCCGATTTACAGAAGATCTCAGACATCACCATAATTAATGAGCTGAAAACAGGGACTATTGTTAAACGTTTTGACTGAGTTATTTCTGTCAGACTATCAATTTGCTAATATACTGTTTTTATTCATGTTGTTTTGCACTATATTCTCCCTTTCATTGTTTTAATTATATGCAGAAACGGTGCAATTACTTTAACAATACAAATCCCTAGATATTTTTATGCCAATGCAGTTCCTGAAAACCAACTAACTGAATGAATGGCTGAATGTCTCTCTCTACAATGAGTAACGTTACAGTATTGCGGCTTCTCTCCAGTATGAACTCGCTCATGTGATTTCAGTGAAACCTTTGTCTCAATATGAGCGCTTGAATCTGGAGCTGGTAATGTTAAACTCTGTGATCTGAGAACATCTCTCACCTGCAGACTGACCTTCAGATATAAATATGGCCTTCAGAGAAAATATTCCACATGTATCCTTCATTCATGATCGTTAACAGCGTCACTTCAGCTTCAATAGTTTCAGCTCGTCTCGTCTCTCGCGTCTGTCTTCTGCGCATGCTCAGTGCGCGCTGTGTCATCCTTAAAGGGGCCGTATTTAAAGGGATATAGTTCACAAAGCATTCATGTCAATACAAAAATTTGAGGTTAAACCACTGAGGTCGACAAGATTACTTTATTGATGTTTTTAATAACTTTCTGGACCTTGAATGTGGTAGTTTAGTAGACCGTCACTGGACAGAAAGCTCACAGATTTCATTAAAAAGATCTTAATTTGTGTTTCGAAGATAGGGTGAGCAAATGATGACAGAATTTTCTTTTTTGGGTGAACTAATCCTGTAAATTAAAATTAATTGGTATCTGAAACAAAAAAGCAATCGATTTACATGCTTTTTAAAGGCACACTAGTGATGTTTTTATCCCTCTAGTGAACAAAAAAACTGCATCCATTTTGCAGAAGAACATTGTTTTGGTTGTGAGATGAAAATGGTTATTCTACTGCTCATAAGACATTCACTACTAGGCTTAAGAGATATAACCAGTTTAAATGGAAATGATCTCAAGCAGTATAGCTGAAGATGAATGAATGAGGCATATAGTGCTTTCATACTGTACACCCAAAGCGATTTACACTTATGTCCTGCCCTCACGCACCCATTACAGATGAATGGTGGCTCAGAGCCACAGGTTTCTCATCTGAAAGAACAGTTAAGCCCCGTTCACACCGCCGGTAACTTTTTAGCTTGTTCCTAATAATCAACATAATGCAGGGGAAACTGTAGCAGGAGTGCTAAACTGCTCCAGGCATCGTATAATTAACAACACAAACTATCTATGAATCAAACTCACTAAGACTGCCGATGGTTTGTTTTCCATCATTTTACTATATGCACGTGGTTACAGTCAAATCATAAAACTATGAAATTGCTCTGTCCTGCTGTCTTGTCTGGACTTGAGACTGTAGCCCTCCACCAGTCGGGGCTTTTTAGGCAGAGTGGCCAGACAAATATATAACTTTTTGGTCTTAATTCTAAGCGGTATGTGTGGAGAAAACCAGGCACTGCTCATCACCTGTCCAATACAGTCCCAACAGTGAAGCATGGTGGTGGCAGCATCATGCTGTGGGTGTGTTTTTCAGCTGCAGGGACAGGACGACTGGTTGCAATCGAGGGAAAAATTAATAAGGCCAAGTACAGGGATATCTGGATGAAAACCTTCTTCAGAGTGCTCAAGACCATAAAATGGGCCGAAGGTTCACCTTCCAACAAGACAATGACCCTAAGCACACAGCTAAAATAACGAAGTGGCTTCACAACAACTCCGTGACTGTTCTTGAATGGCCCAATTGAGCATCTCTAGAGAGACCTGACAATGGCTGTCCACCAACGTTAACCATCCAACCTGACAGAACTGGAGAGGATCTGCAAGGAGGAATGGCAGAGGATCTCCAAATCCAGGTGTGAAAAACTTGTTGCATCTTTCTCCAAAAGACTCATGGCTGTATTAGATCAAAAGGGTGCTTCTACTAAATACTGAGCAAAGGGTCTGAATACTTAGGACCATGTGATATTTCTTTTTTAATAAATCTGCAAAAATGTCAACAATTCTGTGTTTTTCTGTCAATATGGGGTTCTGTGTGTACATTAATTAGAAAAAAAGAACTTAAATGATTTTTGCAAATGGCTGTAATATAACAAAGAGTGACAAATTTAAGGGGGTCTGAATACTTTCCGAACCCGCTGTATATCAAAAGCTGACTGAAAAGTTGATTCTCAATTCATGACCTCTTTAACGGATAGAATAAAATAGCAGGCAGACTTAACTGCATATAAGCTCTTGTTTTATATGAAAGACTTCAATTCTTTACACTTATGATAATGCTGACATATATACCTGCTTACATTTTAAGTGAGAAAACATGAATCAATTACTATATTAGCGGTTAATTTCAACAACAACTTGATAAAGTAGAGGGGAAACTACAGAATCACCTGCAGTTGACCATGGAAAACTGCATTTAATCATTCCTTTAACGCAATAAATTAAGTTATAGTGTGATGAGATGTTAATTATAATTATTATCATTTATTAAATTATTTCTTACATCTTTTTGGAAAATGACAAACTATTTATGGCTGGGCCACAATTTAGACCTGGTGGGCCTGTGAGCCATAGCTTCACCACAGGTTGAGTCACTGCCAACAAATTACACACTAATGAAGTCAAGTCAAGTCAAGTCAACTTTATTTATATAGCGCTTTTAACAATGCAGATTGTTTCAAAGTAGCTTCACAGTGTTAAACAGAAAAATAATGCAACAGAATATATTTTGATTATCATACAGTAACAATGTGGGCTTTAGATCAGTAATTAGATAAGTAATTTGGTCTATATGGTTAATTTAGTTTAATAATTAGATTTATTTTGAAATATATTTGAAAAATAGTTTTTCCCCAACTGAGCAAGCCAAGCCAGAGCGACAGTGGCAAGGAAACCAAAACCCCATCAGGTGACCTAATGGAGAAAAGTAAACCTTGGGAGAAACCAGGCTCAGTCGGGGTGCCAGTTCTCCTCTGGCCAATTAACAAACAGCGTATTATTATTGTTCTGGCAATTTTACAGGTCAGAGGTCATAATAGATCTGAAAATTCGAAAGATCTGAGGCAACACGCCGGAGACAGGTTTATTGAAGATGATGTATCGATTAAATAATAATTAAAAATAAAAAAATTGAAATATCGGAGTCATTACGCCGGAAACAGGTTTTTATTGAGGATGCCGTATTGATTAAACAATTACTAAAATGTAATATTCGAAAGATCGGCGGCAACACGCTGGAGACGGGTTGTTTTGAGGATGACATTGATTTAAAGAATTGTTAACTAGGACTATTCAAACAATCGGAGTCATCGCGCCGAGACAGGTTTATTGAGGATGCTGTGTCGATGAGGCAGCTCAAGTGGGAGTCTAAATGACACGGTCTCTGCAGACACTTCAGGGTCATGTGTTGGTCACATCTGGGTGCAGGTCCACCGTCTGATCTGGATAAAGCCTGGAGTCGGCTGGCTGCAGTAGACCTCGGATAAAACAGAGACACTAACATTAGCGTAGATGCCATTCTTCTGATGATGTAACGAGTACACCAGGGGTTATGGGAAGTGTTCCCGGTTCCGGCTGACTTAGATAATGCAGCCTAATAATCATTTAATTGAAAAAGTGTTTTATGTGTATGCCATAGAAAAGAGATGTGTTTTAAGTCTAGTTTTAAACTGACAGAGTGTGTCTGATTCCCGAACAATGCTAGGAAGACAGTTTCAGAGTTTAGGTGCTAAATAGGAAAAGGATCGACCACCTGCACTTGATTTTGATATTCTAGGTATTATCAGCTGGTCAGAGTTTAGAGACCGCAGTAGACATGATGGAGTATAATGTGTTAAGAGCTCACTCAAGTACTGGGGAGATAAACCATTTAGTGCTTTGTAAGTAATAAGAAAGATTTTAAAATGTATGCGATGTTTAATAGGGAGCCAGTGCAGTGTTGACAGAACCGGGCTAATGTGTTCATACTTCCTGGTTCTAGTAAGAACTCGAGCTGCTGCGTTTTGGACCAGCTGGAGTTTGTTTATTAAGCGATCAGGGCAACCACCCAGTAGAGCATTACAATAATCTAGCCTTGAGCTCATGAACGCATGTATTAACTGTTCAGCATTTTGCATTGAGAGCATGTGCCGTAATTTAGATATATTTTTAAGATGGTAGAATGCAGTTTTACAGATGCTAGAAACATGGCTTTCAAACGAAAGATTGGTATAAATGAATAAATAGACTTGCAAATTAAATCTCTGTAGGGTTTTTGGGCCCCTAGAAGAAAAGTTTTGATTTTAACAAAATGAAGCATTCTGGTGCACTCTGACAAGAAAATAAATGGAAAAGACAGCATTTGCTTTAATTAAAACACACATTTATTGATACCAAGACTGGACATCGACACAAATTTCACAATTAGATTAGATTCACAAGCTTTTTGATTCGATATTGATAAATTTGGGGCCTTTCAGGTACAGTCATTTTCTTCAAAGAAAAAAAAAATTGGGGTTAGGGGTTAACAGTTTAGACCCAGAGACCAGTAGTGAAGAATGAAGACCAAGAGTCAGGAGTGCAATTAATTAAAGACATTTTTTACTGAAGAATAGTTTGCAGTTTCATCAGCAGAGGCCAGCTTCAAGTCTCACAAAGAGGTCGTAGGCCACGCTCCTTCTCTACCAGTCCCGTCCTAATGTACATACAATTGTCCCAACAGTTATGCTGTTTTCAAGGTCTAGCCACATCATTCTTGCAAGGTGGATGAATCTGATTGGCTCAGAGAAAATGAAGAGTCATAGTACATTTCCACACATTGTCAGTAAATCAGATGCACGTATCCATAAATCACTTGATGCGTTCACCCAAGGAATTAGGCATGTAATGACCTTCCAAAACTGAAGCAGGAGCCAGCTTGTCCAGAACAACAAGTCCATCCTATCTCTGAGGATGCCCATAATCCACCTCCATTCCTGGGGCCTATTGCCCAAAACTAGGATAAGGGATTAAGCCGGGATATCTTGGTGATCCTGACTCAATTTATCCGCTAATATACAGTTATCTTTTGTTATCGTTCTTCGTGTGAGTGTCTTTCAGGGTAAGTTTACACAACAGCGATGTACAGAATTTTGCATACAGATGACAAGATATCCTGGCTTAACTCCTTATTCTAGTTTTGTGCAATAGGCCCCAGATCTGTAACACAGAATACCGCGTACATACACAGATAAACAGTCTCTCCAAGGTTGCAGTTGGTTAAGCTCTGACCCGAACCAGAAAGTTTCCCAAAAAATACTGATAACATGTGCTTTCTCTCAGTGAGAGGTACAGACAGTAGTACAGGCAATATTCATCTTGATTCTTTAGTGTTTCAGTAAAAGGAAATTTAAAATGAATAAAAAATAAATAGAATAAAAGACAAATCCATATTTCATCTCTGGAAGACGGGCTAAGTGAGCAAACACTGTTCCTGCACTCCTGTCGGATTAGGGGTGTGTGATACCTCCAAAATCCAAACACACGACAACATGTTGCTATCAAGTGTTTAGTGACACATCCCTAGGCCAGACCCTCAGTCTCTACTCAGAGATCAAACACAAACATTAGAAAACATAAATGAAGAAACAAACAATCATTGGTTATAATAACTGGAAAGAATTATTAGAAATCAACATAATAATATAGGAGAATATGTTACATTAAATCAATACTTATAATATATATATATATATATAAGCGGCAATGGATTTCAATGTTGTAAAGTTAATCTATAAAGGGAACCTCAGTTGGTACATCAGGCCACTTGCATTTAAATATCACATAAGCAAGTTTTTTGTCATAATACACCTAGTTTTTATGGTGGTCTTATTCAAACATACATTAGATATTGAAGAACAGGTTAAGTAAAAATACAATGAATATGCAATATGGTGCATATATACATAAATAAATATACCAATATACAAAAGTGAAACTTCGGCTAAGGCTTCTCTCCAGTATGAAGTCGCTCATGCTTCTTCATGTTTCCAGACAGAGTGAAACTCTGGTCACAATATGAGCACTTGTGAGGTCTTTCTCCAGTATGAATTCGTTGGTGCTGTTTCAGATTATCAGCTCTACTAAAGCTCTTCCCACAGTCACAACACACATGATCTTTCACTCCATCGTGTGTTTTCTGGTGCAGTTTAAAGCTGTCCAGTCTTGAAAAACTCTTTCCACAGAGAGAACACACATGAGGTCTCTCATCTGAATGAACTTTCAGGTGTAGTTTTAGATGTGATGATGAAATAAACTCTTTACCACACTGATCACAGTTAAATGGCTTTTCTCCAGAATGAACGCGCAGATGAACACTGAGAGATGATGCTTGAGAATAACTTTTCCCACACTGAGTACAGTGGTACGGCTTCTCTCCAGTATGAACTCGCTCATGCTTCTTCAGGTTTGCAGACATAGTGAAACTCTGGTCACAGTATGAGCACATATAAGGTTTTTCTCCAGTGTGAATTCTTTGGTGCCGTTTCAGATTGCCAGCTGTAGTAAAGCTCTTCCCACAGTCACAACACACATGATCTCTCACTTCATTGTGTGTTTTCTGATGCAGTTTAAAACAATAGAGCCTTGAAAAACTCTTTCCACAGAGAGAACACACATGAGGTCTCTCATCTGAATGAACTTTTAGGTGTTCTTTTAGCTGTGATGATGAAATAAAATCTTTACCACACTGATCACACTGGAATGGTTTTTCTCCAGAGTGAACTTTTATATGTACACTAAGCTTTTCTTTTTGTCTGAAACTCTTTCCACACTGAGTGCATGTATATGGTTTCTCTCCAGTGTGAATTCTCATGTGTTGGTTAAGTTTGTATTTTTGCCCGAAACGCTTTCCACACTGAAAGCAGGTGTGCAGATCTCTAGTTTTGATGCTCTGCTCTTCCTCCTCTGCTTCATCCAGTTCATATTTTTGCTCATTCACGTTCATCCAGTCTAAAATTAAAAAAGGATCATGTGGTTAAAATAAGTTAGAGTGAACTCTGATTTAACAGAACGAAACAGCAGATCTTTGATGTGTTAGTTCCGAAACTTTCTTGATAATCTATTTAAAATGTGGATTCAAGATTATGATAATTTAGATGCATTTTCTGTATAATTTATCATCCAATGTGATGAACTGAAGCCTTGTTACCTAAATGCTTATCAAGTCAATAATGAAGAATCAAGAATGGACACCAACCTATTTGTTCCTCAGTATCTTCATATTTTATTCTGGATGGTTCTGGGTAACTCATGTCTTCAATCTCCTCTTTAATAAACTCCATCTTTAACAGTCACACAGATTTCAGCTGCTACACCTGGAGTTTGTCGTTCTCTTGTAGGATGATGTGGATATTCCCAGTGTTTATTGGTGAATTGTTGTGGGAGGGGCTTCACTGCAGGTGTGAGCTGTGATCACTGTGGAATACTGTTGCCCACAGGACCAGATCTGGAAAAAAAATCAGATAAGTTTCTGAATTCATACCAGAACAGCAAACATATATAGTGCCTTTAATTTAATTCAAATATAAAGCATTTTGATGGTAATACAGTTGGTACGGAAAGTATTCAGACGCCCTTAAATTTTTCACCCTGTTATATTGCAGCCATTTGCTAATTATTAGATTGCAGATTTATTAAAAAAGAAAAACTGAAATATCAAATGGTCCCAAGTATTCAGACCTTTTGCTGTGACGCTCATATATTTAACTCAGGTGCTGTCCATTTCTTCTGATCATCATTGAGAAGGTTCTATGCCTTCATTTGAGTCCAGCTGTGTTTGATAATACTGATTGGACATGATTACGAAAGCCACACACCTGTCTATATAAGACCTTACAGCTCACAGTGCATGTCAGAGCAAATGAGAATCATAAGTTCAAAGGAACTGCCGTAAGAGCTCAGAGACAGAATTGTGGCAAGGCACAGATCTGGCCAAGGTTACAAAAAAAAGGTTTCTTAAGAGCAAAGTGGCCTCCATAATCCTTAAATGGAAGACGTTTGGGACGACCAGAACCCTTCCTAGAGCTGGCCATCCGGCCAAACTGAACTTTCGGGGGAGAAGAGCCTTGGTGAGAGAAGAAGAACCCAAAGATCACTGTGGCTGAGCTCCAAAGATGCAGTCGGGAGATGGGAGAAAGTTGTAGAAAGTCAACCATCACTGCAGCCCTCCAGAAGTCGGGGCTTTATGGCAGAGTGGCCCGACGGAAGCCTCTCCTCAGTACAAGACACATGAAAGCCTGCATGGAGTTTGCTAAAAAACACATGAAGGACTCCAAGATGGTGAGAAATAAGATTCTCTGGTCTGATGAGATCAAGATAGAACTTTTTGGCCATGATTCTAAGCGGTATATGTGGAGAAAACCAGGCACTGCTCATCACCGGTCCAATACAGTCCCAACAGTGAAGCATGGTGGTGGCAGCATCATGCTGTGGGCGTGTTTTCCAGCTGCAGGGACAGGACGACTGGTTGCAATCGAGGGAAAGATGAATGCGGCCAAGTACAGGGATATCCTGTACGAAAACCTTCTCCAGAGTGCTCAAGACCTCAGACTGTGCCGAAGGTTCACCTTCCAACAAGACAATGACCCTAAGCACACAGCTAAAATAAAGAAGGAGTGGCTTCACAACAACTCCGTGATTGTTCTTGAATGGCCCAGCCAGAGCCCTGACTTAAACCAAATTAAGCATCTCTGGAGAGACCTGATAATAACTGGCCACCAACGTTTACCATCCAACCTGACAGAACTGGAGAGGATCTGCAAGGAGGAATAGCAGAGGATCCCCAAATCCAGGATCATTCCAAAAAAGACTCATGGCTGTATTAGATCAAAAGGGTGCTTCTACTAAATTCTGAGCAAAGGGTCTGAATACTTAAGACCAGAGTTTGGGGGTAACGCATTACAAGTAACTTGAGTTACGTAATAAGATTACTTTTTCAAGTAACTAGTAAAGTAACGCATTACTTTTCAAATTTACAACAAAATATTTTTCAAAAAAGTAACGCAAGTTACTTTTTCACATTTATTTGACTGACATTGGACTCTCCTGTCCCCATGAAATCCAGAGTAAGTGCAGAGGCGTTGTGTGTGTTATGTTTCTGATCGTCACTGAGTGTTTATTTGTCTTGTGGTAATGTTGCGGTGTGTGGAACAAAAGCTGTTTTATGCTCTCTCTCTCTCTCTCTCTCTCTCTCTCTCTCTCTCTCTCTCTCTCTCTCTCTCTTTCTCTGTCGCTCTCCCTCTGTTGCTACGTGCTGATTGTTGTGAACAGGTGCAGCTGTTTATGTGGGTGGAGCCGTGAATCATTCGGTGGATAAAAGCATGGAAGGAAGACTGCTCGAGGAGTTCCCCAGTGTAAAGCTGCTGGGCTGCCCTTTAGAGTAAAATCCTAGTGGGGATTACCAATTGTTAGCGGTATAGGCTGGTAAATGTGAATTGTCCTTTCCCATGCAGATTTTTTGTCAGTGGGAGGCCGTCTTTTTGGTTAATTGCTATTTTCTCCTGTTTTTTCCATTAGCAGGGAGGTAAGACTTATGTGTTTCTTTTGTTATCTCTTCTCCAGGGAAGACCTTAAAAAAAGATAGGTAGATCCCCCTCTTTTGTTTGTTATTTTGGCCGACCCTCTGATTGCAACAGCCTTTTAGGTTGTTTCTTTAGGAAATAAACAAAACTTCCTCTCTGACCCAACTGGTGGTGTTGTGGTGATTGTGGGAGCAGGAGACGGGACTCCGGGCGACACGTATCAGGTGTCACTCTGTATGTTACGACCGAAGGCTGTGTTTGTAGAGCTCGTAACATGTGTGAACATGATAGTTATTGTAGTTCTAGACTAAATTTTAGCATTTATTCATTTCACTTGCATAAAGATTGAGTATTCCTCAAAAATATAAAATCAGTCAAATGCAAAATATGCAAATCTCCAAAAAGTAAATGTTAAATAAAACAAATATTTTTATGCATTTAATCTACCTTTATTGACCAATTTACTGCTGACCTTTAATTATTCAGTTAAACCATGAGCAAAAATTACTAGAGTTATTTTTTTATTGGTAAACTTTTTTTCTCCTGCGTCCTATTCTTCCATTATCCAGAATGGCAGAGTAGCAGAGCGTGTGAATTAGTTTTTTTTTTTTTACCTCAGCCTGAGGCTTATTATTTCAATTTTGGCATGTCTTAACATTTGCACAAAAATAGAACCTTTTTGTTATAAAAAAAACAAAAACAAAAAAAAACCCACATATATGTGTGTGTGTGTGTGTGTGTGTGTGTGTGTGTGTGTGTGTGTGTGTGTGTGTGTGTGTGTGTGTGTGTGTGTTAAGACCATGTGATATTTCAGTGTTTCTTTTTTTAATAAATCTGCAAAAATGTCAACAATTCTGTGTTTTTCTTATAATATGAGGAGCTGTGTGTACAATGAACTTAAATGATTTTAGCAAATGGCTGCAATATAACAGAGTGAAAAATGTAAGGGGGTGGAGTGAGAGCGTTTTCAATATGGAAGTTCAGGCTTGTGATGTGAAACTGTTTAAAAGTCATAGCAGAATCACGGTCCTTTAGGAATACATTCATGCGGGTGTTTGAATCGAGATTGTGATCTTTTAATGATTAATCGTGCAGCTCTAGCGGGAACTAACATTGCATATGTTAGCCCAGCACAAATGTGAATGACTGACATAAGAAACATTTGTAAAATAAATATTGTTCCATCCTTTAACTTTACTTTAAGTAGTAAGAACGACAGACAATCTGCATTAATAGGTAATAGTTGCCTACAGCTGATTAGCAAAAGGGTTTCAGTAAGACAGTAATAACATGAGTTAGCTTGTTAGCATACATACACAATACAAAACAAAAAAAACACCCGGTAGAAAATATACACAATCAATAATTGTTCATACACGTTGTGATTCTGAGGAGCTGGAGTCGTCTGTAAAATAATTAGGGTTGGACTAGAATATTTGAATATACGTTCGATGGGTTGGCATTTGAATTTTAATTTTGGGATTCGAATATTCTTTTTGTTTTTTTGCGCACACCTGGCATCCCCATCGGAACGTTTCTTATTTGCGCTTGCATATGTTTACACTAAAAATCTGTCAAAATGTACAATACTCTTTTTAGCCATTTTCAATAGGATGGACAGTTGACCTCATTATACTTAATAAATATATTTGCTTCTTATTTGCCTAGTTGCTTCTCATGACACACAGCACCCGCCATAGCTCACAGCTCAGTTGTATTGGTTTTATTTTGTTTTTTCTTTTAAATATTCACTAACTTGTTAAGTATGTCATGAACTATCTGATATTACCCCCCTTACAGTTGTCGTTAAGGAAAAAATTATCTGTACAGCCCAAAACCACAATTTGTACCACCAGGCTGTAAACGTTTTGTTTTATTCTGTTGTAATGTTTTATTCTGCTGTAAAGTTGGGCATTTTAACATGGGGCTCAATGAGATTCTGCCCTCTTCTGGAACCCTGGTGGCCAGTCGATGAACTGCAATTTAAGTCACTTCCGTATTGGTTTCAAGAGAAACTGGGGGAGGTTGCCACTTGGGCGCACCTTTGCTTATTTAAAAACAAATTAAAATGAAATCTTGTAGTATAACTAATCAATATATTATACATTATCAATTTATATACACAAAACTCAAATGCAGATACATGGGTTTTGTCCAGCGAATTCAAATGTGCATTTTGTCCGTCATCATGCAGCATCACATTACGTTTTTATCAACAGTAACAAAGTTTATTGTGCGTGCTCAGTTTTCTGTTGTACAATACATAATAGGTGCACTCTAAACAAAACATAATGTTTCTTGCGGCGCTACAGAAACGGTTGAGTTAACGATGACAATACTTGTGCAAATATTTGTCACGACAATAATGTACCTGAAACAAATAACTGCTCATTGTGGCACTTAAATAACGCTTCTTCATATGATTCTCTGCAGATCTTAAATATCTAAAGCTCTTCTCACACACAGTTCAGTAGTGCAGCTTCTCTACAGTATGAACTCGCTCGTGTGATTTCAGGGAAACCTTTGTCTCAATATGAGCGCTTGTATCTGGAGCTGGTTAATGTTAAACTGTAAAATGGAAACATCTCTCACCTGCAGATTGGAATTATACGGTATTCAGAGAAATATTCCACGTTTGCCTTTCATTCACGAACGTTTACAGCGTCACTTTCAGCTTCAATAGTTTCAGCTCGTCTCTCGTCTGCGCATGCTCAGAGTGCGGTGTCATGTTTCTTAAAGGAGCCGCATATTACAATGGAAAGCAAATACACCTGGCTCAGATCGTCTTTCATAGCCAGGCATACAGTATGGTACAGAAAGTATTCAGAGCCCCTTAAATTTTTCACTCTTTGTTATATTGCAGCCATTTGCTAAAATCATTTAAGTTCATTTTTGGTCAAGTATTCAGACCCATTGCTCAATATTTAGTAGAAGCACCAAATTATGTGTTTTTCTGTCACTATGGGGTGCTCTGTACATTACTCTCCCCTGTCAGTTCAGTTCACATTAGGAGGGCAACCGGAATGGTTCTCTAGATCACAGGGCTCTTAAACACCTTTATCAAACAAACACAATGATTTATTTCTCATCCGAGATTGATTGGAATATTATTTCTGTAAGCACGAATCATGAGTGCACACACACACGTGCGCACTCCAGATCAAGAAAGGAATATTATTTCACTATTTGAGATTCATCGGCCTGCCGATGGGCTTACGTTCTGGTAGCCGTCTGGAAAACACAAAGCCCCGGGACCACATATAAAAAAAGACGTTTTACTCACATAAGTTTGTTGCTCCATTCCTGTCGAATCCAATATAGAAGGCACAACACTGTGTCTGCAAATCCAGCACCTGAGACTTGATTACAAACGACTCCGCAGTGAAATGAAGCGAACACACGTACATGTCTTCTCCACGTGAGCTGGAACTTCTTTTAAAAATAAATGAAGTATCACTCATTCCTAATATCCGAAGGAAGCTTATGCAGCAACTGTGTTCTTCCACAACCTGGCACAGAGCAATATATTACTTTGCTCCCCCAGTTGCATAAACTGCTTAGACTAGTCTTAAAAAGTTATTCATCTGATTTTTTTCTTCAAGACTGGTCCTAATTTTTAGTTACAGTTACTTAAAAAGGTAGACTGGTCTAATTGGAATTGAAAAAGTAAGAATGAGCACCCCTTTGTTAACCTTAAGTTGGTCAAATTAGCTCTTAAGACACAGTATGAACATAGTGGCTATGTTTATGCAACTGGCCCCTGTATTTTCTGGTGCTCTTTAGTCCAGAAGTAAAAAAAACAACTCCACAAACACACAGACTTGTTTTTACATTAAACAATCACAGGTAAACAGTTTTTGTCAGGACAAGATGTTTTTTCTGTTTATTTCTCATAATTGCATGCACATTATGTTTCATCAGAACATACTATAGTAAACTTAGTAAATAAGTAAATATACATAAATATATCCAATTCCAGATAGACTTAACTCTCAATCCATGCTAACAGGAAAAAAACAAAAACATTAAAGAGTTGTCAAAGCTTCACTTCTTAAGTCTTTCTTTAGTTTTCCAAGCATTTCAACAAATAAAAAATAAATAAAAAGCTAGATAATATCCATATATTATCATGCTGAATTTAACTGAATATATTTGACATGAAAACTAATGTTGATCACTTGCGACATTTTTTCATATGAGTGTGAAGGCTTGAAAAATGTCTAAAGCTCTTCTCACACTGAGTACAGTGGTACGGCTTCTCTTCAGTATGAAGTTGCTGGTGTGATTTCAGGTGTGCAGATCGAGTGAATCTCTTGTCACAGTATGAGCACTTGTGAGGTCTTTCTCCAGTGTGAGTTCTCTGGTGCCGCTTCAGATGACTAGATGAAGTAAAGCTCATCCCACACTCACAACACACATGATCTCTCACTTCATTGTGTGTTTTCTGGTGCTGTTTTAAATTGTTCAGCCTTGAAAAACTCTTTCCACAGACAGAACACACATGAGGCTTCTCATCTGAATGAACTTTCATGTGTTGTTTTAGATGTGATGGAGAAATAAAATCTTTACCACACTGATCACAGTTAAACGGCTTTTCTCCAGTGTGACGGAGCAGATGATACTTGAGATCAGGTAAATATGTGAAACTCTTCCCACATTGAGTACAGTGGTGCGGCTTCTCTCCAGTGTGAATTCTTTGGTGCCGTTTCAGTTCACTAGTTGTTTTAAAGCTCTTCCCACACTCCGAACACACATGATCTCTCACACCAGTATGTGTTTTCTGGTGCAGTTTGCAATTGTCCAGTCGTGAAAAACTCTTCCCACACTGATCACAGTTAAATGGTTTTTCTCCAGAGTGAACACGCAGATGAACTGTGAGTCTGGATGAAGATGTGAAACTCTTTCCACACTGAGAGCATGTAAACGGTTTCTCTCCGCTGTGAATTCTCATGTGTACTTTAAGGTTTCGTTCATTTAGCAAACTCTTTCCACACTGAGAGCAGGTGTGCAGCTTTTTGGCTTTTGTTTCTTGAGTTTTAAAGTCACAATGTTTCTTTACTTCATGCAGTTCTTCTCTTTGCTCTGTCATTTCCATCTGATCTAAAATAAACATTAAGTAGTTAAAATCTGTTTAAGCAAGAAACATTCAAGTCAACACTTGCCAGAAAACAAGAGAACTGTTTCCTGCCTATGAGTATAAAGTATCAGATCTTTGATGTTGAAGGTTTGTTCTATCATTCTCATTAATTTGAATAATTCAAATGTGTAATGATAATTTAGATGAATTACTACGTATTATTTTACAGCTACTAAAGCAGTCAACAATGAAGAATCAAGAATGGACACCAACCTGTTTGTTCCTCAGTATCTTCATGTTTTATTCTGGATGGTTCTGGATCACTCATGTCTTCAATCTCCTCTTTAATAAACTCCATCTTTAACAGTCACACAGATTTCAGCTGCTACACCTGGAGTTTGTCCTTCTCTTGTAGGATGATGTGGATATTCCCAGTATTTATTGGTGAATTGTTGTGGGAGGGGCTTCACTGCAGGTGTGAACTGTGATCACTGTGAGATACTGACGCCCACAGGACCAGATCTGGGAAAATCAAAGATAAGTTACTAGCTTAATTTATAAGCTCACTATTCGATATGTTTCACAATATACGATACACATCACAATATTTTGAACAAAATTAAACAATTAAACTGAAATTAAAATAAAAAAATTGGGCACTATCAGCAGGACCTCAAATATGGCCCCATTACATTATTATACATTAAATTAATGAAATATAGTAGTTTAATGTAGTACTTTTACTAAAACTCTTTGTTTAATCTTACAGACAGGCCATCCGCACAGACTAATGCACTTACATGATAAGAATAAACTATCTAAAATGCTTTGAATCATCATACTATCAAAACTAAAAATGTAATATGGTGGAAATGGCAATTATCTATAACTTTTTGCAAATGTCTGCACAATCTTTTTCCATTTAACTTTAGCATATCAATTCTTCAAATGTCACAAAAATCAGTTTGGAAACTTTAACACAAATAAATGTGACGTCACATGACAGAATTAGCTTATACGGCGTGTGTGTTCATGGTGTTGCTTCCGTTAAAGCACTGTTTCTCTGCAGTTCAAGGTGGGGCCTCCATTGAACGGACTTGTTTGTTCAGCACATCCCACAGATGCTCGATTGGATTGAGATCTGGGGAATTTGGAGGCCAAGTCAACACCTCAAACTTGTTGTTTTGCTCCTCAAACCATTCCTGAACTATTTTTGCTCTGTGGCAGGCGCATTATCCTGCTGAAAGAGTCACAGTACCATTTCCATGAAAGGGTTTACATGGTCTGCAACAATGCTTAGGGAGGCGGTACGAGCCAAAGTAACATCCACATGGAGGACCCAAGGTTTCATTGCCCAAAGCATCACACTGCCTCTGCCGGCTTGCCATTTTACCATCCCCATGTCCCATTACCATGTGTTCCCCAGGTAAGCGACGCACACGTGATGTAAAAGAAAACTTGATTCATCAGACCAGGCCACCTTCTTCCATTGGTCTGTGGTCCAGTTCTGATGCTCACGTGCCACTGTTGGTGCTTTCGGTGGTGGACAGGGGTCAGCATGGGCACCCTGACTGGTCTGCGGCTATGCCGCCCCATACGAAACAAACTGTGATGCACTGTGTATTCTGACACCTTTCTATCAGAACCAGCATTAACTTCTTGAGCAGTTTGAGCTCCAGTAGCTCGTCTGTTTGATCGGACCACACGGGCCAGCCTTCACTCCACACGTGCATCAATGAGCCTGGGCCGCCCATGACCCTGTGGCCGGTTCACCACTGTTACTTCCTTGGAGCACTTTTGATAGATACTGACCACTGCAGTGGTTTGAGGAACACCCAACAAGAGCTGCAGTTTACAGCTACAGTCATCTTGCCAAACTCTTGTCAAATCCTTAAGCTTGCCCATTTTTCCTGCTTCTAACACATCAACACTGAGGACAAAACGTTAATTTCCTGCCTAATATAGCCCACCCACTAACAGGTGCCGTGATGAAGAGATAATCAGTGCTTTTCACTTCACCTGTCATAATGTTATGCCTGATAAAAAATAATACTTCTCTAAATAAATGTATATGACAATCCATAACTTTAAACTCCAGGTGTACAGGAGTTTTACACCACAGTGGATGCATAAGAGACTCATATTTCATATTAATGACAAAAACTCATTCTTGATTTTGAATACCTCATAACAAAACTGATTTTTATAATAATAATATTTTATAATAAATCCTAAGACATTTCTAGTGATTTTTAGTCACAGGCTGCCTGCATGATAACAGGTAACCCTGCAGTTTTTCTGCAAAATAAAAAATATTATTATTATTATTATTATATTGCCATATTTATTCTTAAACACTCTAATTTATTATATATATATTTACACTCATTTGTAAAAAGAAATATTATAATAATTGCACTTTAAAACGCAAATCACAATTTTAAACCGAATAATTGAAATGAGATATTTTCCCTAAATCGTGCAGCCCTAATACACACGAAAGTACTTTGCATTTAATTTTACAAGAAGGACCTTCTTGTAAAATAGGGAATCAAAACATTATGATTCTCAATATATCGAGAATTGGCAGCTCTACAGAAACGGTTCAATTTATTTAACAATACAAATGTACAAATATTTGTCATGCCAATAATGTAACTGAAAACAAACTAAATGGATGAATGGATAGACTTTGCTCAATGTGGCACTTAAATAACGCTTCTTCATATGATTCTCATCAGATCTTGAATGTCTTCTCTACAGTATGAACTCGCTCGTGTGATTTCAGGGAAACCTTTGTCTCAATATGAGCGCTTGTATCTGGAGCTGGTTAATGTTAAACTGTAATCTGGAAACATCTCTCACCTGCAGATTGGAAAAATACGGCATCCGGAGAAAATATTCCACGTTTGCCTTTCATTCGCAACCGTTACCAGCGTCACTTTCAGCTTCATTAGTTTCAGCTCGTCTCGTCTCTCGCGTCTCTCGTCTGCGCATGCTCAGTGTGCGGTGTCATGTTTCTTAAAGGAGCCGCATATTACATCAGTGTATTTAATAGAGTAAGTACCTCACTTTAAAATGGAAATACCCCATGATTTACTCACCCTCAATCCATAGGCGTATAGGACTTTCTTCTTTCTGATTAAACACAATCAGAGTTACATTAATAAATATCTTGACGCTTCCAAGCTTTTTAAGGACAGTGATGGGGTCCATTGAGTTTGAAGCTCAACGAAGTAAATCAATCCATCATAAACTTACTCCACACGACTCCAAAGAAGGCCTTTATTAACCCCCTGAAGCCATGTGGAGTATGTTTATGATGGATGGATGCACTTTTTTGAGCTTTAAACTCAATGGCCCCCATCACTGCCATTATAAAGCTTGGCTGGATGCAGTATAGCTGAGCAGATGAAGAGTACAATATTATATCCTTATTTTGGGGATTCTCAAATGTATCAATTTCTATTGGAATACTTTCATTTAAAACATGCATTAATTTATATGGCTACTAGTCAATCATTATCAATACCTATATTTTCGTTGACAGACTTTATTGTCTAAAATGTAAAGTTACCCGTGAATAACTTGTTTATGGAGCTAAGGCAATGTCATATACACAATCATGTTGATATTTGGGAAAACATCACTTTTGATTTTATACGTTGCTTGACTTTATGATGCTTATATTGTTCCTACAGCATTGAATTTTGGGGGCATCAATTTTTGGTTATTTTAATGGCTTTTCTGTCCCAATGTAACAGGGAACAAGCAGTATAGTGAAACAGTATAGAAATTATCTCAAATAAATGGCATAAAAACCTACACATATTCCAGTATTTGCCTAAATGTTCTCGCTTTTGAACTAAAAGCCTAAACAGTTGTTTTGTGACCACAAATAAACAGGAGCAAACATGATATTGTCCGTACAGTGGAAATGCAGTTAATAATTTCTGACTGGCATATAAATGAACAAATCAAACAAATGCAAACAGGTAAAAGTGAAGCCCCTGCTTCAAAACACCCATGATTTCTCTCATGATCTGTATTTTATGGTGTTCTTTAATCCAGAAGTTAAAAAAACTCTTTCCACAAACACACATTAGACCTAACCCATCACAGTTAAACAGTTTTTGTCAAGATTTTTTTTTTCTGTTTATTTCTCATAATTGTATGTACTATCAGAACATAAAATAGTTAACGTAGTAAATTACATGAATGTATTTAAAACTTAAGATAGACTTAACACACAATCCATGCTGACAAAAAAAAAAAACTTAAAGGGCACCCTTTTTTCAAGATAAGTCTCAGGTGTCCCCAGCGTGTGTATGTAAAGTTTCAATCTAAATTCCTAACAGATCATTTAAGAAAAATGATTGAGAAAAATGAGCTGTTTTCCTTTAAATGCAAATTAGCTGCTTCTTCCCGCCCCCCAGAGAGCGGAGCCTTCACAGCTGTGAACAGGGAAATGAAAACTGAAACATGATAAATCTGTTTGGTTTTGATAATCTCTATTGCAGACATGCTCACATAACATTGCAGTTCTTCAGCATCATGAAATATCATCTGCATGCGTTTTAAAGCCATATCACTCCCAACCTGAACACACACACATCCGAGTGATCCGACACACGCGCACAGAGAGCTGGGGACTATACCATGAAGCCGGTTTAGCTGGCTAGACAGATATGTTTAAGCTTAGTTTGTGCCAATCCTGGGTTTTAGGTACCATGAAAGTGGTTTGGGTTTGAGCAGTGTTCATCTCCATAGTAACTTACACTCCACAGCTAATCTGCTCCAGGGCAGGTTATGTTCTGGATAAGAGATCGCAAACTGAAACTGGACCAATCAGCTGCGAGCAAAGTGTCACACCTCTGATGCAATCAAGTCACTCCCCCGGTTTCAACTCCAAATGAAAGGTCATAACATAGCAAATATTTTTTGAAGACTAAAGCGTCTGGCTTTTAACAATGCTTATTTATAATAATAATAATTTTGAATGATTTATATATGTTATGTAATTATTATACCCTTAATCAATTACACAATTAATCAATCATTAATAGGCAGGCACTTAGTTAAAATTAATACAAATGGCCTATATAAAGGTCATTCAAATAAGCTTTAAAATCAATAAATAAAGATACAAAAATGACTACATGTGAGCTTAAATGTTCAATTCTCTCTATATATCAAGTAAACTAACATCATAACTTTTACTTGCATTGGCGTTTAAGATTTTTCTTCTTGCAGTTTAAATTAAAAAAAATTCTTATTATTTTTCAATCATATTCTAAGAGAGAAATGAATCTCAGCTTCACTGATCCACAGCGTGTGATTGGCTGTTCACTACTGATGTCACAGCTACACTCCTAAACTCATGTTCAAAGCCTGAGTTGACAGATAAAGTTGATCATGGGACCAACAAAGCCTGAATAGATGGGTTTGGTTTTGTCAACTCGAAACTAATCCTTTAACCCTGAGTTTGTTAAACTACCATCATGGTACAGACCCCTGGATGAGTATTAAACTAACATCAGAATAGTTCTCTTTCATGTGTTATTGCGATTAAACTAATGCACACAAGGTTATGTCAGAAACACACAATGTTCACATGAACACAGTTGATTATGTCTGTGCACTTATGCATCAAGTACAGAAAAACTGTGTGTGTATTAGATCTGTGTACTAAAGTGAAAGCAGTGAAATATACAGTACCTACTGCTAGATCTGCTGTTATTATGAATCCAACAACAAGAGATAACCATAAAATCACTCACTGCCCTTGACTGAATAGCTTTAGTAGCTTTAATGAGAACACATTTCTTACTTGAATGCTGCTGTTAATGCTCTGGTGAGGAGATAAACATGGTGGGCTGTGTACAGCTCTCTGAGGGCGGGGTCTATGCTAATACAGCAGTGTCCATCAACACATGTGGGCGGGGCCTGTTTGCAAATGGGTTGTTCTGAGACACTGCTCATGAATTATGGGGATAAAAAAACATTATAGGGTGGTTGTGTACACACACTGCCAACACACATGTTCAAACACCATGTAAAAGTGAATTTTGCATAGTAGGTGCACTTTAAGAGTTGTTAAAGCTTCACCTCTTAAAGGTCCAGGGTGTGATTTTAAGCAGAATCTAGAGTGAGGTTGTGAGTTTCCCTCCCTTTCGAAGCACATAGAGAAGTTACGGTGGCTGACACAGGACAAAATTGTCATCGTCGGAGAGAGCAGAG
This sequence comes from Gobiocypris rarus, assembly GCA_023029165.1. NCBI lineage: Eukaryota > Metazoa > Chordata > Actinopteri > Cypriniformes > Gobionidae > Gobiocypris > Gobiocypris rarus. Next base: position 44,242,236 of record CM040911.1, read on the forward strand.
AGTGACTAGCGCTCTGTAGAGAAGTTTGTCCGTTCAGGGCTACTGTAGAAACATGACAGCGCAAAAAGGCGATTTCACTATAAAGTGACCCGCAGTGAATTAAGATAGAAATGGCTCATTTTAAGGTAATAAAAAACAAAATGGTACATTAAATAAGGTCTTTATATACCACTAAAAACATAGTTAAGCATTTCTGTCAGTAGATCATCTTTAAATACCACACAAACCTTTAAGTCTTTATTTTTTCAAGCATTTCAACAACAACAACAAAAAAACTAGACAATTTTCATATTTTATCTTGTCATGAAAATGAATGTTGATCACTTGGAACATTTTTTCATATGAGTGTGAAGGTTTGACAAATGTATAAAACCCTTCTCACACTGAGTACAGTGGTACGGCTTCTCTCCAGTATGAAGTCGCTCATGTACTTTAAGGTTATCCGACTGAGCGAAACTCTTGTCACAGTATGAGCAGTTGTAAGGTCTTTCTCCAGTGTGAGTTCTTTGGTGTCGTTTCAGATGTGCAGCTGCTGTAAAGCTCCTCCCACAGTCAACACACACATGATCTTTCACTCCATCATGTATTTTCTGGTGCTGTTTTAAATTGCACAGCCATGAAAAACTCTTTCCACAGACAGAACACACATAAGGCTTCTCATCTGAATGAACTTTCATGTGTAGTTTTAGATGTAATGGTGACATAAAATCTTTACCACACTGCTCACAGATAAATGGCCTTTCTCCAGTGTGACGGAGCAGATGATACTTGAGATCAGTTTTAATTTTGTAACTCTTCCCACACTGAGTGCAGTGGTGCGGCTTCTCTCCCGTGTGAAATCTTTGATGCTGTTTCAGTTCACTAGTTGTAATAAAGCCCTTCCCACACTCCGAACACACATGATCTCTCACACCGGTATGTGTTTTCAGGTGCCGTTTACAACTGTCCAGTCGTGAAAAACTCTTTTCACACTGAGAGCAGGTGTACATTTTTTTGCCTTTTTTTCTTTGAATTTTGAAGTCACAGTGTTTCTTTACTTCATGCTGTTTTTCTCTTTGCTCTGTCATTTCCATCAGATCTAAAATAAACATAATGAGTCGTTATAATCAGTTTAAGGAAGATAAAGTCAAGGAAAATTCAACTGAACACACAGAATACAAGAGATCTGGTTTCTGTCTGTGTGATTATAAAATATCCGATCTTTGCTGTTGAAGGTTTGTTCCATCATTCTCATTAATTTGAATAATTAAAATGTGTTTGACAACTGCTAATGTTATAATTATTTAGATAACTCTCTACATAATTTATCATCCATATACTGATTATTATTTCTCAGCAATCAATAATGAAGAATCAAGAATGGACACCAACCTGTTTGTTCCTCAGTATCTTCATGTTTTATTCTGGATGGTTCTGGGTAACTCATGTCTTCAATCTCCTCTTTAATAAACTCCATCTTTAACAGTCACACAGATTTCAGCTGCTACACCTGGAGTTTGTCCTTCTCTTGTAGGATGATGTGGATATTCCCAGTATTTATTGGTGAATTGTTGTGGGAGGGGCTTCACTGCAGATGTGAACTGTGATCATTGTGAGATACTGACGCCCACAGGACCAGATCTGGAAAAAAAACAACAACAAGGGACTGCATTTAAATTGGATTACTTATTAACATTTAGAAGTTAAGTGAACATATTTGCTGTTAAAAGTGCAGAGAGTGTTCTGGAAAGGTTGGGGGTCAAATCAACCAGAAACTTCACCAGCTTATTTTTTGTATGTATATTTTATATTTATCTTTATTTGAAGAAAGACAAACATAAAGAAGATACAACATATTAAATCTGATGGATGTACAGTGGGTAAGGACATTATTCAGACCCCCTTAAATATTTCACTCTGTTATATTGCAGCCATTTGCTAAAATCATTTAAGTTCTTTTTTCTTCTCATTAATGTACACAGAGCACCCCATATTGACAGAAAAACACAGAATTGTTGACATTTTTGCAGATTTATTAAAAAGAAAAATATCACATGATCCCAAGTATTCAGACTCTTTGCTGTGACACTCGTATATTTAACTCAGGTGCTGTCCATTTCTTCTGATCATCATTGAGAAGGTTCTACACCTTCATTTGAGTCCAGCTGTGCTTGATTATACTGATTGGACTTGGTTTGGAAAGCCACACACCTGTCTATGTAAGACCTTATAGCTCACAGTGCATGTCAGAGCAAATGAGAATCATAAGTTCAAAGGAACTGCCTGAAGAGCTCAGAGACAGAATTGTGGCAAGGCACAGATCTGCCCAAGGTTACAAAAAAAATTCTGCTGCTCTTAAGGTTCCTAAGAGTACACTGACCTCCATAATCCTTAAATGGAAGACGTTTGGGATGACCAGAACCCTTCCTAGAGCTGGCCGTCCGGCCAAACTGAGCTATCGGGCGAGAAGAGCCTCGGTGAGAGAGGTAAAGAAGAACCCAAAGATCACTGTGGCTGAGCTCCAGCGATGCGGGAGATGGGAGAAAGCTGTAGAAAGTCAACCATCACTGCAGCCCTCCAGCAGTCAGGGCTTTATGGCAGAGTGTCCCGACAGAAGCCTCTCCTCAGTACAAGACACATGAAAGCCTGCATGGAGTTTGCTAAAAAACACCTGAAGGACTCCAAGATGGTGAGAAATAAGATTCTCTGGTCTGATGAGTCCAAGCTAGAACTTTTTGGCCATAATTCTAAGCGGTATATGTGGAGAAAACCAGGCACTGCTCATCACCTGTCCAATACAGTCCCAACAGTGAAGCATGGTGGTGGCAGCATGTTTGATGCTGTGGGGGTGTTTTCCAGCTGCAGGGACAGGACAACTGGTTTCAATTGGGGGAAAGATGAATGCGGCCAAGTAAAGGGATATCCTGGATGAAAACCTTCTCCAGAGTGCTTAAGACCTCAGACTGGGCCAAACGTTCACCTTCCAACAAGACAATGACCCTAAGCACACAGCTAAAATAACGAAGGAGTGGCTTCACAACAACTCCGTGACTGTTCTTGAATGGCCCTGCCAGAGCCCTGACTTAAACCCAATTGAGCATCTCTGGAGAGACCTGAAAATGGCTGTCCACCAACGTTTACCATCCAACCGGACAGAACTGGAGAGGATCTGCAAGGAGAAATGGCAGAGGATCCCCAAATCCAGGAGTGAAAAACGTGTTGCATCTTTCCCAAAAAGACTAATGGCTGTATGAGATCAAAAGGGTGCTTCTACTAAATACTGAGCAAAATGTCTGAATACTTAGGACCATGTGATATTTCAGTTTTTCTTTTTTAATAAATCTGCAAAAATGTCAACAATTCTGTATTATTCTCTCAATATGGGGTGCTGTGTGTACATCAATGAGAAAAAAAATTACTTATATGATTTTAGCAAATGGCAGCAATATAACAGAGTGAAAAATCTAAGGGGGTCTGAATACTTTCCGTATACACTGTATATTTACTGAGCAATTCACTGTTTTGTAGAGGGGTCATATAACAATTTTCACATGAGATTTGGAGCCAAATCAGATGAGTTGTATTGACTTCAGAAAGATGACAGCATCATTCTTTTATTTTCACACAGAGATTGGCAGGTCTATTAGTAAAATCTGTTGACTTTAGCAATCTTTGTTGCAATTATAATCCAACAGTGACAGTTCAAAAACGAGAGAAAAGCACTTCTTGTGTTTGTTCTTTTTTGCCTTAAGTTTGCATGTCTGTAACTCAAGAAGTATTAAAGATCTCTTAACATCCTTTTAGATTCTAATTCTTAAACTTTTCTTGGAGGATCTTATTTTTTAAGGCCCAATGTTGTTCAATCACCGAGATATGGGGATGTCTTCACAGAAGGTTCTTCTTCTTTAGGGTTACTATCATGATGAGGTCATGATTTCACCTTTATCCCTTATGTGCTGTTGGGGATGTTTTCATCCACCATGGGGTACTTTTGAGTCTTAATTTCGCCATAACTTTCTCTGTGTTTCAACAAATGGAATGATTTTTGGTGACAAATCTTATTTTGACACATTTTGGGGAAATGCTTTGAAGATTTTTAAAAACTCAACAATACACTGTGAGCAAATTAACTACGCTTTCGTTATGTTTCGTGGCTGAAAACAGCCACAACTTTAAAAATGTATCAGATTATTTTTTTTTTTTGCATATATCTATTAAATCAACCTCAGTCCTGATCAAAACTACTAATTGTTTAAAACAAATTCATGATTAAAACTCTTTAATTGTCAAATTCATAAATGTCACTGATTTGGGGAAAAACACGCACAAAATGACTTATTTTCAATATAAAATATGATTGTGCTTTTATCACAGTCTTAGGCATGTCAGAGATCAGAAACAACATTGGCTTTGATGCTTTGTTAGTTTTTGTGCAGAATTAGATTTTATTTTTTTCTCCCTCATTTACTCCTCGTGGCTGTTTTTGCCCCATTGACTTTCATTATAACCACATTTTTTAAAAGCAAAGCCATTGTTAAACCTTATACTCATGCATTTTTGATTGACGGTGGTTTTCCCTGTTGGGAAGTGGTAAAATTTGCAATTTTTTCAGTTGATAACCAGGCGGCACCATTAACCCTTTAGAAAGGAATGTCTAAAAAAGCTTATTTTCTGGCTTTTCTATGGAGTTTTCTATGGAGTATAAAAGGATATTATTGTGTGTGTGTTTTCAGCCAAGAAAACATAACGAAAGGGTAGTGATTTTTAAACAATCCACAAGGGTTAAACAACAAACTGTGCCTTTTACTGTTAGCTTTGTATTTTCCAAATCAGTTTTATATTGTTTGTTTTCCTCAATATTCAATTCGATTGATATGCAAATGTCACGCAGTCAGATTCAAATTAGAAACGTCTTGTATAGGCGCTTCAGAGTCGAGTCTTTCTTTTGGGAGACAATAACTATTTATGGTACACTTTCGACTTAACAACTTTGCAGAATGTTTACATTCACACAGTTATATTACACACTGATGAAAGGGAATATTCAGGGGGGTGGACTTTAATAATAGGTGCACTTTAATCAAAACATCATGATTCTCAAAGTATCAAGAATCTTGCAGCTCTACAGAAACTTTTTTCTACATTTCTACAGAAATTACTTTGATAACAGAAATGTACAAATATTTGTCATGCCAATAATGTACCTGAAACAACTAAAGACTGAGCCGATCTGATATTATCCGGAAGGCTGTTCCACAGCCTAGGGCCAGCAATAGCAAAGGCTCTGTCTACTCAGTGTTTTAATCGAGGTCTGGGGACAGATAAAAGTCTCTTATCACCAGACCTCAGATTTCGTGTGGACGGATTGTGTGGACAGAGTAGCTCAGACAAATAGCTCGGTGCCAGGTAATTTAACGATTTAAAAACAATGAGTAGAATTTTAAATTCAATTCTGAAATGCACAGGTAACCAAAGTAGTGATTTCAGAATTTGAGCGACGTGATCAAATTTACGCTTTCTTTTGAGGAACTTTGCTGTGGCATTCTGTACTAGTTGAAGTCGAGCAATAGAGTTTTTGGACATACCATTGCATGGCTGTAACCATGTCTCGAACATTGGGGGGGGAAACAACATTTTTTTTTTTTTTATAAAGCAAAAAGTAACAGAACAGTGAACGAAATTCTAGGTCTAATTCTAGTTTGGACATAATCCTTTTGGGACTATTGGCAAAAAAATATTTGCATTCTTTTTCGTCAAATATATTATTAGTCCTGAGATTGAATGAATGAATGACAATTTATTTAGAACTTTTACAATACAAAACAAAAATACACTCATCAAATGTAATAAAAACATAAATTCCGCATAATAAATCACCCTGTTCGAAAAGGGATAGGTAGAAGCCCCAGGCTTATCGAGACCTACCCCAGTTCATTAAAACCAAAAAACCAAATCACAATCTAACAAGAGGAATCAAAATAAATATTTTGAAAATGATCAAAAATAAATCTTTTGAACTTTTTTTAAATTTCAACATATTTACACTTTGTGTAATCGATTTGTTCAGACCATTCCACAAAAGCATCCCACAAATCGAGATACACATTAGTGTTGTCAAATGTACCGACCGCGATACCAAATCGGTACTGAAGTTTTAAAAATGTGGCGCTTTGAGCGCTGTAATCGTAAACACCTCTGACTGGCCATTGTGCTCATGCGCTCATCGGATGTGCCTGTGATTGGCTACAACGATCAAGGCAAGGCAGACCATTGTAGCCAATCACAGATGTGTTTGATGAGCGCATGAGCACGATGGCCAGTCAGAGGGGTTTACGATTCCGCTCTACAGCGCTCGAAGTGGCACATTATTAAAACTTCAGTAACGATTTGCCATCGCGGTCGGTACTTTTGACAACACTAATTGACATACTTTTAAACTTTGTACGAGCCTTCTCATCTCTAAATCAGATCCCCTCTCAAATTATAACCCCCCTCTCTATCTGAGAACAGTTGTTGTTTGTTACCTGGCAGCTGTTTATTTTTTATCTTTATAGATTAATTGTGCAGTTTTATATCAACCATATCATTAAACTTTAGAGTGTGCAAATTTAAATACAGTGGGTTTGTATGCTCATGGTAACCAACTTTATTTACTATCCTAATTGCTCTTTTCTGTATTGTGATTAATGTTTGTACGGTGGTTCTGTAGGTGTTGCCCCATACTTCAACACAATAATTCATATACCCCAACAAGTGAAAAATACAAAATACAAAATTTTGTGTTTTGTAAAAAGAGCTGATCACCGCATTTATGTGTTTTTCAAATTCTTCGCATTAGTGAAAAAATACATAGATCTGTTTAAATTGCCCAGTGGTCTAGTGGTAGAATTTTTGCAAAGATAATCAATGATTGTATATTAACCCGTTTGTGTGCATTATGTTTTGTGGTTTCACCAGAAAGAATAGAATCTCTCTCCGCAACGGCATTAAGTGAGATTGACGCGCTCGTCTGTGTGTGAAGGCTGTTCACTGCGCAAACGTAAACCCCGCCTACTTTGATTTGATTGGCCATCTCAATCATTTGGACATTGACGAGCGCTGTTAGACCGCTGAGGCAAACCAGACAAAAATTTAACTTTTAAACCTTTTTGTAATCCTAACAACAACATACACTCTGTGCATAATGAAGTGCAGCAGAGCAGTGCAAGAATTTCAAATAATTGGGGGGGACAATTTGTCCATTTCTAATTATTGGAGGGGACTTGTCCTCCTCAATGTCTAATGTGGTTATGGCCCTGTACCATAGTAAAGAGAATTGCAATAGTCCAAATGAGTTGTAATGAGCATGGATAGCAATCGCTAAGGTTTTCTCAGTAAGAGAAGATCTAATCTTAGAGAGAAGATGTAGCTGGAAAAAACAAGAACTGATCACCGCTAGGGCTGGGCGATATGGCCAAAAAATCCTACCTCGTATTTTTTGGTTGAATGGCGATACACGGTATATATCCCGGTATTTTCTAAGTTTTTCAATTTGGATAAAAAATTCTAAAATAATAATTTTATTTCACATCTTGCCCAATGATGTCCTAAAAACAATGTTGATATTTAAGGCTATAAACAAATAGGCTACAGTGAATGTAATGTTGGCTATGCAATATATTGGGTGCAAAAAGTGGGTTAAAATCACATCACATTACATTCTAACATTGTAACATTACAATCTAAAAACAAAATTAATAATTCACTGAACTAAAAATGAAAATAAAAACAAAAGCACATTAGTTTTTCTTTGATTACCCCATTATAATGGTCACTTTCATAAAAATATATTTACTTGTAGGTTTAAAATTCCACATATGGCACATTTATTGTCCAACAATAAATATTTGAGTCAGAATTATTGCATTCCTATCGCGCTCCGTCTGTTTGCGGAGCGTGCACGCGGTGCCTGAATTTTAGCGGCTCGTCCTCTCCTCTCCTGACAGCAAAATGGACATATTTGCATGACTTTCTAACATTTACAGATGGAGAAAATAGCTTTGAAATGTAAGTTATGCACTGAGGAAAGCACCACACTTCAAACACATTAAACAGTGCGAGTATGTATCTGTCTGTCAGCACAAGTAGCATAACGTTATCTCTCAGAGCGTCTGAAAGGGCACGCTGCTTTAAACTATACGTGTTAACTTATCAGTTATTTTGAAGCCCTTAATGTAGAGCACGTGTCATGTTTAGGACAAGTTGTATCATGCACTTTCCCTGCATCAGCTCATTCTGATTGCTCCGCTGTTTTTCAGATGCGTTTGTATCAATCTACTGTATATCAATATAAACGGTATTGCCTCATTCCGTATCGCTTCTAAAAAATCTATCAATATATTGTACAAACTCGATATACCGCCCAGCCCTAATCACCGCATTTATTTGTTTTTCAAATTTGAGGTTCTGATCCCAGAAAACACCTAGACTCTTAATGCAGGATGAAGTTAACGGAACAAGGTAGTCCAGGTCAATGCTTCTGTTCCCAGAGTTTCCATGAGAGCCAAATACTAGAACCTCAGTTTTAGATTCATTCAGAAATAAGACATTTTGAGAAAAATCACAGTTTCACTTCATCTAGGCATGCAAAAAGAGATTTCAGAGCAGTATGTTTGCTGTGTTTCAGAGGTAAATAAATTTGGGCATCATCTGCATAGCAGTGAAATGATACACCATGCTTTCTGAAGATGGAGCCTAGAGGAATTAAATAGAGGGAAAAAATAATGGGTGTGAGGATTGAACCCTGCGGCACTCCACAAGAGAGTTGAGTAGTCGAGGAACAGAAATTACCTACCTGTCTAACAGAGACACTTCTATTAGTTAAATATGATTTAAACCAATTAAGGACAGTTCTTTGAATGCCCACAGAACATTCTAGTCAGGATAGGGGAATTTTATGGTCAACTGTATCAAAAGCTGAGGTTAGGTCTAATATAGGGCTGGGCGATATCCAAAAAATATATATATCTCGATATTGTCCAAATTTTTACGATATTCAAATATATATCTCGATATGTTTGCAATTGCTTTTAAATTAAAAAAAAAGATTTTCTTTTGCCCCCATTAAAAACAACAAAAACGATTTAGATAGAACCAAATTAAATACAAAATGTTTACGTTTACTGAACAGGTTGGGATGACCAAAATCTTAAATCATGATACGAGTAATTTAAAAATTTTTTAAATGTACTTTTCTAATTACAATATAGATCTTTAATTTGATCTTTAAAATAAATTATAAAAAAAACAAGTAAAACATGCAAATTACAAACAATATGACAAAAACAGTGCTTTATTTTCAGCTACAGTGGGTCTATTTAACAGCTGCAAGTCAAGAAATAAATGAAAAATCTAATATATATAAAAGTGTTCACTCTATAAATTTACTATAGGCTACACTGATTCTTAATAAATATATTAAAGTTGTTTAGCCAAGCATGGGGTGGTTTTCTAATTTTCGTTGTTGTTAACATTAAATCACACAGAATATGAGGTCCGGCCCTTTAAGACCTCGACGGACCAAATTCATTGTAACACACGATTTCTCACTCAACTCTGTGTGCGTTCCACTGATCTATATAAATTATATAGATCAGTGGTGCTCATTAAAGACATACACTACTGTGTTTACCTGAATACGTGCCAGCACGTGCATTTGTTTGACCACTGAAACCCAATAATCCATGAAAGAACTGAACTACCGATCGTATGTTGTCTCAAAGGCGTGTGCGCGCGCTTCAGGTCAGAGTCCGGCAGCGCACGCGTCCCGCGCTGCGCTATTATTTCTCTCATGCGCGCATGTTTCTGTTGCTTTCTTTGTCATGCGCTGTGCGTATATATTTAACTCTTCTGCTTCCGATGTTTAGTGAATGGTGGAAGCAGACCTGTGTGTTATCTGGTAATGTTATTTGGGAAAGTTTGCATGTTGAATTTGAAATATTCGATATTCACGATATTTTCAAATTTTACATCGTCGTCAAAATTATTGCGATAGTATCGCTAATATTCGATATATCGCCCAGCCCTAGTCTAATAGTATTAGGATTACAGAGTCAGTCGCTACCAGTATATCATTAGAAACCCGTAATAATGCTCAGAGCTGTACAGAGGTTTAAAATCAGACTGAAAAGTTTCAAAAATATGATTTGAGCTAAGGAAAGACTGAAGTTGAAAGTGAACAGTTTTCTCCAAAGCTTTGGTAAAAAAAGGAAGTGTCGAGATATCGAATCGCTATTATCAATTGAAAGTTTCTTGAGGAGAGGCAGGGGCGTAGCTAAGGGGTGGCCATGGGTGGCCAGTGCCACACCTGTTTGAAGCTTGGCCACCCCTCTGGCCACCCCTGTTGTGCAAGCTGAAAAGCACTTGACAATGGCAAAGAGTTGACGCTTAAATCGCCGCTCTCACACAAACAGTCTGCGCAAAGTGCGCTATTCTGAACAGCTTCCCCCCCAAAACCAGTTCGACGGTAATTTCGCCCTGCAGCGGATTCTTACGATTTTATTGGTCACGTCAATCACAGTACTGACCAAACACTGATTCCTAAACTACCTGTCACTGGTACCTTAACCAATGAAATAAGCTGCAGGGCGGGGTTCTGGGTGACGGTATAAGCGAGCGTTAATATTTGAAGTTCAGCACAAGCTGAGTGAGCAACGCCTTACACAAGAGAATACGGAGATGATCAGGTTAGTAAAGTCAATGTTATTTACATAGGTTTTCCTACCTTTTCGGTGAAATTTGTTAAAGTTGAGGTACTGCGAATGTTTCCTTAGCAGAAACACGTTAGCTTACAATAGAGGGTATGAATCGTCGTTAGTCGGGACTGCTGCATGAATGGATTTTGATTTGGGAAACGCAAGTAAAAAAAGTTTAAACTAAAGGTTTTGGACACGATATAGTGTTTCTTACAACTTAACAAAGATCCAGCGATCCATGGATATTGACATGCAGCCAGGAATCATGTTTTCCTGACATTTATATGAGCCTGATTTTGATACATAAATTTTGAACGAATGGAAGGAAAATAAAAGTTTTATTCAAATTCTGAATATATCATAGACCTATTAATATTTTGTTATATCGCCTAGATAGTGTGCAAAGAGCATTCCCTTTATTATCACTAAAAGCTGTCAGTCATTCAATGAACGTGATCTCAAGTTCTGTTATATTAATCAATCAATTTCTTACATGTCTATACTTGGAGTATAGACCTTATTCAGATCAGCACCATGACAGGTTTAAAACATCTGGAAAATAGAAAATTGGAAAATTTTCAGGTTTGAAAGTGAGGCTATAAGGGTAAGACTTACCATTTCAATGTCATTGGCTGTATAAAGCTCCTAAATCACTTATTTTCCACAGCTTTTTTTGTCTACTGAAACATCTTTGAAAGATATTTTTGCAGTGTTTTATAAGCAGAACAATCCAAAAATACATTAAATAACAGTACAACCCACTGAAGAGACGTATGTCTATCCCCACAGCCTCACTTTCATACTAATTTCTTTCATAAATAAGGTGCTGTGAATAAGGTCTATTAGGTCTATTAGTGCATGTATAGGCCTCGTCGCTGGACAAAAACCCAGGTGCTGAGTGGATTTTAACTTCAACACCTGTGATTGGCCATTGCATTTTAGAAATCAACAATTGGCTTCATTACTCACCAAAGCGAATACCCATATGTGTATACTCTCTATTAATCATATAAATTAGCTAATGTTAGCTAAAGTTACTGCAAATGTTAGCAAGTGAATTAAAAAAAAGGTACCACAAACATTACATATACATTTGCATTATGACTATGTCACTGTTGTGTAAGTAGCTGTTTGTGATCTATATTTTCTGTAGAATTTGCTTTGGTACAGCATGTCATAGTCAGTAGTAATTTTTTTGGCCACCCCAATAAAATCACTCTGAAAAAATGTTCTGGCTACGCCCCTGAGGAGAGGTGTAACTGTGGCTTGTTTAAGGCTATCAGGGACAGTCCCGGAGCACAAGCATTTATTCATAAAAGACAACAAACATGGTCCAACTGAGTCAAAAACTTTTTTCAAAATACAAGGAGGAAGAACGTGATGAGAGCAAAAGGAAGGTTTAGAAACTTGGTCAAAAACACTCCATACGGCTGAAGAACGACAAAGTTCAGGTGGAAAATTAGCAGATGGTTGTAAATGAGATCTTATGGCACTTTTCCACTACACGGTACCAGCTCGGCTTAGCTCTACTCGACTCGCCTTTGTTTGGTTTTCCACTGAGTAAAAGTTGTACCTTTACCTGCTTCCAGGTACTTTTCTTCGTACCACCTCCGGCGAGGTTCTGAGCGAGCTGAGGCGATACTAAAATGTGACGTGAAAACACCACAGACTGCTGATTGGTTAGAGAGAATCATCACTGTTCATTGCGCCAGACGGAGTATCCTGAATAACCCCGACATTTTTAAATAGTTTGTCCAGAGATTGCGTGTTATTTACTATTATGGCAGCTCGGATGAATACGCCGTGGTCAAACGAGGAGGTGCAGACTTTCCTTTGCTTGTTTGCTGAAGCGGATCCAGCGAGAGAAAATTACGTCATGGCAGTTTCCTGCTGCGTCGCTATGACGACCAGGTACTATTGTGGAGGTAATGCCTGCAATGGAAAACGAAGCAAAAAGCGAGGCGAGTCGAGTCGAGCTGGTACTGGTAATGGGAAAGAGCCATTAGAGAGGTGATTTTATCACAGAAAATCCTTGAGAAACCTTCACAAAATGACAATGAGGGACTTGAAATCTCATTTACAGGAGGATTTAGAGCAGAATTTAACACTGAAAATAAGGCTTTAGAACAATGATGATTTTTTACAATTAAATGAGAAAAGTAGGGTACAACGGGGCTAAAGGCACACCTTAAGAAAAAAGTGCTTTTCACTACTCCTATAATGTATGATATACAGACAAATAAATGTTTGTATTGAACATTTATGGAGCAACAGATGTGTGAAAACAAATGATAAAAGTGGTTTATTTTATTTAAAAATCACCCATGGGGCAAAAGGCACTCAGTACTTGTTCAAAACAATCACTTTAGCAAAGTTTGAACTATTTTCTGTTTTTTTGATGAATAAAATAATTCATTTTGATCAATAAATATGTTGTCATTAAAATATGTTAATATAGAAATACATCTGAAAAATATAGAAACAAAATCACGTAAAAAAGTAAAGATTCTGGAAGCACTGAAGGCGATGCCATATTAATTGAATATAGCTTTACAGTAGTAACAATACATATTTTATTTTATGATACGATTAATATCACATTTATAAATATGATGGTTTGATTATTAATATAGTGATTATCTCTAAGGTGGAGACCCAACTTAATATAAGATATTTCCCATCTTAAGCTAACCGTGTCATGTCTACAAATGGAAAAGTCAGCCGTTTATTATCATGTTAAATATGGTGCGTTTTACCCCAAATGCCATACTTTTACATTTTCTTATGTTATTGCAAAACTGTTGCTTTAATTACCTTCAACAAAACTGACAAACATTAAAGCTACACTGTGTGATATTTTCCCCCATCTAGCGGTGAAAAGGTATATGACCATCCAGTGAATATTAGTTTCTGTTCCTCTCAATTCCGATTTCGTTTTAACTCCTACGGTGGCTGATTTAGTCCAAGATTAATATGGCTTCCAGTTCGATCAAGTGATGAGGTTACTTTAGAAAACTATTATAATTTGCAGTTATTTAATTTGTCAGTTAACATGTAGGTTATGACATCTATGTAAAATGAATAATAGTTTTACCTTTTCGTTATTTTTTACCATTTCATTGCTGACATCAGCGATCAGGTTCCCAGACGAATGCAAGCTAATCTTAGTAAAGTAACTTTTATCGGTGCTATCGTTATTCTGTATATTGTATGACATCACTAGCGTAAGGCAAAGTTTACATTGTAGGCTATATCAGTCTCAAGCAATCCCCCTCTTCACATTCGACACAGTGCCATCGAGTGTTAAAACGCGAAAGGCGGCTTGAATTTATGGGTATGTCCTCTTTGGCTAATGTACTTTCAAGATGGAGGGCAACATGGCGACCGGCATTCGAACCCCTCACCCGTATGTATTTTCAATGGCATATTATACACTTACGAGAATACATTATTACTTGAAAGAAGTAAATATACATTAATGAGCACATATATTTTTGAAAGAACTAAGTGTTTTTAGCTAAGAATAAACTAAAAAAGTTACACAGTGTAGCTTTAACAAAACCTTTGTTCCAAAATAGATTCAATAATAAAGTGATTCTTATTTGCTACTTAAATCTACAACATTTTTAAAAACATCAAATATTCGATCAAATGAGCCAAAATCAACTTTTGCGATGCCGCCCGCGATTGCATCAAAGATCAGACAAATTTCCACGTGCATCTTGAAAAGTGAATGTTTTGGAAAGTGCTGAGGCAAGTTGTGCTGTCTAGAGGTTTAGAGGAAAATCAAATCAAAGGAGCCCTTTACCTCAAGGGCCTTTAGCCCTGTTGTACCCAACTTATATTTTGAGATTTCAAAGCTTTCTGAAAAGCACCAGAACTCTTTCAGCTCTTCTACAGGCTCGCCTCAGAGAGCGGATGTTATCATTAAACCATGGTTCAGTTTTAAATTTTGACTTCTTTGGTTTTAGAGGAGCAGTGGTATTTAAAACCTCAGAGCAAGCAGTATTAAGCAGACCAAGATGTTGTTCAGCATCCAAGTCAAGTAAAGATGACTCCAGAGACAAAGTCCAACGAGTCCACTGTACAGTAAGAGTAATGTTAGATCTTGATGGAGGAAAAGGCACAGAAAACAATACGGGCATATGATCTGAGATCAGAGTATCAAACACCTGAGCATCAGTAAAGGAAGAACCATATCAAAAGTATGACCATGAGTATGCATAGGATCTTTCACCCACTGAAACATGTTAAATGAATCAAGGAAAAAAAAATACTCCATTGTTAGAGGTTTTTCTCTCCAGTATGAACTCGCTTGTGTGATTTCAGGGAAACCTTTGTCTCAATATAAGTGCTTGTCTCTGGAGCTGTATAATGTTAAACAAGTTATCTGAGAACATCTCTCACCTGCAGACTGGAAAAATACGGTCTTCAGAGTAAATATCCCACGTTTGCCTTTCATTCACGATCGTTAACAGCTTCAATAGTTTCAGCGTCTCTCGTCTGCGCATGCTCAGTGCGCGCGGTGTTATGCTTCTTCTTCGGGTTTATTGGCGGTTCGCTTTCTTAATAAGAGTGTTACCGCCATCTACTGGAATCAGAGATATTAAATCCCTACTCCTAGAACAACCAGAACTCGTGCTTTCAATGTTGCTGCGTTTGCAGCTCCTCCATCTACAGCCCCTCACATTCCAGAGAGGGATAATAATAATACTACTAATAATAATAAAATAACACCTATCTATATTCTATACGTATAATATTTGTTCTTTTTAAAAACTGTATTATCAAACTACCCCCTTCTAATGAGTTTAAAAGCTTCTTAATTGTGTTTCACCTTTCTTTTGAAATTCTTCAATTATCTTCTTTCCTCTAAATATTACAATTAATAAGTACATGTTCCACCGTTTCTCTGATTCCACATTTACACAATCCTGTAGGATGCTTTCCTATTATATGCATTGTTGAATTAAGTCCTGTATGTCTCAGTCTTAGTCTAGAAATAATGCAGTCTTCCTTCTCCCACTTGAATTCCTTCCTCTAGCTACCAATGGTTGTATTGTATGTAAATGTCTGCTCTTTTGCCTCTTATCCCAATAGGACTGCCAGACTTTATGCATTTCCCCTTTTTATTATTGATTTGACTTCTAATTTGCTATACCTAATTTGCATATCTATAATATTACATAGCTTGTTTTGCTAATTTGTCTGCTGCTTCATTTCCAAACACTCCAGTATGTGCCTACCCACAAAAATTTTACGATCTTATTTGTCTGTTGCATCGTGAACAATATCTGTAAGATCTCCAATACTATATCTTGTCTATTATCTGACTTTTGAGCTTCCAGCCACATCAAGACTGATCTTGAATCTGAGCATATTAAAGTTTTATCTAGTCCCATTTCATTTAATTTATTCATTGCTTCAACACTCTAAAAAATGCTACCTTTGGATATTATAATTAAAAAGCTAACAAACATCAGTGTAATGACAATTTTATTCTTTGCATGAAAACAAATCAATTAGCAGAATTGCATGGTATAGACAGACCAGTGGTGGCCATTATCGTAATGAACTGTCAATATTGATAAGGTATACATAGCTAAGAGTAGTCCAGAACAATCTTACAAAATAATGACTTAAGGCATTATTAACTTAGCACATTTTGTGAAACACATATTAACATTAAGGTCCAGCACGCACCCTTTCATGGAAACTGTATTCCCTGGTGGCTCTTTCAGCAGGATAATGCACTCTGCCACAAAGCAAAAATGGTTCAGGAATGGTTTGAGGAGCACAACAACAAGTTTGAGGTGTTGACTTGGCCTTCAAATTCCCAGAGCCCTGTTGCATGAAGCAGCTGAACAAACTCTGAGTTTCAGAGTAGGTTTAGAGTTGACAAATCCAGATAAATCCAACATGGTTTAGATCAAGTTCAATTGTTTCTCAAAGCTTGGTATAAACTTTCTCTGTCAACTCAGGTTCAATCCAGAGTTTGCGATTAACACTGCAGCGCGTGCACCTGAAAGCGAAACACATGCGGCAAACAGCCAATCACAGCGTCTGTTCGATTCACCTCTCTTCTGAAGATTGAGAGATCGTTCTGAAGATTATCATGAAATTAAATGCGTTTAAAGCAGGAATAAACACTTGTGCTGCAGCGTCAATTTAAGAAGGCAGCTGAAAGAATATCTGACAATATCAATGCATGATGTTTATCAAAGAAATATGCCAAATAATTATAGGTTCACAAAATGTTTAAAAGAATTATGAATGCATGTATTATATTTATATTAATTTTTGGCTACTTGTCAATATTATATTATTATATAAATATATTATGTGAATTAAAAGTAATTATAATTCATATAATATAAATATAATAAATAATTTGCACCAAAAGATGAGCAATTTTGTCTCTAAAGTTTTTTCACTATAAACTACTTTAATTTGAGAGATACAGGTGGTGTGAGTTTTACTTGCAGCTGATTGGTCCAGTTTGAGTTTGTGATCTCTAACCCAGAATAAAAGCTGCTCCAGAGCAGGTTAGCTGTGTAGTGTAAGTTACCATGGTGATTAACACTGCTAAAAACCAATCCACCTTCTTGAGCCCGAAAAACCAGAGTTTGCTCAAACTAATCTCAAACTTACCTGGGTAGCAACTGAAACCAGTTTTTGTGCAACAGGCCACTGATCTCAATCCAATCGAGCATCTGTGGGATGTGTTGAACAAACAAGTCCGATCTATGGAGGCCCCATCTCACAACTTACAGGACTTAAAGGAACTGCTACTAACATTTTGGTGGCAGATACCACAGCACACCTTCAGGGGTCTAGTGGAGTCCATGCCTCGGGGTCAGGGCAAAAGAGGGACTAACACAATATTATCATAATGTTACACCTTATCAGTGTATCTAATTCAAGAAAGACACACAATCCATCCTGACAGAAAAAAAGGTTTTGCTCACTTGCAACATTTTTTCATGTGAGCAAGAAGGTTTGATAAACTTTTAAAATGGTTCTCACACTGAGTACAGTGGTACGGCTTCTCTCCAGTATGAACTCGCTCATGTGATTTCAGGTTTGCAGATTGAGTGAAACTCTGGTCACAATATGAGCACTTGTAAGGTCTTTCTCCCGTGTGAATTCTTTGGTGCAGTTTCAGATAGTCAGCTCTTGTAAATCTCTTCCCACAGTCACAACACACATGATCTCTCACTCCATCATGTGTTTTCTGGTGCAGTTTAAAACTGCTCAGCCATGAAAATCTCTTTCCACAGAGAGAACACACATGAGGCTTCTCATCTGAATGAACTATCAGGTGTTTTTTTAGATGTGATGATGAAATAAAAGCTTTACCACACTGATCACAGTTAAACGGTTTTTCTCCAGAGTGACGGAGCAGATGAATTTTTAACCCGGTTGGCTCTCTGAAACTCTCTCCACACTGAGTACAGTAGTACGGCTTCTCTCCAGTGTGAATTCTTTGGTGCTGTTTCAGATTGCCAACTGTAGTAAAGCTCTTCCCACAGTCACAACACACATGATCTCTCACTCCATCATGTATTTTCTGGTGCAGTTTAAAACTGTTCAGCCTTGAAAAGCTCTTTCCACAGAGAGAACACACATGAGGTCTCTCATCTGAATGAACTTTCAGGTGTTCTTTTAGATTTGATGATGAAATAAAATCTTTTCCACACTGATCACAGTTAAATGGTTTCTCTCCAGTGTGAATTCTCATGTGTCTGTTAAGGTATCCTTTTCGTCTGAAACTCTTTCCACACTGAGAGCACGTGTGCAGATCTCTAGTTTTGATGCTCTTCTGTTCTTCCTCTGCTTCATCCAGTTCATATTTTTGCTTATTCACGTCCATCCAGTCTAAAATACAAATATTAAGTGGTTAAAATAGGTTCAAGTTAACACTGATTTAACTGAAGAAAGCAACAGAATATCAAGTGTCAGATTTTCAATGTGTTAGTTCTATAATTTTCTTGTTAATCTGTTTAAAATGTGGATGACAATCTGTGTCAACTCAAAACATTTTGATATTTTTCTGGTGAAAGAAATACATAAACGAAGAAGAAAGACAAAATACTAAATGTCATGACAATTTTTACCTGCGATTTGGAGCCAAATTACAGGAGGGTAAACATTTCTTTAGAAAGATGGCAGCATCAATATTTTATTTTTACACAGAGATTGTTAGCTCTATTAGAAATCTTTGTTGCATTATAATCCAATGGTGACATTTCAAAATGGGGAAAAACACTTCAGATGTTTGTCCAAAGTTTGCATGTCTGTAACTCCAGAAGTTTTAAAGATCTCTTAATATCTTTTTAGATTCTGGTTCTTATCAAACATTTCTGTAGGCATCTTCATTTTAAAGGCCCTTGATGGTCCAATCCCAGAGATATGAGGTTCTTACTGTGGTTCAATGTGTAAATTGTTGTTTGTTTGAAATATTTTAATATGTACATAAGTATTTACAGCCTTTGCCATGACACATTGAGCTCAGGTGCATCCTGTTTCCACTGATCATCCTGGAGATGTTTCTACAACTTGATTGGAGTCCACCTGTGGTAAATTCAGTTGATTGGACATGACTTGGAAAGGCACACACCTGTCTATATAAGGTCTAACAGTCAACAGTCAGAGCACAAACCAAGCCATGAAGTCCAAGGAATTGTCTGTAGACCTCTGAGACAGGATTGTATTGAGGCACAGATCTGGGGAAGGGTACAGAAAACCTTCTGCAGCATTAAAGGTTCCAATAAGCACAGTGGCCTCAATCATCCATAAATAGAAGAAGTTTGGAACCACAAGGACTCTTCCTAGAGCTGTCCGCTGGCCAAACTAAGTGATCGGGGGAGAAGGGCCTTAGTCAGGGAGGTGACCAAGAACCTGATGGTCACTCTGACAGAGCTTTAGTGTTTCTCTGTGGAGAGAGGAGAACCTTCCAGAAGAACAACCATCTCTGCAGCTCTTCACCAATCAGGCCTGTATGGTAGAGTGGCCAGACAGAAGCCACTCCTCAGTAAAAGGCCACCTGGGGTTTGACAAAAGGCACCCGAAGGGTATCTCAGACCACGAGAAACATAATTCTCTGGTCCGATGAAACAAAGATTGAACTCTTTGTCCTGAATGGCAAGCATCATGTCTGGAGGAAACCAGGCACCGCTTATCACCTGGCCAATACCATCCCTATAGTGAAAAATGGTGGTGGCAGCATCATGCTGTGGGGATATTTTTCAGTGGCAGTAACTGGGAGACTAGTCAGGATTGAGGGAAAGATGAATGCAGCAATGTACAGAGACATCCTTGATGAAAACCTGTTCCAGAGCGCTCTGGACCTCAGACTGAGGTGAATGTTAATCTTTCAAAAGGATAACAACCCTAAGCCCACAGCCAAGATAACAAAGGAGTGGCTACAGGACAACTCTGTGAATTAATTTAAATTTAATTTAAATTGTGCAAAGTGAATCTCATTTGGTTTTTGACCACTAAAAATACAATTGTACAGGTTACCAATTTACTCATGGAACTGCATTAAAATTTCCATATCTATGACATTGTACCATATAAGGCTTTTAAAATTAAGATATCAAAAGTGTTTGTTAAAAAAACTGAATCTAAAGGATATTAAGATATCTTTAACACTTCTGGAGTGTACAAAATAAAGTCAAAAAATTGAATCAGGGAAGTTTCTGAAATTTGACAAGGAATGATCCTTTGACCATTTGTCAATGTGTTGAACAGACGTTTTGATACCTAAATGTTTCTCAACAGGCAACAATGAAGAATCAAGAATGGACACCAACCTGTTTGTTCCTCAGTATCTTCATGTTTTATTCTGGATGGTTCTGGATAACTCATGTCTTCAATCTCCTCTTTAATAAACTCCATCTTTAACAGTCACACAGATTTCAGCTGCTACACCTGGAGTTTGTCCTTCTCTTGTAGGATGATGTGGATATTCCCAGTATTTATTGGTGAATTGTTGTGGGAGTTGTTGTGGTGATACTGACACCCAAAGGACCAAATCTGGAAAAATCAAAGATAAATGACTGAATTTCAACTGTTTGACGAGGTTGTATATTATTTTAAGCAGTGTTGTGGGCAGTGTTGTGGTGTTGTTGTGTTAGAGTACTCTAATTACTTTTTTCCTGAAATGTGTAACTTAACGCGTTAGTTTCGTGCGTAAGTAATCAGTAACTTCGTTATTTAAAAAAAAAGTAATCCGTTATTTTAAGGAAAGGAAAATCCCGACTGCAGCCTGCTTTTTGTCAGACAGTAGGCCTAGGTCTACTGTGCCACCTGCGGATGTATAAGCGGAGCCGAAGCTCTGTGATCGTCAAGTCGTGCGCTGGGGCCTCCGCCGCTTGACGAACTCGAGACCTACTTCTTTTCATTTACAGAGGAAAGACAGGTCTCAGAGACAGTGGACACTGAAATTGCGGAGTATTTTAAGTCAGATGTCGAGATCGATATGTTGAACAAGTTCCCCAGGATCAAGACAGTGTTTCTGCGCTTCAATACCGCACCACCCTCCAGCGCACCCGTGGAGAGGCTTTTCAGCCTCGGGAGTTTTGTTTTCGCGACTTTCGGACAAACGTTTCGAAAATCTGCTTCTGCTACGTTTTAATCACTACTTTGAAGAGTAAATGTAAGAGGACTGTGTTAAAGCAAATTTAGGCTTGTGACTATGAGTGACACTTTAATAATAATTAGTTCGGCTATTAAGCGATTGGTCATTTGCCTGTGTGGCAGTGAAGGATTTAATTCGGTTTATTATTTTTGTTTGACAGGCAGCTGTTAATTTCTGTTAGATCGTTGGCTGGCTGGTTGTTCATCATTTCTAAATAGATTTAATTCTGCAAGCCTGTTTAAGGTTGTGTTTACAAGTAAGCATACTTGTACTTTGATAACTGCATTATTTAAAGTTAAAGAAAAATCAGGAGTTATCTTGAGGTGCTTGAGGTTGAGGAGCCTAGGCTACCCGGGATGGGTAGGTGCGAATTTTGATTAATAATATGTTCTGTGATAAAAAATAAATAAAACGGCATGTGGAATAGCCTATTGCTGATTGTCTTTCCTGTTATTGTTTAAAGGGGCCGGGGGCTGTGTCTGTCGTGTGAGCCGCTGCAAACGGCTTTTAATTTTTGGTAACGCATGAGTACTCTAACGCGTTACTTTTATGAATAGGTAACGCTGTATCATAACTGATTACTTTTAATTGATGGTAACGTTGTAACCTAACTAACTACTTTCCAAAGTAACTATACCCAACACTGATTATAAGTATCATCATCATCATATAAAAAAGTGGCCTATAACATGAAGCTGGTTTAGGAGGCTAGCTAGTATGTTTTAGGTTAGATTGCATCAAACCTGGGTTTTAGGGACCATGAAAGTGGTTTGGAATTTTACAATGTACATCGCCATAGTTACTTGCGCTTTCCTCCAGGGCAGGTTATGTTCTGGATAAGAGATCTTAAACTGAAATTGGACCAATCAGCTGCGAGCAAAGTGACACATCTCTGATTAAATAAAGTCACTCCAAGAGTTTCTCCAAATGAAAGGTCCCTATATAGCAAATTATTTTTAAAGAAAATATCATCTGGCTTTTAGCAAAGCCTATTTATAATAATAATTTTGTATGATTTAGATATTTATGTAATTATCATACCCATAATCCATTACACATGTACAGTTTTAGTTGATCAATTATTATTAAGCACTTGGGACAAATTAACATTAAAAATAGCCTATAAAAGGTAATATAACAAGTTTTAGAATAAGTATATAAAGCTATAAAATGACTACATGTAGCTTTATTGGTCAAATCTCTCTTCAAATTCAAGTACATAAACTAACTTCACAACTTTTACTTGCACTGATATAGCAAGAGTTTTTTTTTAGTTATCCTTTTCCATAAACATCTCTTTTCTTCTTGTGGTGTACATTTGTTTAAATTCTTAATATTTTTAAATCTCGTAATATTTGCATAAGTGATTTGCGCATCGTCAACCTGAAAATAATCGTGTAACCCTGAGTTTGTTCAACTACCATCATGGTATGGGCCCCAGATCTATAATCAGCAAACTCATCTTTGTGTAACATAATGTTAAATAAGGATAAAACAGGGCACATAATGAATTAAGTAAACATTTAAACTAAACATCGACACGTTTCCACACACACACACACACACACACACACACACACACACACACACACACACACACACACACACACACACACACACACACACACACACACACACACACATTCTGTTGTATTATCAACTGAATCAGTGATTCGAATCATTGTTCTTTTGAATCGATTCTTTCTGTGAACGTGTTTATAGTACGTTTATAGTATAGTACGTGTTTACAAAACAATGAATCGCCCATTATTTCATACACAATATAAACAGATAGTTAAAAAAATACATATCTTACATGTGGCAACTTGTAGACTAAAAATATCCAGCATGCAAAGAAAATACTCCACAACTGTGCTTCATAGGTCTTCAAACATTCAGTGCTCGGCTACTCGCGTCTCTTCTTCTACACATCCTTCATCAAGTCTGTGTGTTTTATGGCAGGATGGATTGGTCACGCCTCCTACTGGAGTGTTGAGCATTGTGTATGGAAAAAAAGAGAAATGCATAGGTCTTTCAACTTTATGTAGTCGTTATGTAGCAGAACCTGAAGAAGAGGTTCTCACTGAACTTTAGTAATACACAATAAACATAATAATTCAAACCATAAGGATTGTGTATGGGGTTATTATAGTTTTAGTACTTAAGCTTTTACCTGTGTTTGTTAGCAGTCAACAATAATTAATAAAATGTACAGATTAAGAAAATTATTTAAAATGGTGTCTTAATAAACAAAAAAATTAAACCTAAACACTATTGCATCATTTTAAATGTAAAACCTTTCATCAGATTTTATAAATATCAGCTGAGAGAATTGGAAAAACTTTTGTCCAGAAATTTGTATATTCTCAACTGCAATGAATTTGTTTTGTGATCTCATGTTTGAAAGGGTTTCAATGTATATTATGAGATCAGTATTAGAAACAGTAATATATGAGGGTTTCTTTTGAGTAATTCATGTCTTAGGAATATAAAACTTAATTAACAAAATAATTAAGATTAATAATATAGTTTTGTTTTTCAGAAAAAAGGGTTTTGAAAACAGAGTAAAATGTCATGAGGTTCTTAATTAAGAGTTCTGTTTAGTTTTTTTTAAAAGTCAGTCCAAAAAGAAATAGAAAAAGGGAAACAGAAAAATAAATTTTCAATATCTTCCATCAATGTGTTACAAAAAGTTTATTTATTACAAAGAGTATGAATATATCTACTAATGTTTGCATTTACAGGATAACATCTATGAATAATTTTGTAAATATTTTTTTTTTCCTTTATTAGAAATAAAATATGTCAAAATGCTGTGCAAAAATATAAAATGAGGATTAAGTCATTTTGATTTATATGGAGGACTGGATCCGACATTAAAGGAATTTCTTATAAAATTGTTTATCAAAAAAGGAGCTAGGGATTTTGTAAGGTTGTATTATTAATATCTAAATTTGCGAATTTGGTTAAGATTATTATGCCATTGGGGATAGCCATAATTACTTTGTTAAACTATTTTTAATTTACAAAAAAAAAAAAAAACATTTTGAAATAAAATTTTATATTTGCTCATTCTTGTCAATAAAAGCTGGTTTACAATTAAAATGTGTCAAACCCAATTCTCCATGTACAGTGACTTCTTAGAGACATTACCAGTGGTTCCATATAAAACACCTGCTAGCAGAAAAATTGTGCTTATATAAAAGTGACTAGTACAGTAATGCTTGTTTGTGATAATTGGACAAGGACATTGCAACAAAAATGTAATCCCCAAGTTTTTCAAATAAAAAATATGGGATGCTTTTAAATATATACTTGTTTGATTTTTTTAAGACAATTCATTTTTAAAATTTGGTTGAAAGTAGTCACATCAAGAACATTTAACCCACCATCAGGCAATTTAAAAACAAGGACACTTTTCTTAATTTTGTTAGGTTTGTTTTTCCATATAAAAAT
The DNA here is from genome assembly GCA_023029165.1 of Gobiocypris rarus. Classification (NCBI taxonomy): domain Eukaryota; kingdom Metazoa; phylum Chordata; class Actinopteri; order Cypriniformes; family Gobionidae; genus Gobiocypris; species Gobiocypris rarus. Next base: position 44,267,049 of record CM040911.1, read on the forward strand.
TAAGAGTTATTTATCCATTTGTGAGCATATATCCTTTGGTATTCTGCTCTCGAAAGACCTTCTGCTTAACTCAATAAAATTCTCCCTTGAATAGAAATATTTCTTGTTAACCATGAGTTATATTTATTTTGAATTTTTGCAGGCTTAAAGTTAGAGTTGACCATTACATCTGTTTTTTTAGAGACTTTAATTCCCAAATAGGTTACCATACTTTTAACAGGATATTACACACAGTAGATAGGTTGCTGTTTTTAAAGTGTATGATCTCACATTTAGACAAATTTAAATTCAATCCAGAGCATTTTGAGAAGCTATTAATGATGTTTCAAAGCCAAAGGTAACTCAGTACTATACCCAAGAAAATATTTTAATTTGTCTTTCATGAATTTCAATACCTTTATAAGGGTGTTAGTTTATCATATTACTTAACACTTGAGCTACAACCAAAAAAAGTAATGCAGAAATTGAACAGCCTTGTCGGATGCCTCGCTTTATTTCAAATCTGGGAGATGTTCCATTAGCAAGTTTAATAGAGCTATTGCTACCATAGTACAGAGTTTTTACACTTTCGATTAAATATTGCCCACAACTAAAGAGTTTTAAGGAATCAAATATAAACATATCTAATTGTATCAAAAGCTTTTTTTAAATCTAGAAAACGTATTAAAGGGCATAGCCTAAAACAAAGTTGTATCTTGATGACGCCTTGCTTTCGTGGAAGGGAGCTGTTCCCAGACAGCAACAGTGTCGGCCCAGATCTGGTATGCATTGAATCCACATGTTCCAGATGTGGGCCGGATCTGGGCTGACACGATGTTGCTGTTTGGGTTGTCTTCACATCTACAGCCGCTGGAACGATTGCTACTGAGAGACGAGCACGACACACAGCTCGAGAGCAGTGGAGCTTTTTATTCTTCCGCTCATGTAATGCAGTGCTGATTTATCATATTAGATACATTTGAGTATGTTGAAAGCAAGTGGCAACCTCCCGTGGTCTCTTTTGAAGCCAATACGGAAGTGAGTTAAACTGCACTTCATCGACTGGCCACTAGGGACAGGCTCCAGAAGGGAGCAGAATCTCATTGAGCTCCATGTTAAAATGGCCAACAGAAAAAAAAAACATGTTTACAGCCTGGTACAAATTCTAGTTTTGGTCTAAACAGCTTATTTTGCCCTTTATGACAACTGTGAAGGGGTGAATTTTTTTATAACTCGATTATTCGTTTAAGCTAGGGTGTTTTCTAATTTTATCAGTAGTATTATTTTTGGATGAACTATACCTTTAAGATCCTTTCATAGCTTTAGAAGCTTGATGTAATGCACATTTTTGCAAGAACTTGTGAAACTGTTGCAGTCTAGCGTGCCGCTGATACCACTGCACACTAAACCCTTTGCTCGAAGGGCACTATTTCATCATTATGCCAACTTTGGACAATGCTTTTTAATATGAGTCGTTAGATTGCTTCGTTGGGTGAATCTCCTCCCACACTGAGTACAGTACAGCTTCTTTCCAGAGTGGATTCTTCTTTGGTGCAATTTCAGCTGGAAAGTTGTAGTAAAGCTCTTCCCACAGTCACAACACACATGATCTCTCACTCCATCATGTATTTTCAGGTGCCGTTTGAAACTGTTCAGCCTTGAAAAACTCTTTCCACAGAGAGAACACACATGAGGTCTCATCTGAATGAACTATCAGGTGTTGTTTTAGCTGTGATGATGAAATGAAATCCTTGCCACACTGATCACAGTTAAATGGTTTTTCTCCAGAGTGAATGAGCAGATGATAACTGAGAGATGATGCTCCTGTGAAACTCTTCCCACACTGAGTGCAGGTGAACGGTTTCTCTCCAGTGTGAGTTCTCATGTGTTTACGAAGGTGTCCTTTTCTCAGGAAACTCTTTCCACATTGAAGGCAGGTGAACGGTTTCTCTCCAGTGTGAACTCTTATGTGTTCCTCACGTTTGCTTCTTTGTGCGAAGCTCTTTCCACACTGAGGACAGGTGAAAAGTGTTTCTCCGTGGTGAATTCTTATGTGACTGTGAAGGTGTTCCTTTACTTCAAAACTCTCTTCACAGTGATGGCATGAGTACAGGTCCTCATGAACTCTTAAGTGTCTCTTAAGGCTGTTACTATGTATGAAACTCTTTCCACACTGAGGACAGGTGAACGGTTTCTCTCCAGTGTGTATTCATAAGTGTACCTCAAGTTTGCTTCTATGTGGGAAAGTCATTCCACACTGAGGGCAGGTGAAAACTGCTGAATTGAAAAAAAAAACTGTGATTGAAAATCAAATCAAGAGACAGAAGAGTTCTGGATAACTGTGTGAATTATGATCATTGTGTGATGCCAAGGTGCAGAAGACCAAATCCGTGAAAAAAATACATTAATGAATACATGCTTGTATTACAACATTTGAACAACATTTTATATTATTTTTTGTCCGTTAATTATTTTGTAAATTTACCCTTAAACAAATTTAGGCCTTAAAAAGGTCTTAAATCAGAGAAGAACATCTTCATTTCCTAAAGTCATGGCATTAAATGTTAATTAAATGTAAAAAAAAAACAAAAACAAAAAACACAATCTTCCCCAGTATTTTGTCCTGTTTTACAATACAAACATCTAAACATCATTAAACTGAGATACATTGACTTGAGATAAGAATTTAGATAAAGTCTTGGACAAAATTAAGATTTAAACGAGAACAAATGTGTCAGAGTTGTCCTTTATTTTTCTACGCCTGTTGTCATATATTTGATCTTGTTTTAATCATAAACTCACGAATTTTGAACAATTTCACAGAAATCAAGTTTTTTCTCCATTGATTAAAGGATCTTTAGACATTTGCAGTTGGAAAACAAGACAAAATACTTTGGAAGAACATCACTTGTGTGATATACAGTCAAAATATATAAATATTCTAGTTATTGGGAGCAGAGCAATCTTTTGCTTTGTAAAAAGCAAAAGACCATTTGTTGCCAAAAAGCCAAAAACCATTTTTTGCTCTGACCATTTGTTGCCAAAAAGCTCTTTTTATAGGTCATCTGACCACAGAACCAGGTCCCATCTGAAGTTCCAGTCGTGTCTGACCACTGAATATGCTGAATTTGGCCTTTGTGCTTCCTTATATTTATACTTCTGTGAAACAAGACGTCATAGCTGGACAATTTCATGTTCAAGTACAGTATAGCCTATATAAGTATATCTGTTGGCAGTGATATTTTCAAACTCTAAAGTGTTGCTAATACGACTCATTGTGTTTCTCCCTAGATATTTACATTTAAAGGCCGTTGATTTCCTTAATTTTTCCCCTTGAATTAACTTCATAAAGCCTGTAGAACCGCTAAAAGAAATGATCTTGTCTTTCATTAAATCTCATCTTATTCTACATACTTCACTCACATGAATACAAACCAAAACAAATAGAAAAAATGTATTAGAAAAAATTGCAAGCTTAAATATAAAATACAAATAAAGATATAGTTTGAACACAGATTCCCCTTGCAATACAACATATATTTAGAGGCTCTTTTGGTTTTATAAACATGTTTACCGTTACAAACAAATCATCCAGACATACATCGCATATCTTAGAATTTTTACATCTTATCAATATTCTGTCGTCCCATATATTACAGTTAAAAACATGGAAATAAAACTCACGCAATACTCCGTGAAGCAGCTCTTACTGTCGTAAACATATAGGCTCTAAAAGCCTAAACGCCACGGAGACGCGTTCACATCTCCATGCCATGTTGTGTTTGGAGACAAATATTCATTCATTGGCCACTTTTAAAAAAAAGTAAATTTATAAAAGTATATAAATAAAAGTAAATATAATAATAAAATAATATATAATGCAAAATGAAATAAATGCTTTTCTCCAAAGCACTTTGGCCACAATTGTTGGCACCCTTTTATTAAATACTTTTTGCAACCTCCTTTTGCCAGGATAACAGCTCTGAGTCTTCTCCTCTAATGCCTGATGAGTTTGGAGAAACCTGACAAGAGATCAGACACCATTCCTTCACACAGAATCTCTCCAGATCATTCAGATTCCCAGATCCATGTTGGTGCTTCTTCTCTTCAGTTCATCACTCATTCTCTATATCAGGTTTTGATTTTTTATCTATTGGTATTTGCTAGAATCCATTATACCATGTGTCTGAACAAGATGTCCAGGACCTCCAGCAAAAAAATAGGCCCTCAACGTTAAAGTTCCAGCTGTATTTTTAGCCGTGGGCATGGGGTACTTTTTATCCCTGTTTGCACCAAACCCATCTGGTAGATTTGTTGCCAAGAAGCTCTTTTTACAGTTCATCTGACCACAGAACCAGGTCCAGTCTAAAGTTCCAGTTGTGTCTGACCACTGAATATGCTGGAGTTTGTTTCTGGATGAGCGAGGAGGATTTTCCTTGAATCCCTCCCAAACAACATGTGGTGATGTAGGGGTTTGTTTGATTTTTTTTTTAGGCTTTCTGACCCGAGACTCAACTAATCTCTGTGATTCCCCATCTGTGATCCCTGGATAGTCTCTGTCCACTCAAACTCTCCTCCTCGCCGTGCATTAGGACGATATAGACACATGTCCTCTTCCAGTCAGATTCATAACATCTTTAGCTGATTGGATCTTCTTAATTATTTCCCTGATGGTGGAAATGGGGATTTTCAATGCTTTAGCTGTTTTCCTACAGCCACTTTTTATTTTGTGAAGCTCAACAATCTTTTGCTGCACATCAGAACTATATTCTGTGTTTTTACTCATTGTGATGAATGATTAAGGGAATTTGGCCTTTGTGCTTCTTTATATTTATACTTCTGTAAAACAAGACGTCATAGCTGGACAATTTCATGTTCATAGTCACCCTGGTGTGCTAAAATTTTTAAATATTAATGGGAATATACTTCAGAGATATTTTACTCATAACATTTTTAAGGGGTGCCAACAATTGTTGCCAACGTGTTTTGGAGAAAAGCATTTATTACATTATGTGATTTACCCCCCATTTTCAATTCTTTTACTTCAATGAAATGATTGATGATTTTTGTGAAATTATTTAATAAAAGATCAAAAGGAAAAACAATGCAGATTTATTTCTTACAGCCATATTTGATCATATTTATCAGGGGTGCCAACAATTTTGACCACGACTGTATATGTATATATATATATATATATATATATATATATATATATATATATATATATATATATATATATATATATATACACACACACATCAGCTAAAGGATTATTAGGAACACCATACTAATACTGTGTTTGACCCCTTTGCCTTCAGAACTGCCTTAATTCTACGTGGCATTGATTCAACAAGGTGCTGAAAGGATTCTTTAGAAATGTTGGCCCATATTGATAGGATAGCATCTTGCAGTTGATGGAGATTTGTGGGATGCACATCCAGGGCACGGCTCCGCTCCACCACATCCCAAAGATGCTCTATTGGGTTGAGATCTTGTGACTCCGGGGGCAATTTTAGTACAGTGAACTTATTGTCATGTTCAAGAAACCAATTTGAAATGGTGCATTATCCTGCTGGAAGGCCATCAGAGGATGGGTACATGGTGGTCATAAAGGGATGGACATGGTCAGAAACAATGCTCAGGTAGGCCGTGGCATTTAAACGATGCCCAATTTGCACTAAGGGGCCTAAAGTGTGCCAGAAAACATCCCCACACCATTACACCACCACCAGCCTGCACAGTGGTAACAAGGCATGATGGATCCATGTTCTCATTCTGTTTACACCAAATTCTGACTCTACCATCTGAATGTCTCAACAGAAATCGAGACTCATCAGACCAGGCAACATTTTTCCAGTCTTCAACTGTCCAATTTTGGTGAGCTTGTGCAAATTGTAGCCTCTTTTTACTATTTGTAGTGGAGATGAGTGGTACCCGGTGGGGTCTTCTGCTGTTGTGGGCCTTTGAACTAAATATATTATATTCATATTATTAAACTGTGAATGTAATTATTTTATTATTGGTAAGAATTACCCGTTACCTCAAAATAACAAATACAAAAACTAATGAAAATCACAAACAGCACACTAAATAATTGTATAAATACAATTTATTATATGTAAAATAATTTTTATATCAAACTAATTCGAAGAAAGAAAATAAGTGGGTTGAATCAAAAAAGCTCTAAACGAATTTTAGGATTGTTAAGACAGCATCAGTTAAGCTAGACCAATGGCTTATATAGCAAGTTAAATAGCTATGCCTACACAAATAACAAGTTTACAGCTTCTTCTGAGAGAGAAAAAATAGCAACGATTTGATATTTTTTATCAATTGGATAAAACTCTTATTGAACTCTGAAACTAGAACGAATATCTTTTTTTGTTGTTTTTTTTTGTGAATGATCTGAATACATGCACCCTTACTCTTACGTTAAAGATTGCTATATGACAGAAAATTTCACTGTACCAATCTTTTTTATTGATAGGCATACAAAAATTTTGCATTCAGGGCAAATCCCCTGCCCTGAGTCCAAACCCATGGGCTTCATCATAAAGCCATTTACGCAGTCCTGTCAGACAAACTGTCCCACAATTCTTCTGATTAATATTTCCTAATTTAGCAATAGGCCTATTATTATTAATGAAAATAGTAAGGAGTTAACTGGCGAATTTCAATTGTCTCATTACTCTCTGTATTTTACAAATATTTGGGACGTGAAAGATATGATATAATTTGCGATATACACAAAATTATGTATGGAAACCACTTGTGGGCAGATTTTTTTTTCAGTGAACAAAACATTTATTTTGTTAGGGATGACATCATTACACACCATTTTATTGGTAAAATGCCAATTGGAAATTAAACTCCTATTCTTTAACTTTAGTAAACACATCTATAACCTTTTTTGTTATTTTTCTTGTTATGTCATGTCTCATGACGTTATGGAAATTATAAGAATTATAATTCTTATAAATAATTGTATCTTCGGAAATTATAAATGTATATTTTTTGGGGGGAAAAGAAGAAAAAAAGGCCAATTGGACGGAATAGACTGGACAGAGCAAATTGCGCATATTCACTTTTTCGATAACAAAACAGTAGTAAAAAGTGAATGGAAACTTGGCCATAGAATTTATACGCTGAAAATAAGCAAAAAAATAAAAATAAAATGGGACTATACAGAACAGAACCGTTACAATAATGTTAGTTATTATTAAAAAAAGTTTATGTAAACTATTGTTTCATTTTATCAGTAGTAGGCCTATACAGGTCCTTCTAAAAAAATTAGTATATTGTGATAAAAGTTCATTATTTTCCATAATGTAATGATACAAATTAAACTTTCATATATTTTAGATTCATTGCACACCAACTGAAATATTTCAGGTCTTTTATTGTTTTAATACTGATGATTTTGGCATACAGCTCATGAAAACCCAAAATTCCTATCTCAAACAATTTGCATATTTCATCCGACCAATAAAAGAAAAGTGTTTTTAATACAAAAAAGTAAACCTTCAAATAATTATGTTCAATTATGCACTCAATACTTGGTGGGGAATCCTTTTGCAGAAATGACTGCTTCAATGAGGTGTGGCATGGAGGAATCAGTCTGTGGCACTGCTGAGGTGTTATGGAGGCCCAGGATGCTTCGATAGCGGCCTTAAGCTCATCCAGAGTGTTGGGTCTGGTGTCTCTCAACTTTCTCTTCACAATATCCCACAGATTCTCTATGGGGTTCAGGTCAGGAGAGTTGGCAGGCCAATTGAGCACAGTAATACCATGGTCAGTAAACCATTTACCAGTGGTTTTGGCACTGTGAGCAGGTGCCAGGTTGTGCTGAAAACGAAATCATCTCCATAAAGCTTTTCAGCAGATGGAAGCATGAAGTGCTCCAAAATCTCCTGATAGCTAGCTGCATTGACCCTGCCCTTGATAAAACACAGTGGACCAACACCAGCAGCTGACATGGCACCCCAGACTATCACTGACTGTGGTATGACACTGGACTTCAGGCATTTTGGCATTTTCCTTCTCCCCAGTCTTCCTCCAGACTCTGGCACCTTGATTTCCGAATGACATAAATTTGAGCGACAGTCCAGTGCTGCTTCTCTGTAGCCCAGGTCAGGCGCTTCTGCCACTGTTTCTGGTTCAAAAGTGGCTTGACCTGGGGAATGCGGCACCTGTAGCCCATTTCCTGCACACGCCTGTGCACGGTGGCTCTGGATGTTTCTACTCCAGACTCAGTCCACTGCTTCCGCAGGTCCCCCAAGGTCTGGAATCGGTCCTTCTCCACAATCTTCCTCAGGGTCCGGTCACCTCTTCTCGTTGTGCAGCGTTTTTGCCACACTTTTCCTTCCCACAGACTTCCCCCTGAGGTGCCTTGATACAGCACTCTGGGAACAGCCTATTCGTTCAGAAATGTCTTTCTGTGTCTTACCCTCTCGCTTGAGGGTGTCAATGATGGCCTTCTGGACAACAGTCAGGTCGGCAGTCTTACCCATGATTGCGGTTTTGAGTAATGAACCAGGCTGGGAGTTTTTAAAAGCCTCAGGAATCTTTTGCAGGTGTTTAGAGTTAATTAGTTGATTCAGATGATTAGGTTAATAGCTCGTTTAGAGAACCTTTTCATGATATGCTAATTTTTTGAGATAGGAATTTTGGGTTTTCATGAGCTGAATGCCAAAATCATCAGTATTAAAACAATAAAAGACCTGAAATATTTCAGTTGGTGTGCAATGAATCTAAAATATATGAAAGTTTAATTTTTATCATTAAATTATGGAAAATAATGAACTTTTATCACAAAATGCTAATTTTTTTAGAAGGACCTGTATAGTGTATTTGGATCCGTTCAAAAGTGGTTTACGGTACTTAATACAGTAATTAAAGGGATAGTTCACCAAAATATTGTTACGAACAAAGAAAATGAGAGACTCAGTTTTATTCATGTGAGCACCTGTGTGGCCGATGCTCTTGCCTCACACAGACCAGGGAGCCTCAACCACTGGAACTTTCTCCCCAGATCCTACCATCACAACACTGGGCTCATTTTTAAGAAGAACAGCCCATGCTTTAAAGCCCCACCAACCAGAACACATAACACATGCATGCACCTAGAACCCACTCCATCTTTAGACTGGCTACATTATTCTGTTTACCATTTACTCTCCCACAAGTTGTTCCACACCTGCATAAATGTATTAGCTCTGCTGAACACAAAGGAGGATATTTTGAAGAAAGTTTATAATCAGGCTGCTTTGCGGAACCATTGATTTCCATAGTAGGGGGAAAAAAATACTATGGAAGTCAATGATGCCCCAGAACAGTTCAGTTTCCCAAATTCTTCAAAATATCTTTGTGGCAAGCAGTGAGGCGAGGGACCATGAGATCCAGCTGTGCTCCACACCGGTTGCGTCTCACGGAGGAGTGAAGGTAGCATAAAAGGAGGAGCGACGACAGTGCAAGACGAGAGAGGACCAGGCCTGGATTTTATGTTGTGTTTTATTTACGTTTTGTTATGTGTTTGCGGCAGCCTGCCGTGAGGCGCTTGCCATGGTTTACTTTCATTTTGTTTGTTTATTTGATTAAAGTATTTTAAATGTTTGCTGGTTCCCGTTTTCTTCTTCCCTGAACAACGAACTGCATGCGTTACAATCTTTGTGTTCAACAGAACAAAGAAATGTAAACGGGATTGGAAAAACTTTTGAGGGTTAATGATGACAGCATTTTCACTTGTGGTTGAACTATCACTTAGCCCTTCAGAAGCTGTTCTTTTAGTAGCTTGATGTATTGCAAAAAGTTTATTATAGTCTACATTGTTTTTCAATCAAGCGTGCCACTGCACACTAAACCCTTTGCTGGAGGAGCAGGAAAGTTACAATTTCATCATTATGTCAACTTTGGACAATGCTTTTTAATATGAGTCGCTAGATTGCCAGGGTGGGTGAATCTCCTCCCACACTGAGTACAGTACGGCTTCTCTCCGGTATGGATTTTTTGGTGCAATTTCAACTTGAAAGTTGTAGTAAAGCTCTTCCCACACTCACAACACACATGATCTTTCTCACCGGTATGTATTTTCTGGTGCAGTTTAAAACTGTCCCGCCGTGAAAAACTCTTTCCACAGAGAGAACACACATGAGGCTTCTCATCTGAATGAACTTTCAGGTGTGATTTTAGCTGTGATGATGAAATGAAATCTTGCCACACTGATCACAGTTAAATGGTTTTTCTCCAGAGTGAATGTGCAGATGATAACTAAGAGTTGATGCTCCAGTGAAACTCTTCCCACACTGAGTGCACGAGTACGGTTTCTCTCCAGTGTGAGTTCTCATGTGTTTACGAAGGTGTCCTTTTTGTGTGAAACTCTTTCCACATTGAGGGCAGGTGAACGGTTTCTCTCCAGTGTGAACTCTTATGTGTTCCTCAAGTTGGCTTCTATGCATGAAGCTCTTTCCACACTGAGGACAGGTGAAAAGTGTTTCTCCGTGGTGAATTCTTATGTGACTGTGAAGGTGTTCCTTTACTTCAAAACTCTCTTCACAGTGATGACATGAGTACAGGTCCTCATGAATTCTTAAGTGTCTCTTAAGTCTGTTACTAAGTATGAAACTCTTTCCACACTGAGTGCATGTATATGGTTTCTCTCCAGTGTGAACTCTCATGTGTTTGTTAAGGTCTCCGTTTTTACTGAAACTCTTTCCACACTGAGGACAGGTGTACGGTTTCTCTCCAGTGTGTATTCTTAAGTGTATCTCAAGTTTGCTTCTATGGGGGAAAGTCTTTCCACACTGTGGGCAGGTGAAAAGTGTTTCTACAGGGTGACTTCTTTTATGACGTTTCTTTACTTCAAAACTCTTTTCACAGTGACGGTGTGTGAAAGACTTTTTGGCTTTTGTTCTTTGGGTTCTGTTCCTTGAGACGTTCTCTTCAGTCTGTGAGCGATTAAGAGATTCTCCTCCAGTTGAAAGACTCTGAGGTTTCTGACACTCCTCCACTACGTTCAGTTCTTGACTTTCCTCTTTCACCTCCATCAGATCTGTTCAAAAAAAAAAAAAAAGACAAGAGTTTTGGATAACTGTGTGAATTATGATCTTTGTGTGATGCAAATATCCAGAAGACCAAATCTGTGAAAACTGAAAAATATCTTAATGAATACATGTTTGTATAACTATATTTCCTATTTTATATTATTATTGTCAATAATTATTTATACAAATAAAGGCCTTAAAATAAAATTTTAAATAAGAAAAATTGTCTTAAATAAGAGCAGAACATCTTAAATTCCTAACGTCATTAGGCATTAACCCTTTCATCACATAGCTTGACACTTGGTGGCAACGTATAGGATGATGCCAGGGGTCCACTGTAGAAGTTGATGTGCAAATGCAAGAAAATGCTCTTCCAAAAAGCTTCTACAGCTTCTACTACTTTTTTTTACTATAAATAAATGTATTTGTGTTTTTAGAATGTAATTTGAATTCATATAAAAAAGTAATGTAATTATGTAATGTATGTTGCTTGTAATGCATTACATGTTAGATCAAAACGTAATCTGATCACGTAATGCATGTTACTTGTAATGTGTTACTTTACAATTTACAACAAAAAGTAATCTGATCAAGTAATGCCCAGTACTTGTAATGTTACTTTACTCCTTACATCAAAAAGTAATCTGATCACATAATGCATGTTACTTGTAATGTGTTACTTTACTCCTTACATCAAAAAGTAATCTGATTACATAATGCACAGTACTTGTAATGCATTACTTTACTTGCAACATCAGAAAAGTAATCTGATTACATAATGCACAGTACTTGTAATGTGTTACTTTACTCCTTACATCAGAAAAGTAATCTGATTACATAATGCACAGTACTTGTAATGCATTACTTTACTTGCAACATCAGAAAAGTAATCTGATTACGTAATGCATGGTACTTGTAATGCATTACTTTACTTGCAACATCAGAAAAGTAATCTGATCAAGTAATGCCCAGTACTTGTAATGTTACTTTACTCCTTACATCAAAAAGTAATCTGATCACGTAATGCATGTTACTTGTAATGTGTAACTTTACTCCTTACATCAAAAAGTAATCTGATTACATAATGCACAGTACTTGTAATGCATTACTTTACTTGCAACATCAGAAAAGTAATCTGGTTACGTAACGCACAGTACTTGTAATGCATTACTTTACTTGCAACATCAGAAAAGTAATCTGATTACATAATGCACAGTACTTGTAATGCATTACTTTACTTGCAACATCAGAAAAGTAATCTGATTACGTAATGTATGTTACTTGTCATGTGTTACTTTACACCTTACATCAGAAAGTAATCTGATTATGTAATGCACAACTTGTAATGCATTACTTTACTCATCGTAACATCAAAACGTAATCTGATTACGTAATGTATGGTACTTGTAATGCATTACTTTACTCATCGTAACATCAAAACGTAATCTGATTACGTAATGTATGGTACTTGTAATGCATTACCCCCAACACTGCTTATTTCAGATGAGATTGAAAACACTTGATTGCTAGGTTTTTTTCACAAGAGAGCTACGGTAGAAATGTGTCCATCTTGAACATAATCATCAATTATCAGCTAATAAGGGTAAATTACACAGGAGGGAGCATCTGAGTTGGGTTTCCACAGTTGACAGGTTGTAGAGATCTTTGATGGAATCACATTGTCATGTTCTGATATCAAAGACATGCATAGTTTAACTTATATGAAGTTCAATTGTGTTTGCAATATTTCACATCTATATATATTTTTTATATATATTGGATAGTTTTCACATTGTATTGATTGGTTTGTTAAATACACACAATATTGCTGTGTTATTGATTAATTGATACTTTAACTGTCCTCTCTAGTGGACATCTGAAAATGTCTTTGGAAAATATGTGTAAAAAAATACATTTAAAATCTTGTTTTTCAAGCAATAAAAACACATAGGGGAAAAAAATCTGGCTGGGGTTATCATAATATATATAATATATATATATATATATATATATATATATATATATATATATATATATATATATATATATTTCCTCAGTATTTTTGTCCTGTTTTACAAGACAAACATCTAAACATCTTTAAATATAAATTTACTTGATTTAAGAATCTTTAGACATTTAAGTAAAGTCTGGGAAGAACATCACTTTAAGTGAGTGTTATGCTTAAAGATAGAACAATATTCTAGTTGTTGAGATAAGAGAACCTTTTTAATCAAGTTTAATAATTAATTAAGTTATCAGATACTTGTTTTAATCATAAACTCACGTAATTTTGAACAATTTCACAAAAATCAAGACTTCATTTTTTTATCTCCACCTTGATTTAAGAATCTTTAGACATTTATAGTTGGAAAACAAGACAAAATACTGGGGAAGAACATCACTTTTGTGTAGTGTGATCACAAGATATACGATAAACATATTTAAATATTCTAGTTGTTGAGATAAGAGGGATCAAGCAACTTTTGCTTTGTAAAATGAATTTAAAAGTTTATATCTGTTGGCAGTGGTATTTTCAATCTCAAAGTGTTGCTAATACAACTTATTTTGTTTCTCAGATATTTAAAATTACGTTACTTAGTCTTAAAAATGTTCAAAGGTATACATTTCATAAAACCTGCAGAGCCCCTGAAACAAATTATCTTGTCTTTCATTACATCTCATCTTATTCTACAAACATACTTCACTCACATGAATACAAACCAGAACAAATAGAAACTTGAAACAAATATTTAAAAAATTGGACGCTTAATACAAAATATACAGATGTTTGTCTCCTTTAAACAACTACCTCAACTTGTTCATTAAATATTAATGTTATGAATGTTGTTAAGAGTAAGAACACAGATTCCCTTGCAATAGAACATATATTTAGAGGCTCTTTTGGTTTTCTAAACATGTTTACAGTTACAAACAAATCATCCAGACATACATCCATCGCAAATCTTAGTATTTTTACATCTTATCAATATTCTGTCGTCCCATATATTACAGTTAAAAACAAAGAAATAAAACTCACGGAATACTCCGCCGTGAAGCAGCTCTTACTGTCGTAAACATCTACCGTACCGCGTCTGTTGGTGTCGCATCGAGCAGGAAATGTGTTACTCGCTTGTCTTCTTCAAGGGGGCGCTAAATGGCTATTAAAGCCTAAACGTCACGGAATTTAATTGGGAAAACAATACATGTGGATTTTGTAAGAAATTGAAACAGTTGAAAATATTTTCTCCCAATGATTTTGTACAAGAGATTTGTTATGGGGAAAAAAAATGTTAAAAGACTGGGTCCATCAGGAATTTAACTTGGCCCAAAGCTGGAGCCAGGCCTGAGTCAGTTAGGTAGCCTATTTAATTTAGTTCAGAAGTGGTAATCACAAGTGATGATATTGTAGTTCGTCTCATCCCGTGTTAAAACCAATAAAACGGGCTTACTGTGCCAATATAAGACAGCACGAAAATAAATAAGTGAAAACAAGAAACTTTTGGTGAAACCAGAAAACAGCGCGCAAATGGAGATGTCAGTCTCTGAGGCGTTTAGGCTTTTATAGTTATTTAGCGCCCCCTTGAGGAAGAGAAGCGAGTAACACATTTCCTGCTCGATGCGACACCAACAGACGCGGTACGGTAGATGTTTACGACAGTAAAAGCTGCTTCACAACTGAGTTTTATTTCTTTGTAACTAACTGTAATATGCGGGACGACAGAAAATTGATAAGACGTATCTTCATAAAAAAACCAAGATATGCGATGGATGTGTGCCTGGATGATTTATTTGTAACGGTAAACATGTTAACTAAAATAACCTATAATATATATTTTTTTTGTTGCAGAGAAATCTGTGTTCTTCTTACTTTTAACAACTTTCATCACATTAATATATTTTTTTGCCAAACGAAATCTTTATATATAAAGATTGTTTTATATTTATTTCCAGTTTCTATTTGTTTTGGTTTGTATTCATGTGAGTGAAGTATGTTTTTGAATGTAGAATAAAATGAGAGTCAATGAAAGACAAGATCATTTGTTTCATGTGTTTTGCAGGTTTTATAGAGTTAATTTAAGACCTTTCTAAGAGCAAGTAAAGCTAGTTTTAGGAATAAATTGAAGGGAAAACAACGTCAATATGGTCTATTAATGTAAATGCCTGGGGAGAAACACAATATTTGCAACGATGAGTATTAGAAAATACCTCTTCCAACAGATATACATTACTTTTTAATTAATTTCACAAAGCAAAAGTAGCTTGATTCCTCTTATCTCAACAACTAGAATATTGAATATTATTGTACCGTATATCTTGTGATCACACTGTGCAAAAGTGATGTTCTACCTCAGTATTTTGTCTTTTTCACCAACCACAAATGTCTAAAGATTCTTAAATCAAGATGCATTAAAATGAAGAAAAAATATGAATTCTTGATTTCTGTGAAATGAATCAAAACAAAGTGCTCTTATGATTAAAACAACTCCAGATATCTGCTCAAATCAAATCAAATTTAAAAAGAAAATGTAATAACTATTTGACACATATTTGTTGTTGTTTTAAAGTGATAGTTCTCCCAAAAATGACATTTCTGTCATTCATTAATCACCCTCTTGTTGTTGCAAACCCATAAGACTTTCGCTCATCTTCGGAAACACAAGTGAAGATATTTTTTAATGAAATCTGAGCGTTTTCTGTCCCTCCATTGACAGCTACGATACTACCACTTTGATGATTCAAAAAGAGATTGTAAAATTAATCCATATGAATTAAATGGTTTAGTACCAATTTTCTGAAGAGATTCGGTTGCTTTATATGATGAACATATAAACATACATTCAAGAGTGAATTTACAAAATAATTACTGACAAAAAATAAAAAATAAAACAGGAAAAATTGTTGTAGTTACACAAACATAAATTCATGAACTTATTTTTTTGGATTTGGTTTTCTGGACATTTGCATCACACAATGATCATAATTCACACAGTTATCCAGAACTATTCTGTCTCTTGATTTGATTTTCAATCAAATGTGTTTTTTGTTGTTGTTTTTTTGTAGATCTGATTGAGGTGAAAGAGGAAAGTCAGAAACCTCAGAGTCTTTCAACTGGAGGAGAATCTCTTAATCGCTCACAGACTGAAGAGAACATCTCAAGAAACAGAACAAAAGCCCAAAAGTCTTTCACACACCATCACTGTGAAAAGAGTTTTGAAGTAAAGAAACGTCATACAATAATTCACCCTGTAGAAATGCTCTACACCTGCCCTCAGTGTGGAAAGACTTTCCCCATAGAAGCAAACTTGAGATACACTTAAGAATTCATACTGGAGAGAAACCGTACACCTGTCCTCAGTGTGGAAAGAGTTTCATGCTTAAAAACAGTCTGAAGAGACACTTAAGAGTTCATGAGGACCTGTACTCATGCCATCACTGTGAAGAGAGTTTTGAAGTAAAGGAACACCTTCACAGTCACATAAGATTTCACCACGGAGAAACACTTTTCACCTGTCCTCAGTGTGGAAAGAGCTTCATGCATAAAAGCAAACTTGAGGTACACGTAAGAGTTCACACTGGAGAGAAACCGTTCACCTGCCCTCAATGTGGAAAGAGTTTCACACAAAAAGGACACCTTCGTAAACACATGAGAACTCACACTGGAGAGAAACCGTACTCGTGCACTCAGTGTGGGAAGAGTTTCACTGGAGCATCAACTCTCAGTGCTCATCTGCGCATTCACTCTGGAGAAAAACCATTTAACTGTGATCAGTGTGGCAAAGATTTTATTTCGTCATCACATCTAAAATCACACCTGAAAGTTCATTCAGATGAGAAACCTCATGTGTGTTCTCTCTGTGGAAAGAGATTTTCACGGCAGGACGGTTTTAAACTGCACCTGAAAAGACATTCCGGTGAGAAAGATCATGTGTGTTGTGACTGTGGGAAGGGATTTACTACATCTTTCCAGCTGAAATTGCACCAAAGAAGAATCCATACTGGAGAGAAGCCGTACTGTACTCAGTGTGGGAGGAGATTCACCCACACAAGCAATCTAGCGACTCATATTAAAAAGCATTGTCCAAAGTTGCCATAATGATGAAATTCAAAGTGACTTTCCTGTTCTTCCACCAAAGGGTGTAGTGGGCAGTGGCATCAATATTTTGCACAAGTATTTTGACAAAAAAAATATAGACTGTATAAAGTTGTTCAACTACTTTAAAAAAAAGTTTGCAATGCATAAACCTACTAAAAGAACAGCCCTAGGCTGAATCATGAATCGCCCCCTATATCATCAAGGGCACTATTTGAGGGGACAGCTATTTGTAGTGGTGTCTGAAACCATAGTGGACGTTATTGAGTGCACTCATTCAATCCCACATTGCACCGCAATAATGAGTGTACAGCCGATGTCCACTCAACGGCTGTCCGACTTCACTCACTTGTTTTCATTCACTCCTTCAAGTGAACTGTATTAGTGGACTAAAGTAGAGAATAGTGAATGATGGTTTAGGGGGCGATTTCAGATTCAGCCCTAGTTTCCTAGTGTGTGCCAGTTTGTTTCTATAGTTACTGATTAGTTTCACCTGTGTTTCATTTAGCCCCCTTTGCTTGCCTGTGTGTAAATATAGTCCTCAGTTTCATTTGTTCAGTGTTCTGTGTTGAGAGATTCTGTGTGTCGTGAGTGTTTGAAGTAGCCTGGCGTGGCCAAACTCAATTCTAGTCAGAATATGAGTCTGGTACCGCTCCATTGAGCTTTAATTATGGGGCGTGTTTCAACCGAGCCAGGAAAGACCTCAATTGGATAGACCCACAACCAATCAGAGCAACGGGCGGCGTAATGTTAGTTGTCAAATGTCAACAGAACTCAACTGCACTGTGTTGTCAAGTCCGTGTTTTTCTCCATGTCCGCGGGTTGAAGCGACCCCAATTATGTGATTATATAAACCCAGGAATGCGAATTTTAGCAGGCAACCATGCCAAAATAACATATTTTGCCAACCAAACGCCATTTTTTTCGGAGTCCCCGGAAAGTTATTGTTTTGGGCTATAGTTTTGAGTAGCAATTGTGCGTGACATTGCAAAAAAGCGTGGCAACCCTGTCTGCACGCGCGCTGGATTAAGTAACGTTACAAGAAAAAGATGAGTGTAAATGATCTTTGCCAGTATTGTAAAAAAATAATTTAAGGATACACAGAGTACTTACCAACACGATCATCGTTTCTGAGAGAAATAGTGAAGGTGAATGCAAATACGAACAAGTTCTCCATTTAGGATAAGAGCAAATTCAACCCAAAGCGCCTTCGATGACATGGATGATTACGTTACTGTTGATCATCTGTCCATCCTCGTCTAAAGCCCGCCCTGACAATTTCATTGGTCCGAACAGTTTCTGTTCGGGCATAATAACACCTCTATGGATCGAGGCCAGACTGAATTGCCAGAGCAAAAAAATTTGTGGGTGGGGTTAAATTCGGCTGGCTATGTTTGAAGAGCTTTATTACAGAAAAATGCTCTTATTGACTTAATATTCTAAACACTTCATATATTCAGCAATATTAACGGTATTGGATGAGAGCTGAGCTGAACTGATGATGACATCCCTGTTTTCTCCAGAGCTGCATTTTAAGAATCAATGAACTTTATACAGTTATTGAACTGAACTAATTAAACACTGACCTGACTTAAGCTGAACAATTACACAGTTTGCTTTTTAGAGCCGCTTTACAGCAGAATTGAGTTCTCTTTGCATCATTGAATCATTATTTCCCTGTTTATCACTTTATAAAACAATCTGTATTATAAAGTGCTATAGATATAAAGTTGACTTGACTCTACTGTACACCAGAGAATTTAAACTGGAGAAGTACAAGTGCTCATTGTAGCTATACATGTTTGGAACACGCGGAGTATTGAGCAGCATGGCTAAGCTGATGGGTGTTTCAAGAAGCACAATCTTCAGACGAATGGAAGAGTATGAGCTCTCTGTCAGGAAAATGTATCGTTCCATCAGTGATGATGAACTTGACAGTGTGGTTGCTCATTTACCAAAGAATCATTTACCAAACGCTGGCTACAGAATGGCCAGAGGGGGACTGAAGTCAATGGCCCAAGGTTTCAGTGGAGAAGAGTTGGGTTGATTCTGTGGGTATCATCTCATTGGCTGTTAAGTCTTGGCTGTGTTGTACGCAGAGTTTAGTCTGTACCAGGGGTGGGCTAAGGGGGCTGGAGCGCTGAAGGTTTTTCAAAAGCCCCGAATCATTCAGGTTTGAGGTTATTAAACAGTGCTGTCAAAATATAATTTTTTGATACATATCTCTACTAAAATACATGAAACGGTTGTACACAGCCACGGTTCCTGTCACTCACTCTTCACAGCGGCAGACCAGGCACTCAGACTCTCTTTCGGTCTGGTTAAAGGGTTTTTGTTATGATGTAATATTTCTCAACTTTCACACATTTCTCAGCAAAACATCATTCCATGTTTCCCATTTCCCATGTTTCCCACCACTATTTCATAGTGAAATTTAAAACATAAAAGGTCTCTACCATTGTATTTTTACATGTTGTTTGTTTCTGACAAAAGGTTCAATATTAAACACACCTGGTGCCACACTCTAATCAGCTAATTAACTCAAAACACCTGCAAAGGCCTTTAAATGTTCTCTCAGTCTAGTTCTGTAGACTACACAATCATGGGGAAGACTGCTGACTTGACAGTTGTCCAAAAGATGACCGTTGACACCTTGCACAAAGTGGGAAAGACACAAAAGGTCATTGCAAAAGAGGCCAAGCACATTAATAGAGAGGGCAAAGGGAAGGAAAAGATTTGGTAGAAAAAAGTGTACAAGCAAAAGGGATAACTGCACCCTGGAGAGGATTGTGAAACAAAACCCATTCAAAAATGTGGGGCAGATTCACAAAGAGTGGACTGCAGCTGGAGTTAGTGCTTCAAGAACCACTACGCACAGACGTATGCAAGACATGGATTTCAGCTGTTGCATTCCTTGTGTCAAGCCATTCTCGAACGACAGACAGCGTCAGCGCTAAAGACAAAAATGACTGGACTACTGCTGAGTGGTCCAAAGTGGAATCCATGAAAGTAAATTTTGCATTTCCTTTTGAATTCAGGGTCCCAGAGTCTGGAGGAAGAGAGGAGAGGCACACAATCCACGTTGCTTGAGATCCAGTGTAAAGTTTCCACAGTCAGTGATGGTTTGGGGTGCCATGTCATCTGATGGTGTTGGTCCACTGTGTTTTCTGAGGTCCAAGGTCAACGCAGCCGTATACCAGGACGTTTTAGGACCTGCACACAGTGCCAAAGCAACCAGTACCTGGTTTAAGGACCATGGTAGCCCTGTTCAGTGCGCTGCTTCAACCACGCCCATCACATGCTGTGCGTAGGGCAACAAGTGCTGAGGGGGGCACCACAAGAAAGTTCCCTCAGCACCCACCCACCAAAGTCGTGAACACCACTTCCGCGTAGGGCATCATGACTGTCCCTGTTCTTAACTGGCCAGCAAACTCGCCTGACCTTAACTCCATAGAAAATCTATGGGGTATTGTGAAGAGGAAGATGCGATATGCCAGACCCAACAATGCAGAAGAGCTGAAGGCCACTATCAGAGCAACCTGGGCTCTCATAACACCTAAGCAGTGCCACAGACTGATCGACTCCATGCCACGCCGCATTACTGCAGTAATTCAGGCAAAAGGAGCCACAACTAAGTATTGAGTGCTGTGCATGCTCATACTTTACATTTTTTATATACTTTTCAGTTGGCCAAGATTTCTAAAAATTCTTCTTTGTACTGGTAATACTAGTAATATTCAAATTTTCTGAGGTACTGAATTTGGGATTTTCCTACGTTGTCAGTTATAATCATCAAAATTAAAAGAAATAAACATTTGAACTATATCAGTCTGTGTGTAATGAATGTATATAATATACAAGTTTCACTTTTTGAATGGAGTTAGTGAAATAAATCAACTTTTTGATGATATTCTAAATATATGACCAGCACATATATATATATATATATATATATATATATATATATATATATATATATATATATATATATATATATATAATCCTTATGCCATGTTTTCCCCAGGTAACTGACACACGCACCTGGCCATCCACGTGATGTAAAAAAAATAGTTTATGCATAAAACAAGAACAAATATCAGTTGATTTAATCATAAACTCCTGTGGAAGATAAATTTCACATTAGACATCTTATTTCTTGTCAGTTTGTATCTCCATTGATTTAATAATATTTCGATATTTGCAGTTGGAAAACAAGACAGTATACTGAGGAAGAATATCACTTTTGTGCAGATAGTAAAATATATTTCCGTATAGCTGTTGAAATCAGGTTTGAAGCTACTTTTGCTTTGTAAAATGAATTAAAAAGTAATGTATATTATGGTATTTTCAGTCTCTGGAGTGTTGCTAATAACTCATTGTCCACAGAGTCTGAATTTAAATCTATGTTAAAAACCTACCATTTCCTTACAACTGTTTTTGATATTTAATGTTGCCCACAGTGGCTTCTCCCGCAGAATATTAAATTTTTCTTAGTGATATTTGGTGCCAGTTTTTCAGGAAGTGACAATTTTGCTCTCTTCATCTCACAAATGTTTTATGCAATATTTCAATGTTGTGCATATAGGTTAAATTTGCAGCTTTGGATGGAAACAGTGTGACAAGTTTTGTGTTAACTTTTTTCAATGATGTAAGTTTGCTCGTATTTTTTAAAAACTGGAATAATACAAAGTCAAATAATATTGTGTTAAATGTGTCGTCAGCCAAAGCAGTGATGAAACGTGCAACTATACCTGCAACTTATAGATACATATACAAGACACCATAATTAGTATGTAGAACATGTGCAGCAGAAAAACAATAAAAAAAACAATAGGGTTTCAGCACTTTGTGCGAGAACCCTTAATTTAACGTGGGTTCTAGCCTGTATAATATTTATTATGATAGCTAATTAATCGCTTCATACAGCGATGTGATTTATAGAATGCGCGGCCCCTTTAAAAAGCCAGACGTCATGACATCGCGCGCACTGACTGAGCATGCGCAGAAAACAGCAGCGCGACCAGCAGAATGTTAACTCATTAAAGACCATGAAAAACCGACGATTGCGGACGGTAAATGATGTTCCTAATCTGCATAGTTTGACATTAATCAGCCCTGGTGTTTAAGTGCTTAAAGATGGAGTTTATTAAAGAGGAGATTGAAGACACGAGTGATCCAGAACCATCCAGAATAAAACATGAAGATGCTGAGGAACAAATAGGTTGGTGTAAATTCTTGATTCTTCAATATGATTACTTTGGTAGCTGTGAAATGATCAGCAGTATATGGATAATAAATGATAGAGAAATGCATCTAAATTATCATAACATTATATCCCTTTCCTGACGCGCCTACTGCGTTTTATGGATGGCACTTCCGGTTTGGGGAAGTTCCTCTTAAAAAGACAGTTTGAATAAATTGTATCCATGTGTCAGGAGAATAACGTAACGCTTGATACTTTAATATGACATGGTATAACAATAACATCAATGGCAAGAGCTCTTTTCATTTGCTGCATTCTTTTCCTCCTGATTATTTTCTTAATCAGGAAGAAATTGTTAATTATTATTTAAAAAATATATAAATATCAAATGTAAATTTGATGTCCCTGTTACACTTAATTATGTTGTGGTTAATTCAACAGTATATAAAAGAGATACGAAATGCATTCTGTAACAGATTAAATTCTCAATTGAAGTTATTTGGGATGAGCATGCGCATGAGGTTACGGTTGGTCCCTGTAGAACATGTGGTGAAGGAGTGGGAGAATTTAAAAAAAGTGTGCAGTCCATGGAACTTCCGAGTCCCGTTTTTATTTATTTTATTATCTGAAAGTGTTTAGGTGAACCCGATACAGAAGCTCGGTTACAATTCTATTTAGATTTTTTTACACTATGAAATTATCTATTCATTAAAAGTATAAATTTAATTAAGTGTTTTATGCATTTTTACATTTATTCCAAAATAATAAATAAAAGCTGGTAACAATTTAAAGCTACACTGTGTAACTTTTTTACTTTATTCTTAGCTAAAAACACTTAGTTCTTTTAAAAATATATGTGCTCATTAATGTATATTTACTTCTTTCAAGTAATAATGTATTCTCGTAAGTGTATAATATGCCATTGAAAATACATACGGGTGAGGGGTTCGAATGCGCATCGTCATGTTGCCCCTCCATCTTGAAAGTACAGTAGCCAAAGAGGGACATACCCCTAAATTCAAGCTTCGCCTTTCGCGTTTTAACACTCGATGGCACTGTGTCGAATGTGAAGAGGGGGATTGCTTGAGGGTGATATAGCCTACAATGTAAACTTTGCCTTACGCGAGTGATGTCGTACAATATACAGAATAACGATAGCACCGATAAAAGTTACTTTACTAAGATTAGCTTGCATTCGTCTGGGAACCTGATCGCCGATGTTAGCAATGAAATGGTCAAAAATAATGAAAACGTAAAACTATTATTCATTTTACATAGATGTCATAACCTACATGTTAACTGACAAATTAAATAACTGCAAATTATAATAGTTTTGTAAAGTAACCTCATCACTTGATCGAACTGGAAGCCATGTTAATTTTGGACTAAATCGACCACCGTAGGAGTTAAAACGAAATCCGAATTGAGAGGAACAGAAACTAATATTCACTGGATGGTCATATACCTTTTCACCGCTAGATGGGGGAAAATATCACACAGTGTAGCTTTAAACAATACTTTTTACTTGTTAATTAATGTTCAGATTTCCTTTTTAATCTACTTATTTTCAGCAGTCAAAAAGTTTGTAAAGACTGGCCACAGACACTTATTTACAGATTTACAATAAAGTACCTTTAATCTCACCTAGCTGACTGCCCACTTAAAAGGTTAGTTCACCCAAAAATGAAAATTAGCCCATAACTCTGATTGTGTTCGTCTGAAAGAAGAATGTCATTCACATCTAGGATGGCTTGAGGGTAAATCATAGGCTAATTTTCATTTTTGGGTGAACTGTCCCTTTAAAAAAATCCCACAGTCGTCATGTTTTCAGGATATTTCAAGATTTTGACATCACATAAAATGTTGATACAAGTTGTTTACTTATTAATTAGTCTTCCCATTAACACCATTCTTGTATTCATTCAGGCCGATTCCAGAAAACGCACAAAACAAGAGGTGGGATTTATCGCACAAACCAGTCATATCATATATGGAGCCATTGCTTCCTCTCACGTGACTTTTTCCCATTCATTTCAATTGCATCCCACAAAATTCACCTTTCGCTTTAGTGGGTCAGTTATAAGTCAATGGGGAGAGAGGAGACGCGCCTCCCGCTGTGTTGCTGTTGGACACGGTTACATAAAAACACATAAAACACACACATGAAAACGTGTGACTTTTACACTGTTTAATGTCACATTTTGTAATATTTGCAATGTTTTATTTTTATTTTCTCATCCATTTTGAGGTGACACAGGGTGCCTGCCATGCCTACTCGCATACTGCACATTTGTGGTCTGCTCTCCCAATTTAATTGACGCTATATCCCATTAATAACTCACTGGAATGCACAAAGAATCTCTCGTTTTTCTCCTCAAATCTTCACATCTCTTTCCAGGTTTGTTTTCACAAGGATGCTTTAAAATGTAATTGTCTCCCGTTTTCACTTCTATCATATAAACAGTGTTATCTGGAATGTTTCTAAAGCAGGTAAATACAAGTCACCTTCATTTATATAGCACTTTTTACAATAAAATTTGTTTTAAAGCAGCTTTAAAGTGATAATAGGAAGTTAATGGAAGGGAGATTGTTTTGGCTGTACATCGACTCCAGAAAAAGGTTTTTGTCCAGCCAAAGGAAGTGTTTTGATTGATTAATTTCCATTGTAATAAATCATTAGTTATCTAGTTATAAATACAATATTTATTGTCTGTCAATAAGACGAAATCACTTTGAAATATTATCACTCAATGTTCCAGTTACTTAACATTTCGGATTTAGGCAATATTAAGGTGACGCACACGCATCCGATCATCCACGTGATGTAAAAGAAAATGTGATTCATCAGACCAGGCGAAGCACTGTGTATTCTGACACCTTTCTATCAGAACCAGCATTAACTTCTTGAGCAATTTGAGCTCCAGTAGCTCGTCTGTTTGATCGGACCACACGGGCCAGCCTTCGCTCCCCACGTGCATCAATGAGCCTGGGCCGCCCATGACCCTGTCTCCGGTTCTCCACTGTTCCTTCCTTGGAGCACTTTTGGTAGATCCTGACCACTGCAGACCGGGAACACCCCACAAGAGCTGCAGTTTTGGAGATGTTCTGACACAGTCGTCTAGCCATCACAATTTGGCCCTTGTAAAACTCAAATCCTTACATTTGCCCATTTTTCCTGCTTCTAACACATCAACTTTGAGGACAAAATGTTCACTTGCTGCTTAATATATCCCACCCACTAACAGGAGCCGTGATGAAGAGATAATCAGTGCTATTCACTTCACCGGTCAGTGGTCATAATGCTGTGCCTGATCGGTGTATATTAACATGTTCGTAAAATTGCTGCAGAAATAATCAAGCTTTTGGGTTGATTTATGTTCTGTTGTGGCGATTTGTTAATGCTCTTACATTGACAAATTTACTTTTAATATTCAATGGTTGAAGGGTGAGTAGAATAATGTGCATTGTACCCTTTGTAAATGCTTATTGCATTTATAGAGCAAACCTTTCGCTGATTGTTTACAGTTTCACAGAAGTGACACCCATGATTCATGCAAGCAGGTGTAGGAAAAAGGTGGATAGCAGTTGTTGTAATCTCTTATCTCTGTTGTTTTCTGCTATTAAATCAGTTCACATGAGCTTATTTTAATCCATATACTATTTATTTTAGATTGGATGGACGTGGAACAGCAAAGACATGGACTGTGTGAGGCGGAGGAGGAACGTCACAACTTCAAAACCCGAACAAAAGCCAACAAGACGCACACCTGCACTCAGTGTGGAAAAAGTTTCACACGAAAAGGAGACCTTAACAAACACATGAGAATTCACACTGGAGAGAAACCGTATACATGCACTCAGTGTGGAAGGAGTTTCAATCGTACAACAGCTCTCAGTAAACATCTGCTCTGTCACACTGGAGAAAAGCCGTTTAACTGTGATCAGTGTGGTAAAAAGTTTATTACATCATCAGATCTGAAAAGACACCAGAGAGTTCATTCGGATGAGAGACCTCATGTGTGTTCTCTCTGTGGAAAGAGTTTTTCAAGGCTGGATCATTGTAAACAGCACCAGAAAACACATGATGAAGTGAAAGATCATGTGTGTTGTGACTGTGGGAAGAGCTTTACTAGAGCTGACCAACTGAGACAGCACCAAAGAATTCACACTGGAGAAAGACCTTACAAGTGCTCATATTGTGACCAGAGTTTCTTTCATTCTGGAAACCTGAAAGAACATGAGCGAGTTCATACTGGAGAGAAGCCGTACCACTGTACTCCATGTGGGAAGAGTTTCAAACACAAAAAAAGCATTCTCTATCATAAAAATAGTTGTAAGATGTTACAGTCGTCCGTTAAAGAGGAGATTGAAGACATGAGTGATCTAGAACCATCCAGGATAAAACATGAAGAGACTCTGGGTCCATTCTTGATTCTTCTTCATTAGTCAGTAACGTAACAAAAGAATGATCGCCCGCGCATCTCCACCATAAACTTTAAAGGGATTAGTTAAAGGTATAGTTCGCCCAATAATGAAAATTCTGTCATTAATTATTCACTCTTTTGTTGTTCCAAACCTGTAAGACTTTCTTTCATCTTCATCGAGATTTCTGACCCCTCCATAGACAGCCTATGCCACTGCAACTTTGACAATTCAAAAAGTCAATAAAGAGATCGTAAAACATATCCAGATGAATTGAGTGGTTTAATCCAAATGTTCTGAAGAGACTTGATCGCTTTATATGATGAACAGATTGAATTTAGGCTTTTACGTATGTATAAACATTGATCAGCGAACATAAATAGAAGCTCAACCGAACGCAAGAACAAACCTTTTGCTGAAGCTCAAACGTGATGCATAACACGAGAATGAACCTCATTGGTTCTTGCAGAAGCTCAAACGTGATGCGTAACATGAAAATGAACCTCATTGGTTCTTGCTGAAGCTCAAACGTGATGCGTAACACGAGAATGAACCTCATTGGTTCTTGAGGAAGCTCAAGCGTGATGCGTAAGAGAATGAACCTCATTGGTTCTTGCTGGAAGCTCAAACGTGATGCGTAACATGAGAATGAACCTCATTGGTTCTTGCTGAAGCTAAAACGTGATGCGTAACACGAGAATGAACCTCATTGGTTCTTGCTGAAGCTCAAACGTGATGCGTAACATGAGAATGAACCTCATTGGTTCTTGCTGAAGCTCAAAGCGTGATCGTAACATGAGAATGAACCTCATTGGTTCTTGCTGAAGCTAAAGCGTGATCGTAACACGAGAATGAACCTCATTGGTTCTTGCAGAAGCTCAAGCGTGATGCGTAACGAGAATGAACCTCATTGGTTCTTGCTGAAGCTCAAGCGTGATGCATAACATGAGAATGAACCTCATTGGTTCTTGCAGAAGCTCAAGCGTGCCGCGTAACACAGAATGAACCTCATTGGTTCTTGCTGAAGCTCAAGCGTGCGCATAACACGAGAATGATCCTCATTGGTTCTTGCAGAAGCTCAAACGTGCCGCATAACACGAGAATGAACCTCATTGGTTCTTGCTGAAGCTCAAACGTCATGCATAACATGAGAATGAACCTCATTGGTTCTTGCAGAAGCTCAAACGTGCCGCGTAACACGAGAATGAACCTCATTGGTTCTTGCAGAAGCTCAAACGTGCCGCGTAACACGAGAATGAACCTCATTGGTTCTTGCTGAAGCTCAAGCGTGCGCGTAACATGAGAATGAACCTCATTGGTTCTTGCTGAAGCTCAAGCGTGCTGCGTAACATGAGAATGAACCTCATTGGTTCTCTGAAGCTCAAGCGTGCGCGTAACACGAGAATGAACCTCATTGGTTCTTGCTGAAGCTCAAGCGTGGCGTAACACGAGAATGAACCTCATTGGTTCTTGCAGAAGCTCAAACGTGCCGCGTAACACGAGAATGAACCTCATTGGTTCTTGCAGAAGCTCAAACGTCATGCATAACATGAGAATGAACCTCATTGGTTCTTGCAGAAGCTCAAACGTCATGCATAACATGAGAATGAACCTCATTGGTTCTTGCAGAAGCTCAAACGTGCCGCGTAACACAAGAATGAACCTCATTGGTTCTTGCAGAAGCTCAAACGTGCCGCGTAACACGAGTATGAACCTCATTGGTTCTTGCAGAAGCTCAAACCTAGTGGACTGTTCAGCCACTAGAAGGAGGTTTGCACCAGATTAGTCCGGTGACGTAGGACTGTGCGAGACTTTTCAGTTCCCACAGGATTTCGTCCACCGCATATAAACTTCATAAAGCCTGAACCTCATCATATTTTTTAAACTACATTGTTGATTAGAATAGCAAACGACTCTTACTGCATGCACTGCAACAGACTTTTAGGTTGAAATTAAATGCTGGGTGAACTCAACGAATCAGCATGTTCAGCGCCCGAGTCTCAGCACCGAAATTTCCCAAAGGACCTCGTAAGCAGGGCCGTTTTGAGAGATAATATTTACCTGGAACTTCATTTAGACCAGGTGTGTCCAAACTTTTTTCAAAGAGGGGCCAGATTCGATGTTGTGGACACACCACGGTTGGTTCCACCAAAGGCTGGTTCCTTTTCTATCATTATATATAAAACATGACAGATTTGACAAGAGCTTGAGCTAACAGTAGAGTAGCTTGAGATTGGACACAGATGTAAATTTAATACACAAACAGTATGCTATCTGTAAAAATTAACTACCTAATTTGTTTAGTTACTCTTATTTAAATTAGTGAGTAGTCTATTTAGATCACCACAGGTAAAATATTGTAATATTTTGTGTATAATATTTGTTCTTTATCTAGAATGGCTTAATGGCATTTAGTCAACTCATTTAATATAAATACAAATCAGTCCTGTTTAACTGGCTTTAAACTAAATTGAATCACGAGAGATTTTGCAGCTTGTACCCACTTCTCACAGGCTGTTTAGTGGGTGCGCCACATATAATTATATTTTAATAGACAAGCTTTGGACCGTTTGAAATTCTTCCTCGGGCCAGACTTTGGGCACCCCTGATTTAGATCCTGGTCCCTGCAGTCGAAACACAACGAGTACCACCCCAAAGCCCCTAGTTCCTGGAGAAAGTTCCTGCGGTGGAAATGCGGCGTTAGTCACCTGTTCATATTACACGATATTTAAACGTCCCGTGAGTTGAATCAAGATGGTCAGGTGGCGGGAACATATGGTCCTTGATATAGATTCATATGCTTTTAAAAACTAAGTAATATTTTTTTATTAAATGGACAACAAAGCATTGAAATGGATATCGCTGTGTGTACATTGTTTTTTGTTTGTTTGTTTGTTTGTTTATTCCAAACTATGAGTGAAGAACATCTTTCCACCTTGCCCTGGATTATAGGAATTGATATCAATTGAAGAAAAATTCACTGAAGAAAATAATTTGTCTGCTGCCCTGCTCACACATACAATACAGCAATAATTAAACTCTTAACAGAGATCAGTAAACTATGTCAGTACTTCATGTTTAATTATTCTGATTGGTCAAGGCATAGATAAACTTAGAAAGTTTCCACACATGGACTTATGGCTCATAGCATATTTTCATTGGTATCCTGTAACACACACACACACACACACACACACACACACACACACACACACACACACACACACACACACACACACACACACACACACACACACACACACACACACACACACACACACAGCCCCTAAACCTACCCATCACAGGAAACATTCAGCATTTTTACATTTTCAAAAAAACTCATCCTGTGTGATTTATAAGCCTTCTGAAAAGTGGGAACCGCTGGCTGGTCCCCACAATGTTGGTGATCTCAGGTTTTACTATCCTTATGGGGACATTTGGTCACCCTGCCAAACTAAAACAATGCATGCAGTGAGACAAAAATGCATTTGCCCACATATCTAAATGTAGGAAAGAAGTTGAATAAGCCCTATTTCTAAAAACTGTGGAGTGTTCCTTTAAAAAATAAACAAACTAAAAAATAAAGGTGATTGTTTTCTTGATTTTCAGATGATTTTAGATGCCATTAAAACTGCTGTGTGTAAAGGATGTATGTTGTGTAATTTGATTTGTCTCATGACAAAACATTTATTATATGAATCAACAGATTCACATGTTTTATTATTATTACCTTCTACACAAAATATTAATTTCAATGTAAAAAGAAAAGAAAAGAAAAGACATTTATGAATTGCTTCAAACATTTTAAATGCATGATGATCACTGGCTGAGGCTTAGTTTATATACACTATATTGCCAGAAGTATTTGGACACCCCTCCTCCAAAAAATTGAATTCAGCTGTTCCAATCACTTCCATACAGGTGTATAAAATCAAGCACCTATATGCATACAGACCGCTTTTACGAAGGAGCTCAGTGAATTCAAGAGTGGTACCAGGTTGCCACCAGTGTAATAAATCCATCCGCGTTAGATTAATAATGAACTGTCGTTGTCCTGTTTTGAACCCGGCTGCTGACGCACTGCGCATGCGCTTGGGTTCGGAATACATAAATATTAACTAATATGCGAATTGTGCTGCAAATTTTATTCATGTTAAATGTAGCTTTCAGGGATTCGTTACGAAAATGAGTGCATGTACACATCCAGTAGGTGTCAGTAATACACTAAAGAGGTTTCTAGTTTGCCATGTAAATCCAAAAGAACAAGAGGATTCACAAACGAGTGATAGTCCAGTGCTGATCGTTTGAAGACCAGTTTAAGTATTTGTTGATATTAATTTATGAGGCAGTCTCGACCGTGTGAGAGTTTGAATGAAGGACAGTTGTGGAGTGTTTTCGCTGGATGCTGGATATTTTCAGTGTGTATGTTCTTCCACACGTGATATATTACAGAGACATGAACCAGCTCGAGAGATGAGGTATTTATTTTCCCAATTAAAATGCCCCCTTCTGGTATGCGCTATAGTATGCCTATAGTTTAAAAGCAATCGGTATAGACATTCCTTTATTCCCTCTGCTGTAAGGCTTTTACATTTGTTTGGTGCCTGGATGCTGTGTTTACAGTTTGTGTATGATGTTTACATATTGCATACTATCTATGCCCGTTGGGCTTATAATAAACTTTGAACCTTGAGTTTTAGTATTAATATTTAATAGTAAATTCTTCTTTATAGGTTTCTAATGTGAGAATGTATGTTATTAACATAAGAGTAATAACAATGTAGGGATTACTATATAAGAACATCTGAAATATGCAAGTTCATCTTTGTGTAACTCAGGACTTAAAGGGATAGTTCAACCAAACATTATCACATAATTTACTCACCCTCAAGCCTTCCTAGGTGTATATGCCATTCTTCTTTCAGACGAATACAATCAGAGTTATACTTTAAAAAATACATTGGCTCTTCCAAGCTTTATAATGGCAGCCTAAAAAAGTGCATCCATCCATTATAAACTTACTCTGGGGGGTTAATAAAGGCCTTCTGAAGCGAATCGATGGGTTTTCGTAAGAAAAATATCCATATTTAACATGTTAAAAAGTAAAATATCTAGCTTCTGGGGATGCCTTCCATATTCAACTTACAGAAAAAGTGCAAAGGTGCACCACTGAGGTCGGAAGTTAGATATTAGAGGCGTTACACTTTCTGTGTAAGTTAAATATGGAAGGTGGTCCCATCGATTCACTTCAGAAGGACTTTATTAACCCCCCAGAGTAAGTTTATAATGGATGGATGCACTTTTTTGGGATGCCATTATAAAGCTTGGAAGAGCCAAGAATTTCTTTTAATATAACTCTTGATTGTATTCGTCTGAAAGAAGAATGTCATATACACCTAGGGTAGCTTGAGGGTGAGTAAATTAAGATGAACTTGCATATTTCAGATGTTCTTTTATATAGTAATAATATACAGCCTTACTTTGTACCGCAACAAATTTGTTCACATAATTTCAGAGTAATAAAAGTAATTAGGTATATATTTATTTAATTTATTTTTTCCAGGTCTGGTCCTGTGGGCGTCCGTATCTCACAGTGATCACAGTTCACACCTGCAGTGAAGCCCCTCCCACAACATTTCACCAATAAATACTGGGAATATCCACATCATCCCACAAGAGAAGGACAAACTCCAGGTGTAGCAGCTGAAATCTGTGTGACTGTTAAAGATGGAGTTTATTAAAGAGGAGATTGAAGACATGAGTGATCCAGAACCATCCAGAATAAAACATGAAGATACCGAGGAACAAATAGGTTGGTGTCAATTCTTGATTCTTCAATGTTGACTGCTGAGAAACATTAAGCTAACTGTTTCTAACTACTAAATGTTTATTTTAGACCAGCTGGAAGTGAAGGAACAAAGACAAGAACTGAACGAAGTTAAGGAGGAAGATGACTTCAAAGCTCAGAAGAGTTTTTCATGGCTGAACAGTTTTACACAGCAACAGAAAACACATGATGAAGTGAGAGATCATGTGTGTTGTGACTGTGGGAAGAGCTTTACAACATCTGGCCAACTGAAACAGCACCAAAGAATTCATACTGGAGAAAGACCTTACAAGTGCTCATATTGTCACAAGAGTTTCACTCAGTCTGGATCCTTGAAATTACACGAGAGACTTCATACTGGAGAGAAGCCGTACCACTGTACTGAGTGTGAGAAGAGTTTCACATGTAAATCCAATCTCAAGTATCATAATCTGCGCATTCACTCTGGAGAAAAGCCATTTAACTGTGATCAGTGTGGTAAAGACTTTAAAATGTCATCAAATCTAAAAAAACACCTGATAGTTCACACAAACGAGAGGCCTTATGCATGTTCATTTTGTGGAGAGACCTATTCACGGCTGGAACATTGTAAACGGCACCAGAAAACACACACCGGTGAGAAAAACCATGTGTGTTTGGAGTGTGGGAAGAGTTTTATTACATCTGACCATCTGAAAAATCACCAAAGAATTCATACTGGAGAACGACCTTACAAGTGCCTAGTTTGTGAGAAGAGTTTCACTCAGTCTTCACACCTGAAAGAACATCAGCCAGTTCATACTGAACAGAAGTTGCATTGTACTCAATGTGAGAAGAGTTTTAGACATTCAAAAAGCCTTCTTCGTCACATGAAGAAATCTCATAAGTTGCCACAGTGAGGAATATTTCATTTTCATGTCAAATACATTCAAGTTAATGTTGTGATGAGAAAAAAAACTTGGTGATGCCACTGATCTATATAAATGAATGGATTGCTTATCGTGTTCTAAACCGCCATCAGGAAGTGTTCGAGCTGCCATCTTACTATTCTCTAGGGCAGTGGTTCCCAACCACGTTCCTGGAGGCCCACCAACAGTGCACATTTTGCATGTCTCCTTTGTCTGACACACTCACATCATGTTTTGGAGTCATTACTAATGAGCTGATGACCTGAATCAGGTGTGCTTGATTGAGGAGACATGCAAAATGTGCACTGTCGGTGTGCCTCCAGGAACGTGGTTGAGAACCACTGCTTTAGGGCATCATTGACGTACAGCCAAAATATGCGTCTTAGTCTCATAGGATTAGTTTTTTACGATATATGCATGTAAATTAATTGTTACTTCTGATGTTATCTGTAATGTTTATGGTTGTTTTGTAGAGTTGATGTGGGTGTGCCTACTGCACAACGTCGACACAGGTAACTAACCAAACACAAAAATATATTTCCTTATGTATATAATTATGGAGGAAATATTAAACATTAACACTTAAATGTGTTTAGCTGCAAAAAATGTCATTCAAATACCCTCTACGATAAGTACACTGATCAAGCATAAAATTATGACTTGTGTTGGTCCCCCTTTTGCTGCCAAAACAGCCCTGACCCCGAGGCATGGACTCCACTAGACCCCTGAAGGTGTGCTGTGGTATCTGGCACCAAGATGTTAGCAGCAGTTCTTTTAAGTCCTGTAAGTTGCGAGGTGAAGCCTCCATAGATCGGACTTGTTTGTTCAGCACATCCCACAGATGCTCGATTGGATTGAGATCTGGGGAATTTGGAGGCCAAGTCAACACCTAAGCTCATTGTGCTGCTCCTCAAACCATTCCTGAACCATTTTTGCCTTGTGTAAGAGTCACAGCCACCAGGGAATACCGTTTCCATGTAAGGGTGTACATGGTCTCTAACAGTGCTTAGGTAGGTGGTACATATCAAAGTAACCACATGGATGGCAGGACCCAAGGTTTCCCAGCAGAACATTGCCCAAAGCATCCCGCTGGCTTGCCTTGTTTTCATAGTGCATCCTGGGGCCATGTGTTCCCCTGGTAAGCGACGCACATGCACCCGGCCATCCACGTGATGCAAAAGGAAACTCGATTCATCAGACCAGGCCACCTTCTTCCATTGCTCCGTGGTCCAGTTCTGATGCTCATGTGCCACTGTTGGTGCTTTCGGTGGGGTCAGGGGTCAGCATGGGCATCCTGACTGGTCAGCGGCTATGCCGCCCCATACACAACAAATTGCAATGCACTGTGCATTCTGACACCTTTCTATCAGAACCAGCATTAACTTCTTGAGCAATTTGAGCTGCAGTAGCTCGTCTGTTTGATCAGACCACACGGGCCAGCCTTCGCTCCCCACGTGCATCAATGACCCTGTGGCCGGTTCTCCACTGTTCCTTCCTTTGAGCACTTTTGATAGAGACTGATCACTGCAGACCGGGAACACCCCACAAGAGCTGCAGTTTTGATGCTCTGACCCAGTCATTTGACCCTTTTCAAACTCGCTCAAATCCTTACGCTTGCCCATTTTTCCTGCTTCTTTGAGAGCCAAATGTTCTCTTGCTGCCAAATATATCCCACCCACTAACAGGAGCCGTGATGAAGAGATAATCAGTGCTATTCACTTAACCTCATAATGTTTTGCCTGATCGGTGTATGATTACAAGTCTCTGTTACTATATTGCACTAGATTGTATTAAAATTCAAAATTTGTGAGTATTTTTTCTTTGAATAAGTTGTGATGCATGTAGGCTATTTTATTTCCTGATTGAGCAACAGTTTCAGACTCTCAAAGACAATGCAAATTTATGGACAGTTTCCATTGAGTAAAGTGTTATGTGTGCTATATGCTGTTGAATTAATTATGAACGAAACCATCGTTTAAATTTGTGTGAATTACTTTGAAATGCTGTTAATGAAGTTATTGTTGAAACATTTGCAGTTAGCCTACTGTATGAATAACAACAACAATACTATAGCACAACATACTTAAAAGTACAAGCCCATTTAAGGTTACAAGGCATACATCTTTATTCCGATTTCAGAATGTGCACTTTGACATTTGTAACTTTTTAATAAGCAAGGGAAAATCCCGACTAAAACAAATGACCATTTACATGATTAGGATGCTTGGATTGTAAGAATGTACAGGGAGACTTGCAATGCGAGGGCAATATTTTCTCAGTAAAAACATAACATTTCCTATTAATTCACTAGAACTCGTGGGCTCACAAGGGAATACCAATATGGCGGCGTGGCGGCTTGACTTTTTATGACGTCGTGAGCAATCCCGTTTTCTATATAGATCAGTGGGTGTTGCTCTCAAAAGTACAATATCATTTAACTGTGAATTTGATGAAATGCTTAGAAAACTAGAAATACTTGTTTGTAGTCTGATTAAGAAACTAAAAGAGTGGTGTTTTAAAGAGATGTTTGTCTTCATGAGTAAGAGGAATGTCTCCATTTCAAGTCAAACTCTCAGGCTGATAGAAAACTGTTAGTAAAGTTTAGAGTTTCGGACAACGTGCTGTTGACTGGGTTTACTGGTTTTAGACACCAGACAAAACAAACATCTTTTGACAGGATCGACAACCGGGGTCGAATCTGATATTTCTGACGTGGAGATCCATCCGATCTAATATTTTGGCGTAGTCAGCAGGATGTCAGCACTATCTAACACAGTGTAAATAATTTGTATCTTTTCTACTTGGTAATTACTTGCAAAATCTGCTTGAATAAGACACATTCATGTCATTTACTTATGTACTAATGCTTACTGTATTGTGTTCAGATTGTAAAGAGTCAGTGGCTGTAGTTAGAAAATAATAGAAGCTGTAAAATAAAGTGGATTGTTTTCTTGTTTTACAGATGATTTCAAATGCAAGTGTGTACAAATAAAGGATTTACAAGAGAAACATTTTTGACAACATTCACTGGTGTGTAATTGGATTTGAATCATGAAAGTTCAATTACTAAACATTTATTATCAGAATCACCACATTCTCTTATTTAATCATGTTTAACTTCTACACAACCTTCATTTCAATGTATGTATATATTGAATACATAATTGAATATACAAAATGTAAAATGTTAATGGTTGACATTTAAGAACTGTTTCAAACTGTTATACATGATGATCACTGGCTGTTTGGCTTTATATTGTTAGATGCCATAAGATATCATAAGTCAATAATTAAGCAAATGATAAAGGGATATATGACAAATGCATTTAGATCATAATCTTCGAGTTCTCATTCACATTTTAAGAGAATGACAGAACTAATCTTTGGCTCATAGATCTGATATGTGACATGATCTCTTGTTTTCTGTTATTAAATCAGGGTTCACTTGAATCTCCACATTATCCTCTGATTCCAGACCTGATGGAAGTGAAAGAGCAAAGACAAGGTTTCAGTTGACACCAATAAAATGTGCTTAATGTGCCACTTTACAGAAGATCTCAGACATCAGCATAATGAATGAGGTGAACACATCATTCATAAACATAATTAAATGTTACAGTTTAAGGTTCATATAAACAGAACTTTCAGAATCTGAAATAGGATGGGATTTATTACAAAATTAGTACATGTAAATATCCAGGAGGTGTCAGTAAAACACTAAAGAGCTTTGTAGTTTACCGTGTAAATCCAAAAGAACAAATGGATGCATTCGCCAAGTTTGAAGACCAGTTCAAGTTGATATTCATCGGCGAGAGTTTGAATGAAGGACAGCTGTGGTGGAGTATTTTCGCTGGATGTTGGATATCTTCAGTCTGAATGTTGTTCCTCACGTGAAAGATGTTCCCGATTCAGTCATGGACCAGCTGGAGAGATGAGGTATTTAACTAATTAACACAGTATGTGCTCCGGATTATTGTTAAAATGTAATAAACATGAAAGCTTTTAAGTTCATGATGTAAGTATTGATGTTACCATTAATAAACAATGTTATTAATAATGTGCCATATTATGTAGAGACGTAGTGCTCTAATCTAGATAATTGAACATAGTCTTAAAGTGATCGGTGTAGTAACTGATTGCATGCAATGTGGATTCATATCCTGACAAACCATACATAAATGCAAAGATTATTTATTAAACTTTCAGATGATGTATAAATCTCCATTAAAAAAAAGAAAGAAAGACCCATATGAGTTGTTTTTTTTTGGTTGAATGGCACTATTCTATGTTTTTCTATTTGGATTTTATTAATTAAAAAAAAAGTCCTACAAACAATGTTCATATTGAAGGCTATAAAAACAAATGTAATGTAGGCAATTATATATTATGTGCAAAAAAGGGGGTTAAAATCACATTACATCTAACATTGTGTACAATCTAAAAACAAAAATAATGATTTTATTTCGCTATCATTTAAATTCACTAAACTAAAAATGAAAACAAAAGCACAGACTAATTATATTAACCTACATTTGATTACCCTATTGTAATACTCACTATTGTATAAATAGACTAAATTGTAGGTAGGGCTGTGCGATTATGGCCAAAAAAAAAAACAATAAAATATTAATCGATATGGATAATTATCACGATAAATGTCAAGTTTTTATTTCTTTCAAATTTAATGGCAGACTTTTTGAGTGTAAGTTGTTGAAACCAGATAAGCAATTGTGGTTTTAAACTACTCTATATTGTCAGAACATGACAAACTTTTTTGAATTCTTCACACTTTTAAAGTCATTGTTCTGTAACAAAATAAATATCTTAATAGAAAAAAATATTCTTTGTTTCGGGTGATATTGTTTCCAGTGGTGAAACAAGTTTGTGTTGCCTTACTTTGATGGCATGTATCTTTAGCACAGTTTACTGTATTATATATTCAATAATAATATAATATTAAATGTTTTGTCTCTTAGGTTTCATTTGATCTCCGACCGAGTTATTCTGACACCTTCTGCCTGTGATGGCTTCCAGTGCCCCTCCGACCCCTTAATGATGAGATAAAGTGCAATCAGTGGGACGTACAGGGGCACAGAGCTCATTCAGTAAATGCACAGCTAAAGGGTTTTGGTCTGGATTTGAATGTGGCTACTGTTGGAGCACATCTGATCTCTTCTGGAAGCTGGTTCCAGCTGCGGCTGGCACAATAGCTAAACGCAGACTCTCCTTGCTTTGAGTGAACTCTTGTAGGGTTGTGCCGATGGGCGATATCATCATTACAGAGCAATCCCTGCAAAGTTTTTAGTTTAACTATAGAAGAGGATTAGTGTGTGTCGCACTGGCATCACGATGGTGGCGCTCCATCGTGATGCCACGCCCCGTGCAGTGCGACACACTAATCCTCTTCTATAGTTAAACTAAAAACTTTGCAGGGATTGCTCTGTAAATTAAATTGAGAGTATAACTAAAGCATATATGCTATTTTAAATACTGTAGTCTATGCCAGATATATAGCCTACATTTTTAAATAATCCATTTCATAAGCATGCGTGTTTATTTTAGCACTTCCGTCAGTGAAACAACACACTACAGCCTGTAAAACATTTAAACGATTATCAGTTAATAATGGTAACATAAAGATTAAGACAATTAAATATTAGTTTAAAAAAAGATTTGTTTTATTTCCCGCAAAGATGCGTCATGCTTGAGATGATTGTGGGACACAAGCTGGATAGACACCTTCACGAATATCTTCGTCTTCATGTTTTCTCCTGATGTTGTAAAGCAACACGTGTTGTAAAACGTCTGAAGAGCGAATTTTATCTTCCACAGGGTCAAGACATTTAGGCTATGGTTGATTATGCAATGCCAAAGAAAATTAAAATCGGCGGTGTGTGTGCGTGAATTGCGCTATTCAAATAAACTTGTGCGCCAAGTCTAATAAGAACAAATTGTGTTAAATCAAATTGGAAGTATAAAGGTATTCGTCCTACATTGTTTTTCTACTTCACCACAGTAAAGTATGTGAATGGGTAGGCTAATAGAGTTAATTATAAGCAAGCGAAAGGAAGAAACGTTTACAATTCCCTGCGAAAATGAGTGTGTGGCAGTGAAGATTTATGAAAAGAAAGCGAGATGTCCAGTGGGATAAAATGGACTAACTGTTAGCCTTTTGGTTATGCCTATTGTTAAAGCTGTGAAATCGGAAAATCGGAAAATCGGGTACAAACATATTTGAAAAGCTGGCAAATCTTTAATTGGGCTCAGCCTCCCTCTCTCATTCGGCATGAATCCATATGTTTTCATGGCTGCGATGTAACTGCAAATTGATTTCCTTTGAAAACAAAGCTTTGTGCTTCTGTCCTGTGGTAATATATTTACGTAAACAGCATTCACATACAAAACACGGGATAATAACGAAATTATAGTTTTAAATAGAAAATAGTATTTATGTAAGGAGGTATATTAAAATAAAAGTGCACAACTCTTTATTTAGTTTCCCCTTACTTAGTTTCCCCTTCCCTAAGAGTCCTTATTTGGGTTAGCAAAATAACGAAATAGAAAATAGTATTCATGTAAAGAGATAAATAAATAATTTACTGTATCTGTATTTTACTATTTATTTTTTTAAATTAAAAAGCAGCGATATCATCGTCCATCGCGATGTTTTACTGTAAACATCGTCAACTGCCAATTTAGGGGACATCGCCCAACCCTAAACTCTTGGTATTTCTAACTGACTTGATCCTGATGATCTGAGTGATCTGTTGGGTTTATATATATCAATTAGTTGGCTGATTTATTTAAATTGGTTTAAAAAAAAAAAAAAACATTGACAAAACACACTATTCCATGTCCTGCTGTTCTTCTAACAAACGTGTCAGCTGAGTGCTATGAAAACACATCTAAAGTGAATATATCTACCAATAAAACCACTGAACCATGGGTTTACAACAGATAAAACAAGCTAAAAATAAATAAATAGATAACAGGGTTATTCATCGGGAACCAAAACATTTTTGCTTCAAAGTTCAAAGTTTTGCCTCAAATCCATAGTTTAACTGTATGGTATTTGTGTGGTTCTACAAATGGTAATCAATACGCCAATAAAACCATTTTTATTTACTATAGTAAAACCATGGATATTTTCATAAGGGTATCTGTGCTATACAGCATGGGCACCCTGACTGGTCAGCGGCTATGCCGCCCCATACGCAACAAACTGCGATGCACTGTGTATTCTGACACCTTTCTATCAGAACCAGCATTAACTTCTTGAGCAGTTTGAGCTCCAGTAGCTCGTCTGTTTGATCGGACCACAGGCCAGCCTTCGCTCCCCACGTGCATCAGTGAGCCTGGGCCGCCCATGACCCTGTGGCCGGTTCTCCACTGTTCCTTCCTTGGAGCACTTTTGGTAGATCCTGACCACTGCAGACCGGGAATACCCCACAAGAGCTGCAGTTTTGGAAATGCTCTGACCCCATCACAATTTGCTCAAATCCTTACGCTTGCCCATTTTTCCTGCTTCTAACACATCAACTTTGAGGACAAAATGTTCACTTGCTGCCTAATATATCCCACCCACTAACAGGTGCCGTGATGAAGAGATAATCAGTGCTATTCTCTTCACGGTGGTCATAATGTTATGCCTGATCGGTGTATATGTATATACACAAGGACTTGCTTCTTTCAGATGTTTTTTATTATGTATATTATCAGTAATAATATACAGCCTTACTCTGTACAGCAAATATGTTCACATTATTTCAGCATAATTAAAGTAGTTTAGTGTATATTGTCTTTTTTGTTGTTGCAGATCTGGTCCGTGGGTGTCAGTTTCGCACGGTGATCACAGGAGATTGAAGACATGAGTGATCCAGAACCATCCAGAATAAAACATGAAGATAATGAGGAACAAACAGGTTGGTGTCCATTCTTGATTCTTCATTATTGACTGCTGAGAAACTTTAGCTTCAATTCAACAGATTTAATGGCTGTAAAATAATGAGCACCTTAATTATAAATATTAATGAAAATGCAACACATTGATTCTAAACTTGTGTATGACAATCCAACATCTGTTTGTACTAACAAGGGAATGACGAAACTAGGGCTGCACGATTAATCGAAATCGAACCGCAATTGCAATTTGGCTTGTGTGCGATTATGAAAGCGCAAAGGCTGCGATTTTAATAAAATAAATATATGCCCAGCGTATCAGAGAAGAGCAGCTCTGTGATCAGCAGTAGACATTGCTCCGTCTCAAAGCTTATAACGTGCATTTGAAAAGAAAAAAAAAGACAACGTTTTATAGCATGTTTTGACTCCCTTCATATCGAGTGTTTGACATTTCCTTTTTGTGAGCTGATGTGGCTTCTTATCACAGAATGAGGCAGACGATGAATTATTTTACAGTATTCTATACAGTGATGAAGTCTATGTCGTTCAGCACTGCATTATAAAATACTTTTTTATCATGAAAATACCCGAGAAGGCTTGAAGAAGTCAAATACAGCATATATTGTTGCAGGCATGTGTTTGTCAGCTTGTTTAATCAAAGCGTTTTTATCTTCTTTTTGTTTAGCTTTTCTATTCTTCACATTAGGGATTTCCTGAAAATGTCATTGTATTTCTTCTCTCTGAGGTAATTGTGGCGTTTCTGTTAGGGCTGGGTGTTTCATAAGTGTTTCATATCAGTCGATATCGATAATTATTGATATTT
Source organism: Gobiocypris rarus (assembly GCA_023029165.1). Classification (NCBI taxonomy): domain Eukaryota; kingdom Metazoa; phylum Chordata; class Actinopteri; order Cypriniformes; family Gobionidae; genus Gobiocypris; species Gobiocypris rarus. Next base: position 44,309,222 of record CM040911.1, read on the forward strand.
TTTATGACCTATTTAAAATAAGGACCAGGAGAAAAATATATTACATTTAAACTTTTTTATTTTACACTTAACGTTCCTCTGAGTTGTAAGGCAGTAATGTCAACACAACCACAGAAAACACTCAAATAATTAAAATGTAAACATAAGTCTAAAATCACAATGAACACTTTTAGATGTTTAGATGCTGTCATAACATAGGGCACTGATGCAGAGTAATGTTACCTCTCCGTGTGTGTGTGTGTGTGTGTGTGTGTGTGTGTCTGTCTGATGGTGTGTTTAGATGCTGTCATAAGGCACTGATGCAGAGTAACGTTACCACTCCATGTGTGTGTGTGTGTGTGTGTGTGTGTGTGTGTGTGTGTGTCTGATGGTGTGTTTAGATGCTGTCATAAGGCACTGATGCAGAGTAACGTTACCTCTCCGTGTGTGTGTGTGTGTGTGTGTGTGTGTGTGTGTGTGTGTGTCTGATGGTGTGTTTAGATGCTCTGTCATAAGGCACTGATGCAGTAACGTTACCTCTGTGTGTGTGTGTGTGTGTGTGTGTGTGTGTGTGTGTGATGGTGTGTTTAGATGCTTGTCATAAGGCACTGATGCAGAGTAATGTTACCTCTCTGTGTGTGTGTGTGTGTGTGTGTATGGTGTGTTTAGATGCTTGTCATAAGGCACTGATGCAGAGTAACGTTACCTCTCAGCGTGTGTGTGTGTGTCAGATGGTGTGTTTAGATGCTTGTCATAAGGCACTGATGCAGAGTAACGTTACCTCTCCGTGTGTGTGTGTGTGTGTGTGTGTGTGTGTGTGTGTGTGTCTGATGGTGTGTTTAGATGCTTGTCATAAGGCACTGATGCAGAGTAACGTTACCTCTCCGTGTGTGTGTGTGTGTGTGTGTGTGTGTGTGTGTGTGTTTCTGATGGTGTGTTTAGATGCTTGTCATAAGGCACTGATGCAGAGTAATGTTACCTCTCCGTGTGTGTGTGTTTGTGTGTGTGTGTGTGTGTGTGTGTGTGTGTGTGTGTGTGTCTGATGGTGTGTTTAGATGCTTGTCATAAGGCACTGATGCAGAGTAACGTTACCTCTCCGTGTGTGTGTGTGTGTGTGTGTGTGTGTGTGTGTGTGTGATGGTGTGTTTAGATGCTTGTCATAAGGCACTGATGCAGAGTAACGTTACCTCTGTGTGTGTGTGTGTGTGTGTGTGTGTGTGTGTGTCTGATGGTGTGTTTAGATGCTTGTCATAAGGCACTGATGCAGAGTAACGTTACCTCTCCGTGTGTGTGTGTGTGTGTGTGTGTGTGTGTGTGTCTGATGGTGTGTTTAGATGCTTGTCATAAGGCACTGATGCAGAGTAACGTTACCTCTCCATGTCGTTTCAAAGAATAGCACAGTGGTGAGCGAGCACATTGAGTATAAACATGCAAGATGACCGCACAATCGAGCTGGTGACATTCATTATCATGTAAACATAATGGGCGAATTATTGAGGTCATGTACATTTATTGTGCGATATATCGATATACTGATATGCTGCTATATTGACTATTACGACAGGCCTACGTGCAGAGTCAGACGAAAGTATAGACAAGGCTTAAGGTGGTTAAAGAAGTTTGTGGTATTATTACCAGTCTTGGTGGGGATAATTTGCAGACGACATTGATCTGACTACGGTTAGACTTATAAAATCCCAAAAACTGCCATACTTGTTTTCCTGTTTCCTGCCATACTCGCTCGCTGTGGCACTCATTTTTGGGTTGAACTCCAAACTTGATACTGTTACATGATTGGCTTCAATTATTTGAAGGTTACCAGAGAGCGAGTGCCTTTGTTCATGCAACCAAACTTGCTTTACAACCTCTGGTTTCTTCCTATGAAGAAAACAAAAATTATTGAATGTTTTATCGAAAACATTTTTTATTGATATCGATTATGTGTCTATCGCGATATCGTTTTATCGCCCAGACCTAGTTTCTGTTCTAGGGCGTGTTTTAATACGCAAATCACAATTTTAACCAGGATAAACACAATTAGAAATTTTACTCAAATCGTGCAGCCCTAGACAAAACTGACTTTTGGCACATTATAGATCTGATATTTGAAACCACAAAATACATGATCTCACTTGTTTCCTGTTATTAAATCAGGGTTCACTTGAATTTTCACATTTATCCTCCTTGAACTGATTCTAATGTTTATTTTAGATCAAATGGAAGTGAAAGAGCAAAGACACAAACTATATGAAGTTGAGGAGGAACATTGCGACATCAAAACTCAAAAGAGTTTTTCATTGACGGAAAACTGTAAACGGCAACAGAAAACGCATAATAAAGTGAGAGATAACGTGTGTTGTGACTGTGGGAAGAGCTTTATTACAGCTGTCGGTCTGAAGCGGCACAGAAGAATTCACACTGGAGAAAGACCTTACAAGTGCTCATACTGTGACAAGAGTTACACTCGGTCTGGAAACCTGATAATACATAAGCGAGTTCATACTGGAGAGAAGCCGTACCACTGTACTCAGTGTGAGAAGAGTTTCAAATCTAAATCTGAACTCAGTGCTCATCTGCGCATTCACACTGGAGAAAAACCATATAACTGTGATCAGTGCGGTAAAGATTTTAGACTAGCATCAAATCTAAAGGAACACCTGAAAATTCATACAAACGAGAGACCTTATTACGCGTGTTCATTTTGTGCAGAGTTTTTTAAGCGACAGGATCATTGTAAACGGCACCAGAAAAAACACACTGGTGAGAAAGACAATGTGTGTTTGGAGTGTGGGAAGTGCTTTCTTAGAGCTGACAATCTGAAAAATCACCAAAAAATTCACACGGGAGAGAAGCCGTACTGTACTCAGTGTGAGAAGAGTTTCAAATATAGAAGAAGTTTTCTGACTCACATGAAGAAATGTCGTAAGAAGTCGTCACAGTGAAGAACATTTCATTTTCATGTCAAATACATTCTAGGTTAACTTTTTGATTTTGGTGAAATGCTTAGAGAACTAGAAAGGAGTGGCGTTTGAAGCTTCAGAAAAGAAAAAAATGTAATTATTTATTTGTATGTTTTCTTACTGGATAATTACTTTGACATGAATGTGTCTTATTCAAGCAGATTTTGCAGTTACTTATTTAGCAATTTTTACCATATTTTGTTCTGATTGTAAAGAGTCTGTGACTATAGTTACAATAAACAAACTGAACAATAGTTGATTTTGTTTTCTTGATTTACAGATGGTTTCAAATGCTATTAAAGCATTTTAGATGTGTAATTGATTTGTATCATGCAAAGATAAAGGTACACTATGCAACTTTTTGTCCGCTAGAGGGCGCCTGTTCAAAACAAAGGCGTAGTTTGATGACGTCAAGTTTGAGCGCAGAATCTAGGGACATGTGGTCTTCACCTCACAGCCGGTGGAAAAGAATCGGGATAGGACATGTTCATGGATGCGATTATTAACTTTACTGTGTATGAAGCAGAGCATGGGCGAGTGCTGTGGAGCTGAGTAAGGCCGCCGGAGCGATTGTTACAAAAAACACTTCTCGCGAGCAACGGGACTTTTATTATGACGGGACACAGGCGCCGGCGCAATCTCCGCTTTTCCGGTCATGAGTATGAGGTAACGCTGCTCTGTGTATTATATTAGATACATTTAAGTGTGTTTAAAATGATGTTATGACGTTACTCTGTGCGGTCGCTTGGCGGCTGCTGTAACGCCTTCAGCCTTAAACAGATTAATTCAAATAAGTTATTACTCCACCACCGACCTGGGAGACCTCATTAAACCAACGTGATTGAACATCAAATTTGTGACAATACAGTTTTGGGAAACTGTCGTCAGTAGCTAATTGATTTCTTCAACGATCCCTCATTAGACTGTTTCACCCTTTCCAGCTTTGTCCTCAACCCCCAGTCATTCCTGCCACCCTCTCGTCACGGTCTCCCACCTTTCTCTCTCAGTGACGCAGATCCACCTTGGACCAGCTGGGAACCGTCTCCGCCTGGGCAAGAGGAGCCCACATCTCTGCCTTCAACCTCTGTGGATGTCGCTCCTCCTCGACCCGGTCTCCCTGACACCCTCGCCTATGCTCCTCCCCAGGGCCGGCCCGTGGGATAGGCGGAATAGGCAAATGCTAGGGGCGCTACTCGTCCATAGGGGTGCCAAAATGAACAGTTTATCTAACTGCATAGTAAAATATGAATGTTCGCTAATTAATTCCAGTTATTTTTACCTTATTTGAACTTTATGCAAGCAGCTGTTCTGGGTACTCAGTGTGATTTTGTAAAAATGAATGTCAGTTTTATGTCAGGCACTTTTTTAATAGCCTAATGTTTGTACAGTTGTGCAATTTTAAGGGGATATAGCCTATGGCATTTTTTTTTAATATTTTTTTTAGAAATTAGTAATGATATTTATATACAGACTAATTTAAAATAGCAAAACATTTTGTAAAATGCACATTAAATATCTAAATTTCTCAGTTTAATTCATGGTGTAAACATGAATGTGCATAGTTTAGTGGAAGATTGCTGCCATCTACTGGAAAACAAACACTTTAGCAATTTCTCAATGATTAGTTTGTGCACTAATGTTAGATGCAATTACTCTTGCTATTTGTGTTTAGGCTGTAATGTGGCGTAGGTGCTATTTTTGTGTAGTTTAACTTTCATCAGCCTTTAAAAAATTTATAACGTAGTGTTAGTACTAAACCTTGACACAAGGGGCACCAAGTAAAATCTTGCCTAGGGCAGCAAATTGGTCAGGGCCGGCCCTGCTCCTCCTGCCCCTGATTCCAGCGCAAACCTTCGGTCATTCAGCTTTCCCGAGCTCCCTTAATCCGCCGGCTCCACCTGGGTCAGACCTCACCACACCTGCACTTCAAACTTCCGGGCCGTCCACTGCGCTTCAGCCCACCACCCCTTCGACTATGGCCCACTCAGCCGTCCCTCAGGCTCCACCACCGCCCTCGGTTGCCTCAGCTCACCCTCTGTCCTCTGGACCCACTTTATCATCATGTGAGGTCGTTGCTGCTGCTCAATCGCAGCTGCCAGGGTCTTCAGCGTTGCTCCATTGTCTTTGACCTCTGGCTATGCCCTAGGCTTTCTCTTCAGCGTCAGTCCCTTCACTATTCCTCCACCATCTCCTCACCCTCCTCACCTCCTCTCTATTGTGTGCCTTCCAGGCAACATGACATCATGACTTTGCGTAAACATACACGGCACTTTCTAAAGGCAAAAATGGGGTGATATTTGTATGCATTTTGAGCTATCCGCGTGTATGTCTAAGCTGTGTGATTCTATGTGTATGTGTATGCCGAAACGAACCACTATGTGTGCGTGTGTGTGTGTGTGTGTGTGTGTGTGTGTGTGTGTGTGTGTCCACAATGTAAATGGATTCATAAAGATACTAAATTGTTTTGTTTTTTTATGTAAAAATGCAAAAAGTTTTTTGTGATGGGTAGGTTCAGGGTGTGTGTGTGTGTGTGTGATGGGTATTTAGGGGTAGGGGAAATATGCTTATGACTAGCTACTGCTATTAAATAACATTTTATTAAAACCTGCAAAAACCTTTCTGTCGAGATGTAAATACATTTTAGTTTATTGTGCGTGCACTTTTTTAAGTTGGTAAGTGAATTTATACGTTTATAAGACTATTTCTAAGACTTATTCTTTCTATATACTAGTTTAGACATGTATAACATATCCACGTTTATACATGTCTGTAATGTGTGCTTTTTGTTCAAAACTTTTAGAAATCTTATCCAAGATGTGGGTGACTTAATATTGGTCAAATTATCATATCCAACATAAAAGATCCGAGAATGAGACCGTGACCACAACTTAAGTGAATGAAGGCAATAATAAGCAAAGTGCACTATAATGCAAATAATTTTATTGAATTGTTTCAATATGCATTGACACAGATTACTTTATTTCAATGTTTCTTTGATATAACATGACATTGAGTGAAATGCATAGTGACATCATTGCGTGATGACGTCAGGAACCTATGAATCGGCTTTTTGAACCGGTTTATTGAGCCGAACTGTCCGAGAAAAACCGGTTCGCGGGAAGGATCGGACTTTGCGTCACTACTGTGAAATGTAGGCTAAGTTATACACTGAGGAAAACAACACGTCTCAAACGCATAAAACAGCACAAAATGTATGCTGTTCGATCGATTTGATCCATGATCGACCTCTAGGGCTGCTTGTGAAAGCGTGCATGCGCAATGATCTTGACTAGATAAACCTGGATCAAATTAATTAGTGGGAACTTCAATGACCTTGTATAAAACTGCTCTAGCACCACATTATTTATGTGCACTCAAGTCATATGTTGGAGTTTAATCCCCGTAGCAACTTTTATGAAACAGTCGATATTAATCAGCGAGATTTTGAATGAAGGACAGCTGTGGTGGAGTATTTTCGCTGGATGTTGGATATCTTCAGTCTGAATGTTGTTCCTTACGTGAAAGATGTTCCCGATTCACTTAGACATTGTCCCGCTGGAGAGATGAGGTATTTAACTAATTAACACCGGGATAGTGTTAATATCGAATACAAATTAATCTTCTACTGTAAGAATTGATGCTATCACTTACTAAAAATATTAATTCATAATGAGATTAGTCTTGTGCTCTAATCTAGAGCTGAAGTTGATCTTTAAATTGATCAGTGTGTATAGTACTGATTACGTTATCAGATTACAAAAATTATGCCTACTTGTAAATTAGACCCAATTGCTTGATTATTTTAACCCAGCAGTTGGATTCCATGTTTGCTTAAAACAACCCCATTGCTGTTTGTCCATTTTCAACCCAACTTGGGTTGTTTTTAACTCCGCATTGTTTAGAGTGTATTGGTAGGGTAGATAAGGACTGTGTAACTTTTTTCTGTGAAACTAAAGTTAAATGTGTCTCCAGGTTTTTTATTTTTTTCTTTATTTTTTCCATCCAATTGGCCTTTAACCGATTAACTGTTGTGTGTAATACGCCATTTCCAAAACCACATTATCCCATAAATTGTGTTGTCTCACTAAAATCTGGCCAATCTAACTTATATCGCAAATTATTTAGTATCTTTTGCGTACAAAATATTAGTAAATTACAGAGAGTAATGAGAAGATTGAAATGTAGACGCATGAATTCATATCATTCAAACCAAAGAAATATATTCGTTCTGCTTTGAGTTCAATAATCCAATCCAACAAAAATCGATGTTTGTGTCACTTTTATTCTTTTTCTCTGAGACAGATGCAGCTGTAACCAAAACGTAAGGTTATTTGTGTAACCTATTAACTTTCTTTTTTTAATGGTCTAGCTTAACTGATGCTGTTTTAACAATCCTAAAATTCGTTTAGAGCTTTTTGGATTCAACCGACTTTTTTTATTTTTTAGTTAAAATTGTTTTGCATATTGATAAATGGTAGCTATTTATAAAATAATTTAATTAACAAGTGTTATGTTTGACATTTGCGGCGAGGCGTGTTGCAGTAGCGCCGTCACGTCTGGCTACAACATTTAAGCCTACATAGCCCAAACACGCGCACGTGTTTATTTTTAAAAAATATGACAGAGGTAAAATTTTAATATGTGGTTTAAACAACCAGATGCATTTACAACTTGTCCAGTTTCGTCTGAAATGTTGAATGAAAAACTATGTTTGTGTTTGACTGTTCAGTAGCCTAATGTGCATATTTACATTTAAAAAGCAGACATAAAAGTAACTTCAAAGTAGTAATTAATTACTTTTGATATAGCCAACAGAAATTGGTAAAGTAATATTTTTTTTTTTTTAAGAGTTACCTATTACTAATTTTAAGTAACTTGCCCTAAAGCTGGCGGTGTTATTTATAGTCACATGGTAGAGCACCTTTCATTTCGTTTTCCCCTTCTCCATCAGCTAACAATATTTTATAAAATGGTTCATTAATAAATATTCATATCTATCTATGTTGTTTTAGCTTGTTTTACCCCACCCTGGGGGGCATTTTACCCCACCTGTATACAAATGAGATTTTTGTTTAAAATCTAATAACATGAAATATCTGGACATTTTTCATACTTGGTTTATAATTTATCTCACTGAAAACATTTATTCTAGACACATTTACTTTTTGTTTAACAGAAAAAGTTACCCAGTCCTTAAGGGTGCCCACATGAAAAAAATATTATAGTAAAATTACACAAGTAAATACTATTTTTGAACAGTTTTTGAACCATACTACGTATAGTAAATGAACAGTGTAGTAAATACTATAATATACTACAATTTACTATATGATATTTACTATAGTATGGTTCAAAAACACTAAAGTATTTACTAGAGTAATTTTACTATAATATACTATAGTATTTTTCATGTGGGTAAACTAGCACTATACAAGTTTCTGATTTTTTTTTATTTGTATTATTCTATGGGTATCTGCATACATTTCTGAATCGTATGGACTCTAATATAATTTGGTGTCCTTTTCAGAGCCGGACAGTTACGGAGTACATTTACTTGAGTACAGTACTTTTGAATAAAATTGAGGGATCTGAACCTTTTTGGGGAGTACTCATGACTATACTCAAGTAATGAAGCTGTGTACTCTGTCTGCCTCTTGTCCTTTTTGAAAACTAAATGTACCTTGAAAATGTAGAAAATACAGTTTTGTGAGAATCCTCCTTCGTTCTAATGGTTTACTTTGCTTAATCTAGCAAATGATGACCAAATTAACATGTCGAACAAGATTCAAAATGCATGCTTAATTTCATAAGTGATATACATATATACAAATTCTGAATACTGTATATTAATAATAATAATAATCACTTTTTTCTGATCTGGTCCTGTGGGTGTCAGTTTCACACGGTGATCACAGGAGATTGAAGACATGAGTTATCCAGAACCATCCAGAATAAAACATGAAGATACTGAGGAACAAGGTTGGTATCCGTTCTTGATTCTTCATTGTTGACTGTTGAGAAACATTAAGGTATCAAAGCTTCAGTTCAACCGATCTAGTGTCTGTAAAATAATGAGCACTATAATAGTAAATAATAGTGAAAATGTAATGCATTGATCATAAACTTATGACAATCTAACATCTGTTTGTACTAACAAGGGAATGACGAAACTAACCTTAAGATGGGCATACACTGTGTGATTTCAGCAAGGTTACCTCACACTGTACAAGTAGATCGCATGCGACGTTAAGCCAGAGCTCAGGATTTGTGTGCTCACACTCTGCGGTCCGATCGTCGAGCGCAACTTGTCTGCTCACACTGTACGAATGTGAAATAAAACCCTTGTGTCTTATTGCGACGATAGACCATGGTAGGCTTTTATAGAGAGATGCTCTATCAAATGCATCAGCTATCATTAGAGGATTTAGCATTTACAATTTATGTATAAAAAATATTATTATTATTGTTATTAGGCTATGGCTACTTTTATTATTAAATTGATATTTAATTTAATTTAAAACGCATCAATGCATAACCAACACGCTGCATAATAACAGATAGTAGATTACTCCTCACTATTTAAAAACATTTTAGCCCGATTAATCAAGGAATTGTAGGTCTATAATTAAAATGATTATCAGACTATATGCTCGAACACCAATAATATCAGTCTCCATGAAAAGTAAGAGCAGCTTTATTTCAAAAATGACTTGTTTAACACGAAATGGGCCTACTTCGTTTTTGTTGTTTTGTTTTTCACAACATGGACCACAAGAAAAATATTAATAAAATAAAATAAGACAGTTATAGGCTATGTTATCAGCAAAAGTATAAAGTAGATTTATATCTCATTGTCTCTGTGAGAATGTGCTCCCGAAAGCTCGTCACTTTCTGCTGTGAATAATTGACGGATTTGAGACTTCACCGACATTACTCTCGCGCACATTGCGTTTGCACATTTAAGTCTGCACATTGCGGGATATCCACCGACTCGCCTTCACGAAAAGAAGAGAAAATCAATAATGCAACATGCCATTTTGTGTCTAATGATGGACAATGGTTCACATTTCACATCATAATGAAATTAAATAGGCTAAATATTAAATAATATTAAATAAAAATAAATAAAGTGTGAAAACTAAAACAAGTAAATTAATGATCAAGTATTCTAGTTAAATTAATAAAAGTTGCACTGGATATGCTAAACAGTGGTTTGCAAGACATAAATTATCCATTTTACAACACGAACTGGAGGCACAACAGTTAACTGTTGTTGTTGTTTAGCATATCCAGTGCGACTTTTATTAATCGCTGCCTACAGAATTTAAACATCTTCCTCTTATCATTTTCAACTTCAGCTTTCACGCAGGCGCAGTGAGGGGGAAAAGGGCAATACGTTTGTAGCTCTGCTTCAGGTTTGATAACCTCACTAGGGGCAAACAGAATTTCTTACATGCCAGAAATTCATCCGACCATCTGATTGACAATCGTGAAAGGTTTCTCGCCTCTCGTTTCCCCACTGCACAAACACCTTACGACGACGATAAAGCTGAAAATCGCCCCGACCCAAAAAAAGAGCCGCACGAGTCAGAATTCGGCTCGAAATCAGACAAAAATCGATAGTTGATGTCCACAGAAAGATACATGATTTCACTTGTTTCCTGCTATTAAATCAGGTGTCACTTGAATTTTCACATTTATCCTCCTTGAACTGATTCTAATGTTTATTTTAGACCAGATGGAAGTGAAAGAGCAAAGACAAAAACAATGTGAAGTTGAGGAGGAACATTGCGACATCAAAACTCAAAAGAGTTTTTCATTGACGGAAAACTGTAAACGGCAAAAGAAAACGCATAACATGAAAGATCATGTGTGCTTTGACTGTGGGAAGAGCTTTACTAGAGCTGACAGTCTGACACTGCACCGAAGAATTCACACTGGAGAAAGACCTTTCAAGTGCTCATATTGTGACAAGAGTTTCGCTCATTCTGGAACCCTGACTATACATGAACGAGCTCATACTGGAGAGAAGCCGTACCACTGTACTCAGTGTGAGAAGAGTTTCAAATGTAAAACTGATCTTAAGTATCATCTGCGCATTCACACTGGAGAAAAACCATATAACTGTGATCAGTGCGGTAAAGATTTTAGACTAGCATCAAATCTAAGAGAACACCTGAAAATTCATATAAACGAGAGGACTTATTTTGCATGTTCATTTTGTGAAGAGTTTTTTACGCGACAGGATCATTGTAAACGGCACCAGAAAAAACACACTGGTGAGAAAGACAATGTGTGTTTGGATTGTGGGAAGAGTTTTATTAGAGCTGACCATCTGAAACAGCACCAAAGAATTCACACGGGAGAAAGACCATACAAGTGCTCATATTGTGACAGGATTTTTACTCATTCTGGAAACCTGAAATCACATGAGCGAGCTCATACTGCAGAGAAGCCTTACTGTACTCAGTGTGAGAAGAGTTTCAAACATAAAAAAAGCCTTTTGACTCACATGAAGAAATGTTGTAAGAAGTCGTCACAATGAGAAACATTTCATTTTCATGTCAAATACGTTTAAGTAAATGGTGTGAGATCAAGAAAAATACATTGCTCCCAATGTGCAATAACTTTAAAAGTTGAACTTTTTGATTTTGGTGAAAAGCTTCGAGAACTAGAAAGAGAACTTGATCATAGTCTGATCAATGAACTAAAGCAGTGTTGTTTGAAGCTTCAGGAAAAAAAAATGTAGTGTCAATTTATTTTATTTATTTTTTTTGCTGGATAATTACTTTAAAATAAATAAGTAAATGACATGAATGTCTTATTTGCAATGTTTATGTTGTACATGAGTCTGGGAGTGCAGTTAGAAAATATGATGTAAAATGTTAAACAATAAACAAACTGCAAAAGAAAGTTGCAATGAAGTTTTCTTGATTTACAGATGGTTTAAATGCTGTTAAAACTACTGCAGTAAGTTTCAAGTGTGTACAAATATCTAGGATTTACATATGTGCATGGGTTTTATTTTGGCAGCCAGTTCAAATAATAAATATCCTAACCATTGCCTTACCTAATACTGGAAAATGTATGTTTTCTTCAAATTCTGAATGGATTATCGCCTAGAAAGCATGCTCCCTTTATAATTACTAAGCTGTCACTCATCTTAATTTGTGATCTCACAAAGTTCTGCTAATCGATTAAACTGACTACACATTGAATTTCTTATTTAGCCAACATAATGTCTGCATTTTTCTTTCTTTTTTTCACGTTAAATGTATAACGAGAGGATTTGAAGTGTGCAGATCTCTCAGCATTGGGCAAAACCTCTGGCATTTCTATCTTAAACACGTCTGATTGACCATTGTGTTTAAGAAATAATCAAATAGCAATCACAAACCTACATTACTCAACGCTGCAAAAATATATTGTAAATGAAAACCTATTTATATTATTTTTGACGTTCTAGACTTCAGGCTGTCTTCCCATGGCAAAGTCAGTTCAACCAAAACAACTGTTCTTGTGATTAGTAGACCAGAGAACAATGTGTGGCCGGAGGGAGTTTATGATGATCTGTGGGAACTGCAACTGATGATCAAGATCAGGTCTCAGATCACACACAGGATCAGCCCAAGAGAAGTTGTTGGGCCTACCCTGTTGGCTTCCAGTCTACGTGCCCCAATGACTTCTGCTAGCTTTTGCAGGACCTTTTCATGATGCTATCCATACCATCCTTGGGTCAGTGCCATTTTGCAAAGCTGGTTAATTTCGGATTACATACATGCATGCATTTGGCAGACTTTAAAATTTTTTTTTGTATATATTACACTGCACTTATTACTTTACCCTATGACACACTGGTGGTGGCGGCAACTTCTGGCATTAAACCAGCAACCTTCTGCGTATCATTTCAGTGGTTTAACCCACTAGACCACCATCTCACATAGATCTCTTCTGAGCCATACCAGGGGTGCAGATTCTGGGGGGCGTGGGAGGGTATCATACGTGGCCCTGATCAGGAAGCTCAGCCTTGCCTGAGGCATCCTTCACAAATCGCCCCACGTCACAACCCTGTTGATTGTGGCCTCCCAGGTTCTCTCTTGCCAGCATTGGCTCATGGCTTCTGATCTTGTAGCCCCTCTCTTCCTCCCTCATGACTTAAGAGATCTACAGTTCTTTTATCCCTGCCTTTGGGGATTTGGACCACATCTTAGGTGATGTTCTCTAATCAAAGCCTGCCATGTTGGATCAATCCGACAACCTCCTGGCATTTCAGGGGTGTTATGGCCTGGTGTAAAGACTGATGCTTTCCATTTCCTTCCAGTCTGCACTTGGGCCTTGGTGTTGTGCACTGCCGGATCTAGTGTGTCTTTCATCTCTGATACTAGCCTTACTCTCTCCATCTTGTAGCCCACACTGATGGATTTCATTGGGAGCCTCAAAGTGTTTCTTCCAAACAGAGCTGCATTTGACCGATATCGGGAAAGGCCCAGCCACTTCTGTATGTTGTTGTTAATCCTCAACCCGAAAAGGCCCCACAAGCTCATCTTTGATGATACCAGCCCAAACCAGTACTCCACCTCCACCTTGCTGAGTCGGACTGGAGCTCTCTGCCCTTTACCAATCCAGCCACGGGCCCATCCATCTGGCCCATCAAGACTCTCTCATTTCATCAGTCCATAAAACCTTAGAAAAATCAGTCTTGAGATATTTCTTGGCCCAGTCTTGACGTTTCAGCTTGTGTGTCTTGTTCAGTGGTGGTCGACTTTCTGCCTTTCTTACCTTGGCCATGTCTCTGAGTATTGGACACTTTGTGCTTTTAGGCACTCCAGTGATGTTGCAGCTCTGAAATATGGCCAAACTGGTGGCAAGTGGCTTCTTTGCAGCTGCCTGCTTGACTTTTCTCAGTTCACGGGCAGTTATTTTGCGCCTTGGTTTTTCCACACGCTTCTTGCGACCCTGTTGACTATTTTGAATGAAACGCTTGATTGTTCGATGATCACGCTTCAGAAGCTTGGCTATTTTAAGACTGCTGCATCCCTCTGCAATATCTCACTATTTTTTACTTTTCTGAGCCTGTCAAGTCCTTCTTTTGACCAATTTTGCCAAAGGAAAGGAAGTTGCCTAATAATTATGCACATCTGATATAGGGTGTTGATGTCATTAGACCACACCCCTTCTCATTACAGAGATGCACATCACCTAATATGCTTAATTGGTAGTAGGCTTTCCAGCCTATACAGCTTGGAGTAAGACAACATGCATAACGAGGATAATGTGGTCAAAATACTCATTTGCCTAATAATTCTGCACTCCCTGTAGTAATGTTTGACCACCCGCAGCTGAATTCTTCTAGGATCCTCTGTTCATTTGTCATCGTCATGCCAATTGATTTCATGTTATCCATCCTATTTGGTGCATCTTCCATCCCGCCACTTGGTGGACAGCTGGGCTGTTTCCTCTCTGTTCTGCATGTAGTTGCTTTAGGGAGTCATTTGAAGCTTGTTGTTCCTCCGACGTGTGGGTAGGTTAACTAGCCCCGCCGCTTCTGGTGCAGTCTTTCCAGCTGCCAGCCAGTCTTCCCTTGCAGCCAACCAGACTTTCCTGGTAGTAAGCACAGGTAGGAATACCCGCAAGGCATTTCTGCCTGCCGCACTTGAGGCGGTGACATTTGGGCCAGCTGCAGAGCCAACTCTCTCTGTAGAGAGAGGAGAACCTTCCAGAAGAACAATCATCTCTGCAGCACTCCACCAATCAGGCCTGTATGTTTGATTGGCTAGACGGAAGCCATTCCTCAGTGATAAGGCACATGAAAGCCTGCCTGGAGTTTACCAAAAGGTACCTAAAGGACTCTCAGACAATGAGAAACAAGCATCAGGTCTGGAGGAAACCAGGCACTGCTCACCTGGCCAATACCATCCCTACAGTGAAGCATGGTGGTGGCAGCATCATGCTGTGGGGATGTTTTTCATCAATTAGGAGACTAGTCAGGATCGAGGGAAAGCTGAATGCAGAAATGTTCAGAGACCTCCTTGATGATAACCTGTTCCAGAGCACTCTGGATCATAGGCTGGGGTGAAGTTTCATCTTCAAACAAGAAAACTCTGTGAATGTCCTTGAGTCGCCCAACCAGAGCCCTGATTTGAACCTGATTTAGACAGATCTTAAAAGGGCTTTGGACTGACGCCCTTCATCCAACCTGGTGGAGCTTGAGAGATCCTGCAAAGAAGAATGGGAGAAACTGGCCAAAAATAGGTATGCCAAGCTTTTAGTATCATACTCAAATAGTCTTGAGGCTGTAATTTGTGCCGAAGGTGCTTCAACAAAGTTTTGAGCAAAGGCTGTGAATGCTTAAACTTTTTTTTGTTTGTTTTTTTATAAATTTGCAAAGATTTCAAACAAATGTCTTTAATGATGTCATTATGGGGTATTGTTTTGTAGAATTTTGAGGAAAACAATAATGAATATAATACATTTTGGAATAAGGCTGTAACAACAATGTGGAAACAGTATAGCGCTGTGAATACTATCTGGATGCACTGTATGAGTGGGTACCCACTCAGCACACTTTAACTTGCAAGTTGTTCTTGTGCTTGCAAGCTGCACCCAACTGTTACACAACTGTCTTTCACAGAGGTTAAATGCTATCAACAGAAAAAAAGGACAGTCATAGTTTGGAGTAGTTGAAGTTTGAGTGTTACAAAAAACAAAATTGAAACAAGCAAATTGCCACGTTTTTTTTTAAATATGATGGCTTGTTTCTTATAAGTTTAGGGTTCCCACAACCATGTTTAGAAGTTGAAATGGTTATATATGCAACATTAAAAATAAAATGTTCAGACACAGTGCTCAGGCTGTAAATAAGAGATTTGCACTTTGTTACATGATGGTTTCTTGTTTTTTTTTTTCAAAAATAACTTATTGTTTGTAAGGATGTTGTCAGGCCGTCTGGCCCGAGAAACTGTGACTTCCTGGGAACAAAGGACTTTTCTAAGGATCAACATTTCAACACTCTTCTCAATACATAACAGCCACACCTGAGACACACCATACAGAGACAAACACACCTCACACTCACACTCTGCCCATCACCCACTGTTTCGTCCACTTTCTCCCACACTGAAAGCCCAATCAAAACCTATGCAATGCTAAATATGTACAATGTGTAACCTTGCATGTTTAGTATCATTTGAAATGTGTCAGTGCATCTGGTAAAATGGTCTCATTCTCCCAACCAGAATACAAACATCCAAGAAGTTCTATAAGTTGAGAAAATATTGTATGACTTCAAGAAGTTGACCTCCCACAGATCTCTAATTCAGAATACCTCCTGTATGTAAATAATTGCTCTCCTTCACAGACGTCGAGAATTAATTGGCTAGCACATTGGCATAAGGTACGTATACTTGGACTGCAGAGGTTGATAGGCTAAACAAGTCTTTCCGTTTAGAACAATAATAAATTGTTAGACCAATCTAAATAGGGCAACCTCAATTCCTGATTAATGTAAAATTCCACGGCATGATTATAGAAAGTTATCATTAGAGTTAGCAAGTTGGTCGCTTGATTCTGTGATAATGATCATGGCCTCTGATTGGAAACAAGAAGTTCTATAAGTTGAGAAAATATTGCATGACTTCAAGGAGGTGACCTCCCACAGATCTCTAATTCAGGAGACCTCCTGTATGTAAATAAGTGCTCTCCTACACAGATGGCGAGAATCCATTCAAACACAAATTCTGATTACCCATTTGTGACCCCCTGAATAAGGGGCCAAAATCGAATTATAATCACAGTAAACCACCATTTGGTAATGATTGAATTATCTGGGTATTTAAAGGAAGGTAACACTAAACTCGAGGAGCCTGTATCTAGATATCCCACACTGCTTGCGTGTAGTCTTTCACGACCAGGTAAAGATTTCTAGAATCCTTGATTCTTGAATTATTGTTTTTATATATGATTGATTGATACTTTTTATTCTTTGAATTGAATTTTGATTGATGTTTCTTAACTGGTTAATAAATCGTTATGTTTAAACTTACTACAACATATTCTGTGTTAATAACTCAGTATATCCTGTTGTATCTATACCATTACGAAAATATGCTCAGGTTAGTATAACACTGACTGAGATACGGTTTTTGGTGAAGCATAAAGAGCACACCAGACTGATGTTTTAGAGCTCCGACTAACACATTGGCATAAGGTACGTATACTTGGACTGCAGAGGTTGATAGGCTAAACAAGTCTTTCCGTTTAGAACAATAATAAATTGTTAGACCAATCTAAATAGGGCAACCTCAATTCCTGATTATTGTAACATTGTTCTAATTATGTATACGTGGGAAACCACAGCATGATTATAGAAAGTTATCATTAGAGTTAGCAAGTTGGTCGCTTGATTCTGTGAAAATGGTCATGGCCTCTGATTGGAAACAATGTTGCATTAATTAAGCGAATTCAGATCCAAGAGAACTGAATAAAAATATTCTGGAATGATCAAAGTGGTTACGGACGTCCAGAATATCAGTGTCGCCTCTGCCTTGATGACCAAGACAGACGAGTTTGTAAAAGAGACCGTAAACCGGACTGGTGCGAGACTCTAAAAGTTATCGAAATCTTGAATACTGAGTATAACATAAGATAAACGATTTAAATTGAAAGATAACATATAAATCAAAATTAATGATTAACAAAATCATTTAATACTTTTTCATTAATGGAGTCAGATGAATTAACGAGGTAAATGGATATAAAGAAATGTATTTAATTTAATCGTGTTGTGTTGCACAAAAGGAAAGACAGTAGCATGCAGATCCACCTTCGCCGTGCCATTGGACGCCGAGAATTGGACCAGTGGATGAACTTACATGTTCAAAGATAAAATCTGGTTATTATATTTGCTGGTTCCTCCTAACCATATAACTAGAATAAATCTAAAATGCAAGACAAACCAAAGCTTGGGTCTTAGGAGGTTAATGTGCCACTTTAAAGAAGATCTCAGACATCAGCATAATGAATGAGGTGAAAACAGGGAACTTTCGGAGACAAATAGGTTTTCAGCAGCTCAGTTAAACATTATGGCCCTGTTTATATTTGTCAAACTCTCAATACTAATGAAACCTTTTAGGAAAATTAGGTTTTGTGTGAGAGTGAATTCTGAGATATTTTCACACGAGTCAATCTCCAGAAAAATTGCTGAAGAGTAATGAGAAAAAAGTGCTTACAAATAAGATAAAGAAAATGCTCAAACATAAAACATCTAGACAAAGCTTTTAATGAATTTGGGCAGATTTTTGACCTTAAAATCATATCAAAATGGCACTGTCAATGTCCAGGGATCCGAGTCTGCTCTCAAATTATTAATTGAGGATTTTGAACAAATAAAAATACTGGCACTGTCTGATGAAGACAACAAGAATATGAACACTGATGCCTCCCCTGGAAAACCAGTCCCATCTGAACAACAACACCACAGAACAACTCACAAATGACATAAAATATTTAAGATAGGTTTAATAAAGAAGTAGAGAAGAGACGTCAAAGGATCTTCAGCAAACTAACCTTGAACTGAGTGAAGTAAAATCAAATGGTGTTAAAATCTTGGGCTGCACAAAGATGAACTTGCATATTTCAGATATTCTTTTATATAATAATAATAATGTACAGCCTTACTCTGTAATTTCAGAGTAATAAAAGTAATTAAGTATATATTTTGTCTCGTATCTTTGATTTTTCCAGGTCTGGTTCTGTGGGCGTCAGTATCTCACACTGGTCACAGTTCACACCTGCAGTAAAGCCCCTCCCACAACAATTCACCAATAAATACTGGGAATATCCACATCATCCTACAAGAGAACGACAAACTCCAGGTGTAGCAGCTGAAATCTGTGTGACTGCTAAAGATGGAGTTTATTAAAGAGGAGATTGAAGACAAGAGTGATCCAAAACCATCCAGAATAAAACATGAAGATACTAAGGAACAAACAGGTTGGTGTCCATTCTTGATTCTTCATTGTTGACTGTTGAGAAACATTAAGGTATCAAAGCTCAGTTTATAGTGGCTGTGAAATACACTTTAATTTTATGAAGAGAAAATGCAACTCTACAATCATAAATATGTTACAATCTAACATACTGTACATTGGATTGAACAAGGGAATTACAAAATAACACATTAAACATCAGATACTTGATACTCGTAAAATCTGCTATCTGCTATTAAATCAGTGTTCTGTTGAATTTTCACATTTATTCTCCTTAAACTGATTCTAATATGTTTATTTTAGACCAGATGCAAGGAAAGAGCAAAGACACAAACAATATGAAGTTGAGGAGGAACATTGTGACATCAAAAGTTTTTCCTCAAAGGAAAACCGTAAACGGCAAGAGAAAACACATAAAGTGAGAGATCACGTGTGCTTTGACTGTGGGAAGAGCTTTATTAGAGCTGACCATCTGAAAATGCACCGAAGAATTCATACCGGAGAAAAACCTTACAAGTGCTCATACTGTGACAAGAGTTTCAGTCAGTCTGGACCACTGAAAATACATGAGCGAGTTCATACTGGAGAGAAGCCGTACCACTGTACTCAGTGTGGGAAGAGTTATAAATCTCAAACTGAACTCAGTGTTCATCTGCGCATTCACACTGGAGAAAAACCATATAACTGTGATCAGTGCGGTAAAGATTTTAGACTAGCATCATATCTAAAGGAACACCTGAAAATTCATACAAACGAGAGGACTTATTATTTATGTTCATTTTGTGGAGAGTTTTTTACGCGACAGGATTATTGTAAACGGCACCTGAACAAACACAACAGTGAGAAAGACAATGTGTGTTTAACCTAACCCTAACAGCACCAAACCATTCATACTGGAGAAAAACCTTACAAGTGCTCATGCTGTGACAAGAGTTTAAATTAGGCTCCACACCTGAAATCACACAAGCGAGTTCATACTGGGAGAGAAGCTGTACCACTGTACTCATTGTGGGAAGATTTTCAAATCTAAAACTGAACTCATGTATCATCTGTGCTCTCACAAAAGCCATTTAACGGTAATCAGTGTGACAAAGATTTTTAAACAGTATCACATCTAAAGATAAACACCTGATAATCCATACAAACGAGAGGCCTTATGTGTGTTAATTTTGTGGAGAGACTTCAAGATTGAAACGTTGTAAACTGCAAGAGAAAACACTCACCGGTAAGAAAGATCATGTGTGTTGTGACTGTGGGAAGAGTTTTATTACATCTAGTCATCTGACGCTGCACCAAAGAATTCACACTGGAGAAAGACCTTACAAGTGCTCATACTGTGACAAGAGATTCACACACAAAACACACAAACAAATTCATACTGGAGAGAAACCGTACTACTGTACTCAGTGTAAGATAAGTTTTAGATATTCAAAAAGCTTTCTCAAGCACATGAAGAAATAGCATAAGTCTTCACAATGAGCAACATTTCATGTCAAATACAGTAAATGGTGTGAGATTAACAAAACATGGAGAAAGGCACAATATCATCTAGTTTAACTTCAAGTTTGCATTTTGTGAAATGCTTAGAAAAGAGTGGCGTTTGAAGCTTCAGAAAATAATTCTTACAGTGACAATAATGATTTGTATCTTTCCTGCTGGGTAATAATTGCAAAATCTGCTTGAATAAGACATTCATGTAATTTGCATGCTTACTAATGTTTACTATATTGTGATCTGATTGTAAAGAGTCAATGGCTGTAGTAAGAAAATAAAAGCTGCAAAATGTTAAACAATAAACAAACAGAAAAATAAAGGTTTCTTTGATTTACAGATGGTTTAAAATTCCATTAAAACTGCTGCAAGAAGTTGCAAGTCTGTACAAATAAAGGGTTTACAAGACAACATGACAACATTCACTGGTGTGTAACGACGAAATTTCAATGACAAAGCGTTTATTATCAGAATCAGATTCTCTTCTTTGGTTATATATTTAACTTATGCATGATGATCACTGACTGTTTGGCTTGTTTATATAAACAGTTGTGGTCAGAATTGTTGGCACCCCTGATAAAATATGGCTGTAAAAATAAATCTGCATTGTTTATCTTTTTGATTTTTTTATTCAAAAAGTAAAAAAAAATCTTAACCTTTCATTGAAGTAAAATAATAAAAAATGGGGGGTAAATCACATTATGAAATAAATGCTTTTCTCCAAAACACATTAGCCATAATTATTGGCACCCTCTTATTACATACTTTTACCAGGATAACAGCTCTCCTCTAATGCCTGATGAGTTTGGAGAACACCTGACAAGAGATCAGAGTCCATTCCTCCATACAGAATCTCTCCAGATCCTTCAGGTTCCCAGATCACGTGGGGTACTTTTTTATCCCTGTTTGCACCAAAACGATCTGGTAGATTTGCTGCAAAGAAGCTCTTTTTATAGTTTCATCTGATCACAGAACCAGGTCCCTTTTGAATTTCCAGTCGTGTCTGACACTGAATATGCTGGAGTTTGGTGACCTCAAGCCTCAACTAATCTCTGTGATTCTCCATCGGTGATCCTTGGAGAGTCTTTGGCTACTCAAACTTCCCTCCTCGCCGTGCATTAGGACGATATAGACACTCATCCTCTTCCAGGAAGATTCATAACATCTTAAGAGCTGTGATAAATAAACACATAATCTAAATGCATATATGACATAAACACATTTACGAAGTTATAATAATGTACCACAGTTGTCATTCACATTTTAACTATTATCAAGAAAATCACAGAACTAACCTTTGGCTCATCATAGAGCTGATATTTTATAGACAGACACATTATCTCTTGTTTTCTGTTATTAAATCAGGGTTCACTTGAATCTTCACATTTATCCTCCTTGGACTGATTCTAACAACTCTAAGTGCAAAGACAAGAACTGAAGTGAAATTTCAAAGGTGATAATGCTGTAGTTCATTTCAGCCTGTTGACACCAATAAAATGTGCTTAATGTGCCAATTTTCAGAAGATCTCAGACATCGCCATAATGAATGAGGTGAAAACGGGGAACTTTTGGAGACAAAGAGGCTTTCAGCAGCTCAGTTAAACATGATGGCCCTGTTTATATTTGTCAAACTATCAATACTAATTAAACCTTTTAGGATAATCAGGTTTTGTGTGTGAGGGAATTATATGAGAGGCTGTCACACTTGAGTTAATCTCCAGAAAAAAAATATTAAAAGAGAAATGAGAACAAATTTGGTAACAAATAAGACAAAGCAAAATATTCAACATATAACATCTAGAAACAGAATCTGCTAAATTTGAACTTGTATCAAAATGGCAGTGTCATGGTCCAGGGAACCGAGTCTAGTCTCAAAGTCGTCATTGAGGATTTTGAACAAATAAAAATGCTGCCACTGTCTGATGAAGACAACAAGGATATGAACACTGACAATGACTTCAGTATCTAGAATCCCATCTCCAGTGTCAAGAATGAAAGACAATTGTTCACTCCTGGAGGTAGAGGTTATGAAAAATAATAATTTCTGTTACAGCAAAAAACAAACAACATAAACCATTTAAGATGGGTTGAATATCTGCAAAGACAGAGAAGAGATGCTAAAGGAACTTCAGGATGAACTTAGTGAAGTAAAATCATCTTTAGGAAGACAATTAAATATATATTTGCTGTCATTTTGGTTTTATGTGAATATGAACTTGCATATTTCAGATGTTCTTATAAATAGTACACAGCCTGTGCATATATGTTCACATCATTCCAGAGTAATAAACATAGTATATATTTAATAACAGCCCCAGATCTGGCCCTGAGGGCATCAGTATCTCACAATGATCACAGTTCACACCTGCAGTGAAGCCCCTCCCACAACAATTCACCAATAAATACTGGGAATATCCACATCATCCTACAAGAGAAGGACAAACTCCAGGTGTAGCAGCTGAAATCTGTGTGACTGTTAAAGATGGAGTTTATTAAAGAGGAGATTGAAGACATGAGTGATCCAGAACCATCCAGAATAAAACATGAAGATACTGAGAAACAAATAGGTTGGTGTCCATTCTTGATTCTTCAGTGTTGACTTTTGAGAAACTTTAAGGTAGGTATCAAATCCTCAGTTTAATATAGCGACTGTGAAATAATGAGCACTATAATTTTATAAATCTGTTACAATCTGACATACATTGGATTGTATGAACAAGGTTATTACAAACTAACCATTACCACATAAAACATTCTATCTTAGCACTAAGAGTTCTCCTAAATAGCAGTAAAAGTTCTTAGTAGTTTTCTCTTAACCTATTCACAAAGCTGCGGAGAGCAACTTTTACTAAGGAATAGAGAGAAGTCTTAAGCTAAAAGTAAGGGCAGGGTTGACCTCGTTGCTGTGGATGATGTCAACACGCTTACTAACTATGACCACAGTGATTGGCTGATAGTGGAGGGGTCTCTGTCAGTGATTTAAATATAGAAATATTTTGTTTTATGTTGCCATATTCAAATAAAATGTTTAAAATAAGATTGTTGCCATATTCAAATAACTATTTTAAAATAAAGATGTGTCCATATTCAAATAAAGATTTTAAAATGTAGGCCAAGTGTCACTAATTAAACTAGTATATGTTCAGCTAATTGTCAGTCTCGAGAGATTGCAGAATTCAAGCAACAAAAAACCCCACCTAATTACTTATTGTGACCTTTAAACAAACCTTTAAGGATAATCAGGAGAGATCTAGTGTTAATTAGGTAAACGCAGGTGTTTGGTGTAAGAAAGGCACTTTCTAATTGTTTGGTTTAATGCTGCATTTAAAACTTCTCCAATAAAACATCAACAATATAGTGCACACTAAAATCTATTTAAAATCATCTATGAAAAGTGAATAGGTGGAGATGGCAATGGGAATGTATGTAAAGGACAGCATTAAGGGTACACAAACAAAGTGGCCCAACATGTAGCACATCATAATTTATTAATAGTCTAAATAACTTCTTATCGCAAGAAAAATGTGATCTAGATGTAATTTCAGTTAAAATTGTGATTAGGATAAAAAGCATTGCTAAATGCATACATGTAATTTTACTCTGTTGATGAATACAGTAATGACAGGATGATTAGCAAAGTTCAGGGTTCATATAAACAGAGCTTTCAGAATCTTAATTCGGATGGGATTAATCACAAAAGTGCGTGTACACATCCAGTAGGTGTCAGTAATACACTAAAGAGGTCTCTAGTTTGCCATGTAAATCCAAAAGAACAAGAGGATGCGCAGAAGAGAGAGACGCGAGCGCTGAAAGTTTGAAGACCAGTTCAAGTATTTGTTAATATTCAGCGATGATGTTTTAACGACCGTGTGAGAGTTTGAATGAAGGACAGCTGTGGAGTATTTTCACTGGATATCTTCAGTCTGTATGTTGTTCCACACGTGAGAGATGTTCCCGATTTACAGAGACATGAACCAGATGGAGAGATGAGGTATCTATGTGCTCAGGATTAGTGTTAATATTTATTAAACATGAACGCTTCTAAGTTTCTAATATAAGAATTAATGTTAACGTTGATTATCAATATTAATTAATAATGTGCCACAAATGTAGAGCTAATGCTCTAATCTGAATAATTAGTCTGAATTTAGTCTTTAACTTGATCAGTGTGTTTAATAACTGATTACATAGGCAGATTACTTAAAATAAGTAATTCATTAGAAAAAGCATAATCAGTCTACAGCTACTTTTTATTTATTTCATGTTATTCTCACAAAATTATTCACTATTAATTTATTGTCCCTACTATCTTTTATCTTTTAATTTTCCTTTCTAAAAAAGCCCACTGCTTAAATTCAGAACGTTTTCCAAGTTTAATTAATTAGCCATGAGCTTTTCACTGAAAACTGAGATGATACAGTATTTGATCACTGCATTTATAGACAGGGTTGGGAGGGTTACTTTTAAAAGTTATTCTGTTACAGTTACAAATTACTGCATAAAAAAGTATTCAGTAACGTAATCCAAGTACTACAATATGAAAAGTAATGCAATCTGATTACTTTTGGATTCCTTTAAGGTCACATAAAGTAAATAAAGTCAAGCAAAAAGCAATATCAAAGTACTTTTATATGAATTAAAAATAAAACCTATCTTGTCTTGTTTTACCAACTAGAGATTGCACTGCCCTATATATAAACTTATATGAAAAGCTATACAGAGTGACTACTAGTGACTACAGTATGACATTACAAATGGTTTTATTATTTTGTTAATTAACATGTACAAGGAAAAATACAAATTAAAAAAGTCTACACCATCTACTTATTAGTCTATTTTAAAATACACTTTGATCAAGGCATGTTTCTTAATTTCACTGATGGCATCAGCAGTGGGAGTTCCCCTTTGTGGGAACTCTGGTTAATTTCTACATTTTCTACCGGGGCGGCAGTGGCTCAATGGTTCATGTAGATTGTCTGTAAACCGGAAGGTTGGTGGTTCGATCCCCGGTTCCACCTGACCAAGTGTCTAGGTGTCCATGAGCAAGACACCTAACCCCAGTGGCTCCCGACGAGCTGGATGGCGCCTTGCATGGCTGACACCACCGTCGGTGTGTGAATGAGAGAGTGAATGGGTGAATGTGAGGCAATATGTAAAGCGCTTTGGATGGCCATTGGTCTGTTAAAAGTGCTATATAAATGCAGTCCATTTACCATTTACCATTTTCCAGCTACATGTGACTTTATTCATAAAAAACTGGAATTTTAAATCACAAACAAACTCTCAACAAACGCAATGTCCATGCTAGTCATACCTGTGAATGTTTAATTTGGATGTTGAGTCCTTTGATAAAGACAGCATATCCATATTCAGACTGATCTCATGAAATGGTGTATGTATGACACGCCAATTCGTATGCCATTTTGGCATGCTATCAAGACGCATAATCGCTTTTTAGCGTGTTTATCAACGCCGTTTCATTCTATCCCCCTACACTGCCCCTACCTCTAAACCTACCCAACACACACACACACACTGCCCCTAAACCTGGCTTTAGAAAGTGGCGTGTATGTTTACGCAAAGTTATGATGCCATGTTGCCATATTCATCGCTGGAAGGTTTGGTTTGTACTTTTCAAAAAAACAAAATAACTGAAATTTCTTGACATGAAAAATGTTTTTTCCCTCTGGGAAGCATCATGATTAATAACTTAGCTGCGTCTCAACCTTTATCTGAGGATAGTGATTGTAGACAGGTGTTATTTGCATGTGCACCAGCAGGGGCTTACGAGAGTCACGACTGTCAACAGAACCAGGAACTATAATCAAGATGCGCTTAAAGGTCCACCATGTAGGAATTTTGCAGTCAAATATCCAAAAAAAACACCAGGCCAGTGTTATATATGTTGTTCAGTTGATCAGTTGAGTTCTTACAATATCCCAAATGTAAGTAGTAACTATTTGTAAGCTGTGAGAAAATTGCTATTTTTACCAATGAACCGGGACGTGTGAGCATAGCGTCTGAGGGAGTCGCCTATCAATTGCGTCATATCTGCGTTACCCTCGTTACCCTTGTTTCCGTTGTTATTTAGCAGAAAAGCTTTACTCTCACTGGAGTGTGAACAAGTGTCACAGCAGCCGCCGAGCGAACAACACACTTAAATGTATCTAATATGATAAACAGAGCTGCGTTACAAACCAGAAAAGTAAAGTTAAGCACTCAGGAAACAGTTAACTTACCAAAATCAAAATGTGAAAGGTTTCACAGTGCAGTTCAGTTCAATTAACCCTTCCCTGAGTTCCTAACATCACTATTCTGATTTGTGAAAGGCTTCAGACGAATAAAATTATATTTTAAGTTATATTTTAAGTCTTGGCTCTTCCAAGCTTTATAATGGCAGTGAATGATTAAACTCATTCACTGCCACTATAACATTATTACTCAGATTTTATTCGTCTGAAAGAAATTTTTTATATACATCTTTGATGACTTAGTTATGAGTTAATGAGTTAATCATGGGCTAATTTACATTTTTAGCCCTAAAATCCCTAAAAATCACTCAGGAAAGGGTTAACTGACCCCACTGTAAAGCCTTTCACAAATCAGAATAACAACTTGGGGAAGGGTTGACATTATTACACAAAAAGGGATAATTTAATCAATAAGAAACCCTGAAATGCGATTGAGAATTAACATGTCATTGAGCCTGATTTGTGAGAACTTTCACAATCTAAAACAAGTAATTTTGTATCCAGTGTTCTGCATGTTTATTATAAATTGACATTAAACATGAAGAACACCTATTTTTCACATTCCGACTAACATACTTATATCAAAGGACAAGAGCTTTACTGTGAAAAGATCCACAAATCAAGTAGGAATGTGAAAAGTCCCCCTTTTGCTGCCAAAACAGCCCTGACCCTTCATGGCATGGAATCCACTAGACCCCTGAAGGTGTGCTGTGGTATCTGGCACCAATATGTTAGCAGCAGATCCCTTAAGTCCTGTAAGTTGCTAGGACTTGCGAGTAGATCGTAGTTGTTTGTTCAGCACATCCCACAGATGCTCGATTGGACTGAGATCTGGGGAATTCGGAGGCCAAGTCAACATCTCAAACTCGTTGTTGTGCTCCTCAAACCATTCCTGAACCATTTTGGCTTTGTGGCAGGAGCATTATCCTGCTGAAAGAGCCACAGCCACCAGGGAATACTGTTTCCATGAAAGGGTTTACATGGTTTGCAACAATGCTTAGGTAGGTGGTACGTGTTAAAGTAACATCCACATTAATGTTAAATACGCAAAAAACTGCGATGCACTGCGTATTCTGATACCTTTTATCAGACATAGCATTGACTTCTTGAGCAACTTGAGCTCCAGTACCTCGTTTGTTTGATCGTACCACACGGGCCAGCATTCGCTCCACACGTGCATCAATGAGCCTTAGCTGCCCATGACCCTGTGGCCGGTTCTCCACTGTTCCTTCCTTGGAGCACTTTTGATAGATACTAAAGGTTAGAAGGCTGAAGGTTGTGATAGACCCAAATCATCACTGCTACATAGCTGCATTTTTTCAGTTCCAAATGTTAATGCAGTGTTTACTTCCATTTCTGTTGCTATGGCATTTCTGTGCTATGTCAGAGATGTTAGTTTTGTCTCTAATAAGATTTTTTGTCCATTTTCTCTGCTGCTAGATAAACTCATAAGCCTCTTAAAAGTCCTTGGCCGTACTAACAATTTTGGTCCTTGAGACTTCTTGTTTTCTAAATTACTTTTTTCTTTATTAAGAATTGTACTTAATTTTAAAAGGAAATGCCCACATTTATAAGAATTATCTTAGAATTTTGTCACTAGGAGTGCACGATTTTTCATTAATACAGGCCCTGATGTGCAGTAAATGATCGGTTAGCTTCACAAAATAGAAAGTGGCTGCAAGAAAATAGCTAAAGCATTGAAGATCCCCATTTCCACCATCAGGGCAATAATTAAGAAGTTCAAAACAACTAAAGATGTTACGAATTGCAGAGATTAGTTGAGTCTTAGTTAAATTACCAAACAACCCCTATATCACCACAAGTTGTTTGGGAGGGTTTGAAGAAAAATCCTCCACGCTCATCCAAAAACAAACTCCAGCATATTAAATTGTTGTCTGACACAACTGCAACTGGTTCACAGTTCTATGGTCAGATGTAACAAAAAAAAAGCTTTTTGGCAGCAAACCCGATTGGTTTAGTGCAAACAGGGATAAAAAGTACCCTGTGCCCACTGCCCATGGTTAAATATACTGCTGGATCTTTTTTTTTTTCAACAATATATTTATTGACTTTTCACAAATTGCAAATCACAAATTAACAAAAGCAACAACAATAAGCACTGATTTTGTCTTTAAAAAAACCCCCAAAAGCTCTTATCGGTGAAATCCAAACAACAAAATATTAGCAGTCCCGGGGTTCAAGTAATTTAAGAATGGTTTCCCATACTTTGTAGAAAATGTCATCTTAGAGTGAATTATACATGTAAGGTACTCCAGTGGTAACAGCTCCATTAATACTTTTTGCCAGCACTTCAAAGAGGGGGCTTTATCAAAGGTCCACTGTAAAAGGATATGTTCTCGGGCTGCAAAGGTCATAATATTAAAGATCCTTTTGTTAACCTCTGGGCAATCCTAATAACAATGACAAAGGGTTCAAATCTAGATCCACATTCATAGAGAATGTTACACCAGTAATTCTGTATAAAGTGACATGACCATAAACAATGAGTACCAATATCACTCTTACATTTAAGACAAAAATTTGAGAGAGAGGACCCACCCACATTTTTTCTGCTTCCGACGCCCATGAACCTAGGCAGCACATTTATCTCAATTAATGATATTCTACCCAACCACGAAACTGGAAGGGAGTTCCATGATCAAGATCCTGTTTTATTTTCTCAAACAAGGGTGTGAAATTCATTTTATGCATCTGAGTTAAGTTAGGGGTCACAAAGATTCCTAGGTACTTAAACCCTGTAGGAGACCATTTGAAGGGAAAAGGAGATATGGTATTTGGCATATGAAATAGGGTGCCAAGAGGCATGGCTTCAGACTTAGATTCATTTTGTATCCAGAAAATGAGCTAAATAAATAAGTAATATTAATGAGAGGAGGTATTGATGTCTCAGGTGAGGATAGGAATAATAAAACATAATCCGCATAAAGGCTGATTTTATGCTGTGTAGTAGCTATCGTCAATCCTTTAAAAAAAAAAAAAAAAAAAAGATATATATATATATATATATATATGTGTGTGTGTGTGTATGTATGTATATATATATGATCTAATAGCTTCTGCCAACGGTTCTAATGCAGTTGCAAAAAGCAGGGGTCACAGGGGGCAACCCTGCCTAGTGCCCCTATGTATAATAAAACTGTCCAATCTAAGTCTATTTGTAATGACGGCAGCCAGTCGATGGTCATACAGTATTCTAATCCACTTTACAAAATTGTCACCTAGCCCAATACTAGTCAGTATGGAAAATAAATAAGGCCATTCTATGTGTTCAAGTGCCTTTTCGGCATCCAATGAGAGAACTAAACCATCCACCCCTTTTTGTTTAAACTCTTGTATTACATTTAAAAGACTACTAACATTATTTCATGAATTGGGTCCTTTTATGAAGCCATAAATTGATGGTAGTATATCTTCCAAATGAACAGCTAAAATTATGGACAGTAATTTACGATCAACATTCAGCAAAGCTATAGGACTGAATAAAGAACAGGATTCTGGAGGCTTCCCCTTTTCTTAGGATAATAGAAATGTTTGCATCTTGTAGAGTCTGAGGGAGGCCTTTACCTGTCACTGAGATTTTAAACATCTCAAACATCTTTTGCTGACTCACACTACGCAACGCAACCTGCATTAGATAAAATAAAATAAAAAATGCATTAGATTAATCGATAACAAATTAATGTGATTGACGAAATTCTTAACGATCAATTATCGATCATCGATTAATCTTGCCCATCCCTATTAAGAATAGATCTTTGCTCTTCTGTAATGTTGGAAGACTGATACAGGAAAATAAATCATACGTTGTATTTGAGGAATTATTAATTTTCTCCGCATCTTGTGTTAAAAGGGAATCCACATGGATTTAAGAGCTGTAATCTCGTTCAGTAATGTGGGAGACTGAGTTTCAAAATACTTTTAAAAGTTTTAAAAGTCTTTTCCAATACTTCCTGCTTCTCTTGTTTTTTCACTTCTAATTAGCAGAAAATGAGATAATTAAACCTCTGGCATCCTATGGGGCACTGAAAAGTATGTGTATACCTTGCTCAATGGATGAAAAAATTTCCTACAAAACCCAAGTTTTAAAGTTTTAGCTTGTGGGGAAAGTGGGGATATTTTTGGGAAATCTGTCCTTGACAGGGTTTAAAATACAATTGAAATCTCCCCCTACTATAAAATTTTTGCTGTTCATCCCTGAGAATTTTATGAATATTTTAGTGAAAAAATCTGGTGGGTGGGCTGGAGGGCAATAGCTATTCATCAAGGAGATTTCGTATCCCTGAACAGAGCCTTTAAACATATCGGCCATATTTATTATTAAAATATGTTTCCAGTTTAAATGGTAAGTTCGTACTTATCAATATTGCTACCCCCTACTTTTAGATGAAAAAGAGGAGAAAAACACCTGCCCAAAGCCTCCTTGCTGTAGTTTCATATGTTCTATATTGTCTGGAAGGGAATTTTCAGACAAGTACTTATCATAATATTAATCTGTAACATACATGCGATTTTTATCTTTGTTTTCCACAATCATTCCATCGCTGTACTAGTATGCACTATGATCTTTAAACAGATTGTTGAGCTGATCAAAGCAACAAAAAAACAACAAAAACAAAAAAAGCAACAAAAACACTAAGTGAACACAAATTCAAGCGATCATCCAAAATCAAACAAACATTGGTGTAATCCCTGTAATTTAACCTAAGAGGGAATTCAGTCTTTTTCCTGGACTTTCCATCTACAACCTCCTCGAATGATTTCTATACCAGACCGATAACGGAAAAAGAGAACGAAGCTACCCCACTTCAAAGCGCACATGCTCTTCGAAAAAATAAAAACCTACACCTAATGAGCCACCAAGAGAATGCTTACAAATGAAGAACATACGATTATAACATTGGGCCGTTAAGCAAAACACCTACTCTACTAAAACTAGAGTAGTAATCCACCAGATACTGTCTGAATTTTACATGACAAACCTGCAATAATTTTTTCCAAAGCATCCACGAAAGCAGATGTTTCTGCCGTCGATCATCACTCTTAATATTGCTGGGTACAGAAGTGCATAATCTGCAATTTTTTCCAGCCTTTTTTAAATCTTGCGTTTCTTTATCAATGCCGCTGAAAAATCATTGAAGTATAAGACCCTTGGCGATTTGTCGTCTCCAGTATGCCGCGCTGCATCCATAACACGTTGTTTATCTGTGAAGTTGTAGAATTTGATGATCACAGGTCTGGGACTTTGATTCAGACCTGTGATTTCGGTGCTAGCGACCGATGCGCCCAATCCAACTTGATGTGCCCAGCTTTAGTGGTCATCTGAAGAGGATCAGGAATGTTTTTAAAGAATTTAACCGGATCAGAGCCCTCTGTCGCTTCAAGCAGACCGATGATACAAACATTGCATCTGCGTCCTCAGTTTTCTAGGTCATTGATGTGGTCCGTCAATTCGCGCATCTGTTTGTCCAAGGCCACTGTTTTTGCATCCATGGATGAAGTAAGAGTCTCAACAGCAGCAATTCGCCCTTCCGCATCCCCAATTCGCTGATTCATCATCTGAAGGGACTGTTTGGTCATGTATTGCTTCCAGGACTGTAGGAATTTTAGTATCTATTGCACACATTATATTTTATTTTACTGCGCCTTGTGTTTTTTAAAACAAAAATGCATTCTGTGTGAATGGCCCCTTACTCTGTACAGAAAATATGTTCTCATAATTTCAGAGTAATTACAGTAGTTCAGTATATTTAGTCACTTGTTTTTGATATTTTTTTTCTTCTTCTCAGATCTGGGCCTGTTGGCGTCCGTATCTCACAGTGATCACAGTTCACACCTGCAGTGAAGCCCCTCCCACAACAATTCACCAATAAATACTGGGAATATCCACATCATCCTACAAGAGAAGGACAAACTCCAGGTGTAGCAGCTGAAATCTGTGTGACTGTTAAAGATGGAGTTTATTAAAGAGGAGATTGAAGACATGAGTTACCCAGAACCATCCAGAATAAAACATGAAGATACTGAGCAACAAATAGGTTGGTGTCCATTCTTGATTCATCATTTTTGACTGCTTTGGTAGATGTGGATTAATAAGCAATATATGGATGATAAATGATAGGGGAATGCATATACATTATCATAACCTTGAATAGAAGTTTTCAAACACATATTGTGGATGACAGAATAACTTTGGCACGTGAAAGACCTGATAAATGATCTCTGCACTTGGAACTGATTCTAACTTGATGTGTATTTTAGACCAGGTGGAAGTGAAACGGCAAAGACAAGAACTGAATGAAGTGAAGGAGGAACATCATTACTTTAAAACTCAAAGAATAAAAGCCAAAAAGCTGCACATCTGCACTCAGTGTGGAAAGAGTTTCACAAAAAAAGGAGACCTTAACACACACATGAGAATTCACACTGGAGAGAAACCGTATGCATGCAACCAGTGTGGAAAGAGTTTCACAAAAAGGAAACCTTAACACACACATGAGAATTCATACTGGAGAGAAACCGTATACATGCACTCAGTGTGGAAAGAGTTTCATAAAAAAAGAAGTCCTTGACAAACACATGAGAATTCACACTGGAGAGAAACCATATTCATGCACTCATTGTGGAAAGAGTTTTGCACAAAAAGGAAACCTTCACAAACACATGAGAGTTCACACTGGAGAGAAACCATATTCATGCCCTCAGTGTGGAAAGAGCTTCAGACAAAAAGGAAACCTTGATACACACATGAGAACTCACACTGGAGAGAAACCGCATACATGCACTCAGTGTGGAAAGAGTTTAAAATATTTAACTGAGCTCAATTATCATCTGCTCCGTCACTCTGGAGAAAAACCATTTAACTGTGATCAGTGTGGTAAAAAGTTTATTTCGTCATCAAATCTAAAACAACACCTGAAAGTTCATTCAGATAAGAGGTCTTATTTGTGTTCTTTCTGTGGAAAGATTTTTGAAAGGATGAACAGTTTTAAACTGCACGAGAAAACGCATAATAAACTGAGACATTATATGTGTTGTGACTGTGGGAAGAGCTTTACTAGAGCTGACTGTCTGAGAAAGCACCAAAGAATTCATACTGGAAAAAGACCTTACAAGTGCTCATTTTGTGACAAGAGCTTTGCTCATTCTGGAAACCTGAAAGAACATGAGCGAGTTCATACTGGAAAAAGACCTTTCAAGTGCTCATTTTGTGGGAAGAGTTTCATTCAGTCTGCTCACCTGAAATCACATGAGCGAGTTCATACTGGAGAGAAGCCGTACCACTGTACTCAGTGTGGGAAGAGATTCACCCAATCAAGTAAACTAGGGATTCATATTAAAAAGCATTGTTCTGTGTCACAGTGAGTAAATGTTTTCTTAAGATCCTAAACGTTGTAAGTTAACTAATAAACTAGTGTTGCTGTGAAATGCCAAAAAAAATACAAATTAAAAGAGACTGGAAACAAATGTAAGAAAAACAACAATGTTATTTAATCACATTTTTCACTTTTGTTATGTTGCAGCCTGATACTTTTGTTTCTTCTACACTCAACACCCCATAATGACAAAGTGAAAGCAGCACTTTAGAAATGTCTGTACATTTATTAAAAGGAAAACACTGAAATATCACATTTACATAAGTATTCAGACCCTTTACTCAGTTCTTAGTTGAAGCACCTTTGGCAGCAATTACAGCCTCATGTCTTTTGGGATATGACCCATAAAGCTTTGCACACCTGGACTGGTGGATCTTCTGCAATTCTTCTTTGCAAATCCTCTCAAGGTTGTATGAGGACCATCTGTGGATAGTCCATTTTCAGGTCTCTCCAGAGATGTTTCATAGTCAGGGCTCTGGCTGGGCCACTCTATGGCATTCACAAAGTTGTCCCTAAGCTTCCTGTGTTGTCTTAAGTGTGTCCTTAGGTTCATTGTCATTTTGGAAGGTGAACCTTCAGCACAGACTGAGGTCCTGAGCGCTGTGGAACAAGTTGAGGATCTCTGTACTTTGCTCAATTCAGCTTTCCCCTTAACCCTGACCAGTCTCCCAGTCCCAGCTGCTGAAAAACACCCCCACAGCATGATGCTGCCACCACCATGCTTCACTGTTGGGGCAGTGTTCTGCAGGTGATGAGCAGTGCCTGGTTTTCTCCTGACATAATGTTTAGAATTGAGGCCAAACAGTTCAATCTTGGTTTCATCAGACCAGAGAATCTTGTTCCTCAGTCAGAGAGACTTTCAGGTGCTTTTTGTTGTTGTTGCAAACTCCAGCTCCAAGCGGCTTTCACTTCCATCTAGCCAAATCAGGGGAGGGCTGCACTGATGGTTGTCCTTCTTGAAATTTGTCCCATCTACACACAGAATCTCTGGAGATCAGTCAGAGTGACCATTGGGGACCACCGCTCTTACTAAGGCCCTGATTGCTCAGTCAATTCTCAATTCTGACTTTTTTTCTTGCAATTGCTATTATATCTCGCAATTCTGACTTTATAACTCCCAATTGCGTCTTTATATCATGCAATTCTGAGAGAAAATGTCACAGTTACCTTGTTTATTTTTTATTCTGTGGCAGAAACAAGCTTATATAAATATACAATATTGACAAAAGTTTTGGGAACTTAAATGACATCCCATTCTTAATCCGAAGGGTTTAATATGGAGTTGGCTCACCCTTTGCAGCTATAACAGCTTCAACTCTTCTGGAAAAGGCTTTCCACAAGGTTTAGAAGTGTGTTTATGGGAATTTTTTACTATTCTTCTAGAAACGGTCAGGCAAACCTGGCTCGCAGTCTCCACTCTAATTCATCCCAAAGGTGTTCTATCGGGTTGAGGTCAGGACTCTGTGCAGGCCAGTCAAGTTCCTCCACACCAAACTCGCTCATCCATGTCTTTATGGACCTTGCTTTGTGCACTGGTGTGCAGTCAGGAAGGGCCCATCTCCAAACGGTTCCCACAAAGTTGGGAGCATGATATTGTCCAAAATGTCTTGGCATGCTGAAGCATTAAGAGTTCCTTTTACTGGAACTAAGGGGCCATGCCCAACCACAGAAAAACAACCCCACACCATTGCCAGACAGAAGTGTGATTGGTCAATCTAGAGAACACGTCTCTACTGCTCTTGCATTTGTTGAGGCTTGGATGAGCTGCTTGGCCATGGAAACCCATTCCATTAAGCTCTCTATGCACTGTTCCTGAGCTAATCTGTAGGCCACATGAAGTTTGGAAGTCTGTAGCTATTGACTTTGCAAAAAGTTGGCGACTTCTGAGCACTGTGTGTGCGCCTCAGCATACGCTGACCCCACTCTGTGATTTTGCGTGGCCTACCACTTTGTGCTGAGTTGCTGTTGTTCCCAATTGCTTCTACTTTGTTATAATGCACTAACAGTTGAGCGTGGAATATTAAGTAGGGAGGAAATTTCACGAAAGGATTTATTGCATGGCACCACGCTTGAGTTCACTGAGCTCCTGAGAGCGACCTATTCTTTCACAAATGTCTGTAGAAGCGTCTGCATGTCTTGATTTTA
Source organism: Gobiocypris rarus (assembly GCA_023029165.1). Taxonomy (NCBI): domain Eukaryota; kingdom Metazoa; phylum Chordata; class Actinopteri; order Cypriniformes; family Gobionidae; genus Gobiocypris; species Gobiocypris rarus. The sequence goes on from CM040911.1 coordinate 44,345,428, forward strand.
TACACCTGTGGCCATGGAAGTGATTGTACACCTGAATTCAATGATTTGGAGGGGTGTCCCAATACTTTTGGTGCATGTAAGATGTAGGGTTTATTTAAACTTATTTGATTTGAGAAATGTGGAGGCCACTGTGCTCTTGGGAACCTTCAGTGCAGCAGAATATTTTTTGTAGTCTTCCTCAGATACCTTACCGGTACCTTGCAACAATCCTGTCCCTGAGCTCTGCAGGCAGTTCCTTTGACCTCATGGCTTGATTTTTGCTCTGATGTGCAATGCTGTCAGCTGTGAGGCCTTTTATAGAAAGATGTGTGCCTTTCCAAATCATGTCCAATCAAATTAACATACCACAGGAGGACTCCAATGAACGTGTAGAAACATCTCTGCAACGATCAAGAGAAATGGTAGGCACCTATGCTAAATTTCAAATGTTGTTTCAAAGGACCTGAATATTTATGTAAATGTAGTTTCAGTTCTTTATGCATTTACAAATATTTCTAAATGTCAGGTTTCACTTTATTATGGGGTGCTGTGTGTTGATTAATGAGAAAAAAAATATGATTTTAAACTATTGTAGTATCAGACTTTCTGAATGCAAGGTATAAAACAATTCCCTCAATTTCAGTTTTTACATTTAATATGGAGGGGTTTAACTTTTGTTTGTTTAGTTCCATAAAACCTGTTATTTCATAAACCGATTTATTTAAATCTCCACATTTCTCTGTAACATAAATGTTGTCTATAAGCTCTGTACAATAACAAATAAAATGACCATTTCACGGACAATGTGTGATTTTTAATAACAAAAGTTATCTACAGATCCAGTAAAAATTAGATTAAGATAAAGCAAGTGTATAGTAAAATGAACTTGTTTTGTGTAATTAAAGCCCAAAGTATATAGCCTGACGTGGTCATACTCAATTCTAGTCAGAATATGAGACTGAAACCGCTCCATTGGGCTTTGATTATGGGGCGTGTTTCAACCTAATCAGGAAAGACCTCAATTGGATAGACCTGCAACGGATCGGCAGCGTTAGTTGTCAAATGTCAACAGAACTCAACTGCACTGTGTTGCCAAGTCCGTGCTTTTCCTGCGTGTTGAAGCGACCCCAATTATGTGATACATAGACCCAGGAATGCGTATTTTAGCAGGCAACCGTGCCAAAATAACGTATTTTGCCAACCAAATGCAATTTTTTCCCGGAGAACCCCCTGGAAAGCTATTGTTTTGGGCTATAGTTTTGAGTAGCAATTGTGCGCGACATTGCAAAAAAACATGGCAACCCTGTCTGCACGCACGCTGGATTAAGTAACGTTAGAAGAAAAAGATGAGTGTAAATGATCTTTGCCAGTATTGTAATAAAATAATTTAAGGATACACAGAGTACTTACCAACACGATCATCGTTTCAGAGAGAAATAGTGAAGGTGAATGCATTTACGAACAAGTTCTCTGTTTAGGATAAGAGCAAATTCAACCCAATCGCCTTTGATGACGTGGATGATTACGTTACTGTTGATCATCTGTCCATCGTCGTCTAAAGCCCGCCCTGACAATTTCATTGTTCCGAACAGTTTCTGTTCGGGCATAAAAACTCCTATGGAGCGAGTCCAGACCGAATTGCCCGAGCAAAAAATGTTGTGGGCGGGGCTAAATTCAGCTGGAATCCAGGCTACAAAGTATATATAATTTTTTTAAATGTACACGTACGCACACAGTCAAATGCACAGCCTTGCAAGGTATACTTCTTTTAAATCGTATACGCAGTGCACGTGACAATTTTTTTTTACTTTGTACGCTTAAGTCACACATGCACATTTAATTTTTTGCAGTATTTACATGGGTAGGAACTTGGGGCGAGACATCGCACAACTAAATGTTTCGAACACCTGTGTACGTACACTGACATTCACGTGTAAAAGGTATAGTATACTTTGGATTTAAGTTGTAACTCTCTGACTTTCATTTCAATATAGAGATACTTTGCCCACAAACTTTTGCTCAACCAATGTTCATTCATTAGGTCATTTTTTTAATTAATTTTTTTTTTTATCATTGTTGTCAATGCTAATTTAAACAAACCTTTAAGGATAATCAGGATACATTTTTCAGTGAAAATTAAGTAAATGTAAGTGGTGTTAGATATGTTGTTTCTAATTGTTTTGTTTAAAGCTACATCATACCCTTATAACTACTCAGTCTGACTCCGATACAACAACAATATAGTGCACACACACACAAAAATCTATTAAATATCACAAACATCTATTAAATATCATCTTTGATAAGTCAAGTGAACAGGTGGAGATGGCAATGGGAATGATAAGGCACAGGTGTAAAATAACATTTATATACACAATCAGGCATAACATTATGACCACCAGGTGAAGTGAATAACACTGATTCATCACAGCACCTGTTAGTGGGTAGGATATATTAGGGAACGATGAGGCACAGGTGTAAAGAGACAACATTTATACAGGCTACACAAATAAAGTGGACAAAAGTTGTAGCATATCAACAAATATTAAGAGTCGGAAGGACTTCTTACCACAAAATAATTATAGTGAGTTTAATGAGGAATTACACTTCATCAAGACTATACATAAATGTTGATATACAGCAATGACTGGAAAAACACTGATTTCTTCTTCTGACAGTCAATACGAATAAGTAAAAAAGCATTAATTATATTAATTTGAAGAGACAGGTTATGATCTTTTTATATTAATACTGGACTGCCAATAAGAATTTGAGTCAACATGGATAGATTTTGTACTAATTAATAAAGTATATCTATGTTTACATGCATCCAAATAATTAGTTTTGATGGTTAATGGGATTGAAAAGCTTTCATAAACGCCTCAATCGATCCACTGATCTCGATTATGAAAGTCTTTCAGTGAGGAGATGTAAACATCCAGTAGGTGGCAGTAATATACTAAAGAGGTTTCTAGTTTGCCATGTAAATCCAAAAGAACAAATAGAGAGTGCGCAGAAGAGAGAGACATCAGTGCGTTTGAAGTCCAGTCCAAGTATTTGTTCATATTACTCGACGTGGATGTGACGACTGTCTAAGATTTTTGAATGAAGGACATCAGTGGAGTATTTTCGCTGGATTTCTTCAGTCTGTTCCCGATTTACTGAGTTTGACTTGAACCAGCTTGAGGTATTTAACTTTATGTGCTCAGATTTAACGTCAATGTTTAATAATCACGAAAGCTTTTAAGTGTCTAATGTAAGAATTGATGTTAACATTGATTTGCAATATTAATCAACATTTAGTCCATAACGTAGAGCTAGTGAGATATTTAACCATGTATTACTGTCTCTGGAAGGATTTTGTCCTTCAAACACATTAAAATGTACAAAATCACGTCATTTTATTGTACATGCAATGCAGGGACTCCCCAACTTTTTTTGTCAGCTGAACCTCTTTGCCCTAATATATTTTCTTGAAGATGACCCTGAGATTTTAAGCAAACTTGTTAGGTCAGCAGCAATAACATTAAGTCAATGATAATAATAATTATATTAAATAAATAAATAAATACATTTTAAGTTCATGTTATTTATGTCAATTGTCAGATGACATGCAGGTAAACAAATAATATTTCATCTTTTTCATTATTTAAATTTTTAAATATATTTTTTAATGTTATGATTTAATTGACTTGGTGTCAAGTCATATCTGGGGCGTGGCATGGGGGAAAATAATAATTTCCACCTGACTTGAAAATCATGGTGTTAACCATAGACTGTAAAAAAAAACCAAAAAACAAAAATGGAAATATGGTCCTGACGTCACTTAGCATTTTTGAAGCCCAAAAGTGTGCAGAGCTGGCGGTTGGCATCTTGGCAGCTCGTCAATGCATGTCACTCCCGGAAAACCAAAACAGTCTTAGCTTTAATTATGAAGAACTTTAAGGCTTAATATAATTTAAACTAGGGCTGGGCGATATGACAAAAATGTAATCTCTATATTTTTTCCCATATTGATCGATAACGATACATCTCGATATATAAACTATTAATACTGCCAGCTTTAAAAGAGTATCCCAATTATAACTGAAGCCACAAAAATTTGAGGGTTCATTCATTACATTTTAAAGTATAGTTTATTAACAAAAACAGATTACACATTTGGCCTTAAAAACTTAAGACAATTTACTAAAAATGATAAATGACCGTAAATGTGCAAAATGTTAACATAAAACATTTGTAAACATAATTTGTAAGAAACACAATTACAGTTTTTTTCTTTTCCAGAAAGACAAGTCTGTCTACATCGTCTGGCTTTAAGAGGTAGATTAAACGTGCAAAATGTAAACATAAAACAATATAACTAGAAATTGCACACAATTTGTCAAACTTTACTTTTTTTGTCAGGAAGACTAGACAGTCAGCAGTGTCTGGTTTTAAGAGGTAGATTAAATGTGCAAAATAAAACTATAACATAAACCATTTCTAGACAGTGTACATCATTTGTAAAACCTTTACAGGTTTTTGCCAGAAAGACTAATCTGTTCACTGTGTCTGGCTTTAAAGCTACACTGTGTAACTTTTTTAGTTTATTCTTCGCTAAAAACAATTTGTTCTTTTAAAAATATATGTGCTCATTAATGTATATTTACTTATTTCAAGTAATAAAGTATTTTCGTAAGTGTATAATATGCCATTGAAAATACATACGGGTGAGGGGTTCGAATGCCGGTCGCCATTTTGCCCCTCCATCTTTCGTAGGACTTCTTGAAAAAGCTGCCCAGTGTCTTCTTCTGCATTTTGACTGGTGTTGCAGCACCATCACCTTTGTCTCCTCCCAGTGCAGTGAATGGTAAGGCAGGAGTAGCTTGCAATGTGCTCTGACATTCATTCAGCATCTGAGCCACGGCTCTGGATCTCACAGCCTCAACCTTGTTTGACGTAGCGCGTCGTGAAACAAGGATCAACAAGGGATGCTATGTTCAGAAGGTCATCAGTGGCAGCATCATCATATTTTTCATTCAGATAGCTGATGACAGTAGCCTTGATGGTCTTGGTGAGCTCTGAGTCATCAGCTACAGGTTTAAAGACCTCCTCATTGAAAAGATGCAGAACAGGCTTCAGGTACGACACACTTACATATTCTTCACCAGAAAGAGCATCAGTGAATTCAGCAAGTGGGTTTAGAGCCTTGCAAACAGACTCCATAACATCAACATCCTGCCATGAGGGAGCCAAGTGCCTTGTTTTTTTATCAGCTGATAAAACTTTTGCAATGGCCTTCTCCTGTTCTAGCACTCGTACTATCATGGCATGGCGAGACCCCCACCGGGTGGGTGATTCTGTGATCAACTTGTGCTTTGGCAGCTTGAGCTCCTCTTGGGTGGCCGCTAGTTCTCTTTTCTTTTTCCATGAAAAGGAAAAAGCACTGATCACTTTTTTGCACACACCCATAGCCCTTTGGATTCTCTGGTCTCTAATACTCCCTTCTGATGAGGAAGAAAACAGTATGCACATGTGTAGAAACTTTACAAGACATAAAAAAAATATAAAAGTAACTTCTGTTTGTGATGATAAGCATTTTGTGATTATAAATGACAATGTCATGACATTTTTAATCAACATAAAGAGAAAATCATATTTTGATTTTGAATAATACATTGAATCATAACTGAATTATGATAAATTATCACAGGTTATTATTGTAAAATGTAATAGATGCATTGATCAGCCTATACACTTTTTAAAAACATTAACAGCATTTAACATGCTTCAAATATATGCACATTATGTATCAAATAGTAAGCAGAGCTAGAGGATAACTCTTTATTTGTATCTATTTTATGTCGCTGCCTTTACATTTTCTAAATTATGCATAGGCTAATCAAACGTGACAGCCTTAAATGCTGAAAAATGTATATAGATGTGTTATAAATTTGCTTGTGATATTTTTTGCACTGAAATCTAGATTTAAAAAAAAAATGTTAGATGCTTATTAACTTACCAATGGCTAGATGCAGCCTGTGACCGAAATACTGCTGGCGAGTCCAGTGTTTAAGTGAGACAGCCTTGACAATGTTTGCGCCGTTGTCCGTTGTGATACACACCTGGCGGTCCTCGCTAAGGCCCCAAGATGCGAGTGGATCCTCCAGACCCGCAGCCAGTATTTCGGCAGTATGGTCATCCGGAAAATATGCCGTCTGCAAGCATCTTGATTGAAGAACCCACTCCTCGTCGATGTAGTGAATAGTGAGGCTCATATATGGCTCGGATGTGCGGCTGGACCACAGGTCGGTGGTAGTGGCAAAATATCTCACGTTCCTTAGATTATTTTCCAGCTTTACACGGCACTCTTCATAAAGCTGAGGCAGCGCAGTTTTGGAAAAGTATTTTCTGCCAGGGAGTTTGTACCTGGAGTCAAGCACTTTAACTAATTTCCTGAACCCGTCTTGCTCCACTGTGTTTAGAAAGAAAGAAAGAAACTGCTCTTATTATATCCTTGCTTCTTTTTGAACACTTTTCATAAGGGGTAATGGCCACAAAGGAAGACGCTATCGATTTCTGCTTTGGTACAGCCCCGCTGCTTGTTGATGGGGTAACGTTAGCATTGCCCCGCATTTTCATGCTTTCAGTGTGGTTGCTGGGATACTTTTTAAGGTGATGTAATAGGTTGGTTGTGTTGCCAGCCTTGGTTTTCACCGAACGGCGACATATTTTACAGATCGTTTTAATCTGCGCCTGGTCGCTTTTCAAATAGCCAAACCACTTCCATATAACTGAATTCGTGCTACCTTTTTTGTCGACAATTTCATCATTTTTGGATAATAACTCAAGGTTAGTTTCACTTTCGTCGCTGCTTTCACTCATTTTTGTCGTCCATGTGTCGAGTTTGCTTTGCAAATTGCGTAGGAAATTGACTTTGTTCTTTGAAGTGAACGTTAAAAGCTGCATGCTGATTGGATGTTGTCACATATTTCTGCTGTGATTGGCTCTTAATCCATATTGAGTAAAAATGCCTAGAGCTTATTATCGTTATCAATATATATTTTATTGCGATTCGATATGATATTGTTGTGGCGGCAGTGGCTCAGTGGTTCATGTTGGTGGTTCGATCCCTGGTTCCACCTGACCAAGTGTCGCGGTGTCCATGAGCAAGACTTTACATGGATGGCGCTTTACATGGCTGACACCGCCGTCGGTGTATGAATGAGAGAGTGAATGGGTGAACGTGAGGCATTATGTAAAGCGCTTTGGATGACCATTGGTCTGTTAAAAGCGCTATATAAAAGCTGTCCATTTACCATTTTTTATCGGCACAGCACTAATTTAAACTATAAAAATTATATTTTTTAAATAAAATAATTCATCCCCCTCACAGTTGTCATGAAGGACAAAATTATCTGTATAGAACAAAACCACTTTTTGTACCAGGCTGTAAACATTTTTTTTTTATGATGTAAAGTTGGGCATTTTAACATGGGGGATATATGAAATTGACTCCCTTTTGGAGTCTCTCATTTACATTTACATTTAGTCATTTAGACGACGCTTTTATCCAAAGTGACTTACAAATGAGAGTAATAGAAGCAACCAAGATCAGTCATGGGCAACAATATGCAAGCGCTGTAACAAGTCTCACGTAATCTAGCACAGAACACATAGGACTTTTTTAAAATTTTATATAAATAATAAACAGAAACTAATAGAGTGATAAGTGCTATTAGCTTTTCATCAACTGTTTCAACAGCCAGTTGATGAATTGCAGTTTAAGTCACTTCCGTTTTGGATTGAAGTGACCTGAAGTATAGTTATAGCCTACGTAGAGTCACATAAAATAAAGCTACATTCAACAATAGAATACTGACGGATGTCTAAACTTTATCTAAACCCATGTCATGATGCCAAACTGTTCGCATCCCCAAGTATGACTTTATTGGGGATTTTGTTAAGCAAACTTTTGCCATTGCAACTAATGAAATCCCTTATTTTTTCATCTTTACAATAATACAGGCATCATGTGATAGAAATGTTTAATTGTAATGGACGTATTGTGCAGGCTCTGACTGTTAGTTCGGCAGTATAAAACTTCAGAACAGGGTTTTAAACTTATTAGCTTTTTTTTATTAAACTCACAAACCATGTGCATTTCCATCACAAACCCCAGTCTGGGAAACCCCACATAATGTATAGAGTAGTGCAGATATGACATCACTTTGGAGGCCAATCGGCAGTTCACATCATGCTGGTTCCCTCATCAAAAACCCAATAGGATTTTTCAATAGGCTTTTGGATTATCGCAAAATCAAGTTTATGATACTTACACATTTTGTCCATCAAGATAATTTTCACAGATGAACTCAACTTTTATCAAGTTTTTAAGCCTAAATGCAGTCCCCAGAAGTAAAAAGCTAAAACAAGGCTAAAAATTAACTACACAACAGTCCCATGATTTCAACGTCACCATCACGCTTCCGACAACTCTTTCAGTTTTTATCTAAAAAACATTAAGCCAGAAATAGGGCTGGGCGATAAAACGATAACGGTATGTATCGTTATAGACACGCTATCGATATCAATAAAAAAGGCGTTCGATAAAATGTTTGATTAATTATTAAGAAAAATTCTTCGTCTGAAGAAACCAGAGGTTGCGCCGGTTTGGTTGCATGAACAAAGGCACTACCTCTCTGGTAACCTAGCAACGTAAGGAGTGACACGCTAACAGCCAATCATGTAACAGTATCATATTTGGTTGCACCATATCATTGTCTCGTGATGGATTCTTCAGTAACAGGACCGGCGTGGAGTGATACGTGGAAAATGAGCGCTGCAGCGAGCAAGTATGGCAGGAAACAGGAAAACAAGTCAGCTCGCCAGAATGGAAGTTTTTGGGATTTTATAAGTCTGACCGTAGTCATCTGCAAATTATGCAAGACTGTCGTCCCCACCAAACTCGTTTTACCATTTCAAACCTTTCGTCTGGCACCGCAGCGCGAGCCTCTGCTGACTTCGCGCACGTCTCGTCTGTTTGGGGAGGTGTTTATACTCGACTCTCTCGCCGTTGTGCTATTCTCTGAAACGACAGAGGGCGACTCGGAGTAATTGTTCTATAAACCATCAGGAAACAGCGATGAGAAGTACACACGTGACAATGTTTACTTTAGTACTTTACTTCACTTAGGGGCACAGCCGTATTCGCCAGCAATGTCCAACAACATCACCACCACCATGAAGAGGTACTCTGCATCAGTGCCTTATGACAAAGCATCTAAACGGTACAAAAAAATAACGGAGGCTCTGCACCTTAATGTTAAGAGATAATAATTAAGTGTTCATTCTGATTTTAGACTTAAGTTTACATTTTATTATTTGAGTGTTTTCTGTGGTTTATAACTGATGGGATTATAATCAGAGGAAGGTTAAGTGTAAAATAAAAATGTTTAAATGTAATATATTATTCTCCTGGTCTTTATTTTAAATGGGTCATAAAAAAATAAATAATTATCGATATCAACCTATATGAAACACTTATATCGTGAAACAGTTTTCAGCCGTATCGCCCAGCCCTAGCCAGAAGGTTTGACTACACCTAGTTTATAAGAGCACAATTAATGAGGCTGTAAAAGCAGACTGAGTTTACCTTTTCAGCGTGATGTTTAATGTCCCCGACAGCCTCTGTAGTCCTATTTAGCCACTGGTTATCAACCACCTTTTTAAAAAGACACATAACAGCTTTAAAATATCATGAGTAGGGATGTAACGATATCAAAATCTCACGGTACGATACAATTTCGATATTGACCTCACGGTACGATATTTATTGCGATATTGTGGAAAATCTCACGGTATTGTTAAATAGCTCACGATAGTGTTTGTGATGATGATAATAGCGAAAAAATACCGACATTTATTCTGCTTTTGCCAGTCAACAGGCAATTTATTGTTGTATTAATGGATCCATGACAACATAAAACACTGATCACATAGTGCTTTTAAAGTGCAAGTTGTAGTCAGGAACATCAATATTCTTAATTATAGTAATATTTGGTTGCATAACTGATTCTTCTGTGCAATGTTCAAGTGAAGAAGCAACTAGAACAATTGTAAACAATAGGGAATTCCCTTTAAGTGCAAACAAAGATCAAGTTAAGTCAGGTTTAAATGTGCAAGGCAAATAAAAGCAGCCTTTTAAAACTGGTATTTAGGAACATAACTTAAACTTAAATAAAATAGTCAGTCAAAAAGCCTTTTAAAAAACACTGACCTATCATTTAGCTTATGTTCACGTTTTTCATCAGAAAGCTCAAAATATCTACAGGGAGAAGGAAAAAAAACAGTAAAAAAATCCTTAAACAGTCTGGCAAAAAGCCTTCTGAAAAACACTGAACTATCCTTTAGCTAATGTTCAAGTTTTTCTTTAGGAAGATCAAAAGATCTACATTGCAAGGGAGAAGAAGAGACCTCTGGGCATTTACAATATCCCCTGCTGTTGAAAATACCCTTTCACTGGGCACCGAGGTAGCGGGTATACACAGGTAGGTCTTTGCTAATGAAGACAGAATAGGATACCGCCCTGCATTGTCTCTCCACCACTTAAGAGGGCAAGCAGACAGAGAAACTAATGCTTCTTTGCAGTAAGAGTCAATTTCTGCCTGAATTCCACCTGTGACTTGATTACTGCTAAAAGAAGAGCCAAGGAGGTCCTCAAGGGCATGCTTCTTAAGAGGAGGCACAAAGTTCGCACTCCTGTCATCCAGATCTGCTGGATGTGGGGTCCTGGGCAGCACATCTTGGTCCTGGTTCATAAATGATAAAAAGACATTATATCAGCATTTTGTTACATTTTATTGTATTTCTCTCAATTTTCTCTATGGCACAGCGTTTACATTTTTTACCTGTTGTTGCATCTGTGATGCTTTGAACTTTATTCTTTCAAAGACATCCTCTCTTGCTCCACTGCCTAGATGTTGCAAGGTCCGAAAGCGTGGATCCAAAGCACTGCTCTCCTGCATGAACTTTTCATCCTCTCCTTGGTATCTGTCAGTAAGATCCTTCAGAATGGCTACCTTCATCAGAGCAATGGCATTTGAATCGTGATTATCTGTGGCCATGCTGTCTTGAATCATTTGTTTTAGTGGTGAAATGAGAGATATTGTTGGTTGCAACTCATCACAGAGAACAGTTGTGGCCTTTTTTATTGGTAAAAGAATCTTCACAAGATCCTCTGCATTTGCAATGTCAGATGTGTCCAAAGTGTCAATTTCACGTGACTTGTGTCTCAGTTCATCACTCAGTAGGGCTGCAGCAACAGCTTGTTGCTGTTCAAGGTAGCGCTCCACCATGTCCAGAGAGCTATTCCATCTTGTCACTACATCAATAATGAGCTTATGTACAGGGAGATTGAGTAGTTTTTGTTTGGAGGTCAGCACGGCTGTGGCTGTAGAACTGCGGTGAAAAAAACTTGCTACACGTCTGACTCTACCGAGGAGGCGGCTCACTGCGTTGACCTTTAAACCTGCTTGGGAGGCCAGGTTTAGTGTGTGCGCATAAGCACCGTATGTGAGGACAGTTCGGCTTCCTTTACTGCTACTCGCATGTTGCTTGCGTTGTCAGTAACAACAGCGATCCTTGTTCCAATCTTGTCCAGCCCCCACTCTTTGACTGCAGATTTAAGGACTTCGGCTATGTTTACGCCAGTGTGTGATTCGCTAAGCTGTCTAGTTTGTAAAACGTAACTCTGCATTTCCCATTCTCTCGTCAAAACATGTGCCGTAATAGTTATGTAACTGTGAGTCGCTCTGGAAGTCCACCCATCAGTGGGAATATCAATGCACTCAGACTGTTTAAGGTTCAACATGACGCGTTCTTTTGTCTCACGGTAAAGAGCAGGGAGCACAGTTTGACTGAAATGAGCCCGCGACGGCATTTGATACTTCGGCTCAAGCTTTGCCACTAACCTTTTAAATCCTTTGCCATCTACTGCAGAAAAGGGACGTAAATCACACGCTATGTATTCTGCGATTTACCTCGTGATTTCTTGAGCCCTTGCGCTGTTGTGTGGCATAGTTGTTGAAAATGCCTCCTTCAGGGTTTTTTGACCGGACAGGACTTTCTTTGTGAGAGAATCTGCAAACTTTTCGGGATGATTGGTCGTCAGATGACTTCGCATGTTGCTTGTGTTTCCTGTGCTGTATCGCAGTTTACTGTGGCAGTGCTTGCACATAGTCCATTGTCTGTCCACCACCTTCTCTCCTTTTGCGTTTTTTGACACGGCGAAACCAAAATGTTTCCAGACATCTGATTTAAAAGCTGCAGGGGCTGGCACAATCTCAACTTCGGTTTTGTTGTTTTCATCCTCACAAATATTGCTTTCGGCCATGCTGGCTTGTTGTGAGCTTGTGTGGACAGCGTGCAGCGTGCAATCCTATTGGCTTAACAACGGTTGTTGTGACGACCCAGCCCAAAGGATCATGGTCTATGTAGTTAACAATGATTTGTTGTGGGGACTGTGTTCATTCCTCTTGCTTTTTGACGGACACCTGTCCTTTTAATATTGTAACCCAACCACGTCGATATCGAGACACGTTTACCACCGCGATAGCGCGATATCGTCAATATCGTTACATCCCTAATCATGAGTGGGGTAATACTGATGTATTTTATGTGGTAGAATAAAACATGAAAGTGTCTTGAGCTTGTGTTCACCACAGAGCTTATTTCAGTCATTTAACAAAAAATCATTGACTTCAGGATTGGGGGAACTGGAAGTGTTAATGCTAACTCGCTTTGGCCTACTAAATGATGTCATACATGTGCCACTCTATAGAGGGTATGCTTGTGGCGTCACCGTCGGCCGGAGTGATTGCCCACCGAGTGGCAAAAATACTTGAGTGGCAACATTGGTTTTCAGCGTGAATGCCACAAAAAACACATTTAAAATGGGAAAGAGCCTTAAGATTGACTGTATGAATAGATTTGACAAGAAATCAATAGCCGCGTTTCCACCGCAGGAACTTTCCCCAGGAACTAGGAACTTTGGGGTGGTACTCTGTGTGTTTCTAACACAGGAACCAGGGTCTAAATGAAGTTCCAGGTAAATATTTCCCCCTACGAAAGTCCCTTCTCACGAGGTAGTACTTTTTCAAAGTTAAGGAACTTTCGGGGGTGGAACTTGGGTGCTGAACATGCTGATTGGTTGAGCTCACGCAGCATTTTATTTAATCTGGCATTTTTAAAAGTCTTTTGCAAGGTTCGTTCTGCATTCAATAAATATCAGTCTTGCTCTTTCTGTCCGATGGCGCGCGTTCGTCTGAGCCATCGGTCAAAGTCCGTAATGACTGATAACATATGGTGTCATTTCAGAATACGCTTTAATATCAGTGCTCGTCTCTTTTTCGCCATTTTGTTCATTTCCTCTTTAGTAAACCAATCCATAAACAGAAAAAACAGCACAGCTTGAATCTCCTCCATACTTGTTATTGTTGCAGACAGGCTGACTGGCAGGATTACTGTACTTTAAGTACTTAAGACCGCAGTGGAAACGCAGACAGTAGCAGGTCTGTGGGGAAAAAGTTCCTGTAAAAAAAGTTCCTGGTACAAATTGCTATGGTTAATTTCGGTGGAAACAGGGGTTAGATAAAAAATATTTTTACAGACTGTCTAAAGCTACATAAGAGAAGCGAAACAATGGATTTGCAGTTATTATTTTGTGTCAAAATATTGAATTTTGGGGTAAAATAATACCCTATATATTGTATTGACAACTCTTCAGTTAAATATTTACCATCTTATATTCTGCATGACTTTGTGTTTTTAAATAAACACTGACCAAGATTATTCAAGTTTTAGGGCTGGACGAAATGACGATATAACACTGATATAAGTGATCACCATTTATGCTTACCTATATATATATAAAGTGTTCACAGGCAAATTTGCTTTATGTATATCCTCGGTGTCGAAATCGGCCACATATAAATGGCAGGAAACACGATTTTGGCTGCATGTTGATATCCATGGATCACTGGATCTTTGGCAAGTAATAAGGAACACTTATATCAAGTCTGACCTTAAGTTTAAACTGATAATCCTTTGTTTTAATTCTGTTTCCCCTATTAAAGGGTTAGTTCACCAAAAAAATGAAAATTAGCCCATGATTTACTCACCCTCAAGTCATCTTATGTGTATATGACATTCTTCTTTCAGAAGAATAAAATTTGAGTTATTTTAAAAAATCCTGGCTAATCGAGGCTTTACAATGGCAGTGAATTGTTTTCTTGTTTTTGAAGTTTATAAAAGTGCATCTATCCATCATATAACTGCTCCATACGGCTCCGGGGGGTTAATAAAGGCCTTCTGAAGCCAAGTGGAGCTTTGTGAAAGAAAATATGGACTTCATAAACGTGACAATTCAATGCTATTATAATACTTGGATTAGCCAGGATTTTTTAAATTGAACTCTGATTGTATCTGATTGTAAAGAAGAATGCCATATACACCTAGGATGAGTAAATCATGTGCTAATTTTAATTTTTTCACTCTGTCCGGCTGAAGGGGTGTGTTCCAGCAGGGAAGTGACGTCAGTGCATACCCTCTCCATATTTAAACCACTTCATGTTGTTAATGATAAAGAATTAAATGTATGTCCGTTTTCTTTTTTGTATTGATATGGTGCATTATCCTATTCAAATCAATGTGATAAATAAGTTAGGTCAAAAGTAATCTAAAAGTAGTCAGATTACATTACCTAATGTTGCTGACTACATTTTCTAAGTTCTCTACCCAGGACAGTGTACACAAAAAAAATTGCTGGGTTATTTTTTCAACACAAATGAGACTGTTGGGTACACTGGGTTGATTTAACACAATTTGGGTTGAAAATGGTTCTAAATCTGTAACCCGATGGTGCTGGGTTGGGAACGCGGACGTGAAAGAGCATGCACGTCATGTTAACAACACAGACGACACCGGTGCGAGAAGCTGCCTTTTTCTCAGCGTCTTCAGATGGAAGCAAGTGAAAGATGGTCTATGGTAAGTAAAGATTAGTTAAAATTAAATAAAAAAAAATCGAAGTCATTATCAATAGTTATGTCTAAGAGTTTCTTGGAAGGCGGAAAAAGTCAGACGTCTTCTTCTTAACGGCCTCTTTTAATTAACTGAAAAGACACTTTTGACCCTCATGTATTTGACCCGTTCTGATTTTTGAGTTGACTGAAATGCCAGTTAACCTATATATTTTGTTTCTTGACATTTTGTGACTTTTTTATGATATAGGGTCATGAACATGCAAGTTTCAGCACACTGATGTGTTTTGACGTATACACAAAATAACTGTTACGTTTTTGATGTTTGCGGGTCAATTTGACCCGGATATTTTAATGTTCTAAGGCAGCTGTATAGACCCAAAATTATAATTTATATTGGTTATTAGCTACCCTAAAAAAAAATTCCCACATATTTCAATACTGAACAATATTTTATCAGCCACAGTTGGTAAAATGAGCTATCATTTCTTTTTCAAGCTATCTGAAATATCATCTAACCTTTGTTATTTCTTTTGACATTTTGTGACTTTTTCTCATTTACGGTCATGAACATGCATGCAAAGTTTCAACATGCTGATGCATTGTGAAATGTGCATACAGAAATTGTATATACTCTTGCTGTTCATGGTTCAATTTGACCCATATAGACAGCTACTCAAAAGCAACTGTACAGACTCAATATTTTTTTTTTTGTTGAGCTACTCAACTCTAGTTCTGGAGTGCCAGTGTCTTGCTGAGTTTAACAACACTTTATTTTCAGAGTTTGTGAAAATAAAAGGTTGTTTTACATGTTAACTGTCTGTCCCACTTTTTGAACATAGGCATGAAATTGACTTTTCCAACTTAAATTGTTAAAACTCTTGAATTCTTCAGAGCACATACTTAAGTTTGGTATCTTTATAATGTCGAAACCACCAATTATTGTATAAGTAAAACTGTTGTAAATGTAAATAAAAAAAAAGTTATAGAAGTTTGTTTATGAACATTTAAAATATATTTTACAAAGCATGCTCAACTCACCAAATATGAAAGCTAAAGTCTGAAAGCTTTCAAATGAAATATAGTTTGTCAAGATTAACTTTAGATTTAAATGTCACAAAGGTGTGGGGAAGGGGCAGTCTTAAAAATAGTGGTTAAAACATTTTTATAAATCATAAATTCATAAATGTATTCTTTGTAATGTGCAAAAAGTATCATAAATGTTAATTATTTATACCTGCTTGTTTTTTTCATAGTTTGATTTTTGGGGAATTGTACTGAATCCAATTAGGGTCAATTTGACCTGGACTATAAAGGCCCTGCCCAGAAATCGACCAGTCCACAAGGGTTAATATAGTGGGTTTCTTATGTCTTAAGTTTTTATTTTTTTTTTTGATGCTGTTGAAGCAATAATTTATAATGTTTTGCATGTCACAGGACACAGACGACTGCTGTGCGAGGAGGCATGATTTTCTCAGCTTCTTCAGAAGAGAAGGAAAGACGGTTTATGCTAAGTAAAGTTTTAAACTCCTCATCATTATCAATGGTTTTGATTAAGAGTAAAACCATGTTTGTTTTTTTGTAGATGTGCCAAGCCATAGACCTGGGATTGCGTCATTCTTTCGAGTTTATGTGAGTTTATTTTTAGAAAATAAATGTTTCTGTTGTTTCCTGCCTGTTTAAGTCAAATCTTTATGCAACTACTGTATGCCGCCTTGTTAACATTTTATTTAAATCATAATGTCTGTGTTATTAATTGCAGAACTCAAGCCAAATTTTGAGAGGAGTAATCCTTCTTGGTCTTCCTTTCTTAAAGGGAAAGTTCACACAAAAATAAAAAATTTTAATTTACTTGCCCTCATGTCCATCTTCGGAACATGATAATGATTATCTCTTCATTTTTTGATGATCCATTTAAAGGTCTTGATAAGAAACATTTGCAAGCTTCAAAAATACACAGTTATTGTAGAAGTAATCCATACCAATAATCCATATATTTATATATTAATAAAATCCTAAATGATGTCAGTTCATATCATATATAAAGCAATCATATCTGTTCAGAAGACTTGGAAATGTTGGACTCCAAGTAGGACAAAAATTGGGAGAATGTTAAAAATATCTTTGTCTGTGTTCCAAAGATTAACAAAAGTCTTGGTTTTGGAACAACATGAGGGTGAGTAAATAATGACAATTTTCATGTAGTGGTGAACTAACCCTTTAAAGAGCACCCTTAAGTTCATCAGAATTTGTGTGGTCATGTCTGTTTTAAAGGGCACCTATTATGCAAAATTCACTTTTATAAGGTGTTTGAACATAAATGTGTACACAACAACCCTATAATGGTAAAAATCCACCCACTCCTTTTTTTTAATCCCCATAAATCATAAGCAGTGTCTCAGAACAAGCCATTTCCAGATTCCTTCAGTGTGACGTGGCACTGCAGAACCGCCCACACATGTTGGCACACTCTGGGGACACCTGAGACTTATATTACATCTTGTAAAATGGGTGCCCTTTAAAGATATCAAAAGATATTTAAAATATATTTATATGGGCTCTGAACTGATAAGCTTCATAATGACAGAAAAACACCACATACTGTGTAGTAACTGCCTTCTAAATTGATACACTGTGGCAAAACATAGTTTTTGAATAGGGCTGGGCAATAAACAATATCATATTGAGACCACAATCAAATGTATCTCTAACAATAAGCTCTGGACCTTTTAACTCTATATAGATTAATCACCCAAAAACAAAAATTCTCTCCCTCATGTCGTTCCAAACCCACAAGACCTTCATTCATCTTCAGAACACAAAGTAAAGAAATTTCTTTACTTTGCTCTCTTACTGAAACTGTTTGATTACATTTTAAATTGATGATTTATTTTGATGATAAATGTGTATTAAATCATAAAACATTGAATCCAGAAAAATTTATAATGGAAAGCACAGAATTTAGGGACAAATTCAATGGATTTCTTGGGCCCCAAATTAAAACTTAGCTTACTTCTGTGGAGTTTAATTTGTTTTTAAGTTCTTCATTTGTTCTCAAGTTCTTAGATGCTGAAAGCATTTCCTTCCCCATTAATGGTAATTGAATATCGTGATAAATATCAAAATCATATGGGATGGAGAAGAAGAAAAATGTGACCATACCGTCCAGCTCTATTTTTGAAACATGTAGCATTTGTGTTGGTCAATAACCGATTGAGTTAAATGCACTCACACTGGTGCTGCCATTGTAGCTGTGATAGAAAGAGACAAAGTGGTTGAAATTATAAAATAGACTATTTACTTACTTTCAGACAGGTCAGTTTTATCCAACAAATGTTTTAGGAATTTGTTTTGTGTGTTAGTAATTTTCTTTTTCCTCATTTTAATCCACCGATGAACAGGTAGTGACGGTAATTCTGGTCAAAAGGAGAATGACTTTCCCCAATGAAGATCATTAATGTGACAGTGCTGTTAAAGGAGGAGATTGTCCTGGATAATTTAAAGGATGTTAAATGTGTTTGCTGATAAAGCTTCTTCATGACTGAACATCAGTTATCCTGAGGAGGTCATGAAAGGTTGTGGTTATGCATGTTCTCTACATGTTCATCTTGATGGAGGTGGATGCCCTCATCTTAGTACATGTGTATAATGTCAGTGTTATATTGTGGTTTATTTGTGTTCAGTCATGTTAGTTTTTAAAAACTTTTACAAACTTATTCAAACTTTTTAAATATATTTCCATTTTTGTAGGCAACCATTAGGTTGATAATTGATCTCTTAGAAATTGTTTTAATCCAGTGGTTCTCAAACCTGTCTTGGGACCCCTCACCACTGCACATTTTGTATGTCTCCCTCATCTGACACACCCAATTCAAGTCTTGCAGGCTCTACTAATGAGCTGATGAGTTGATTCAGGTGTGTCAGATGAGGGCAACATGCAAAATGTGCACTGGGTCCCCAGGAAAAGTTTGAGAACCACTAAACTATAGGTAGTTTCATACTTACGGTAATTTAAGATTAATCTTAAATTAACAATTTATGGTTATGGATTTATAGTTATAAGTTTAACGTTGAGTGAACTTATATTTGGTTAACTTTTACCTTCATTTGCTTATGTTTGTGCGATACTTAATACAATTACCAAAAATCATTTTATAGTGCTTTTCTGTTGGCAGATAATATATATAAAAAAGTTGAATTTGGTCTTAAATGCAGGTTATATTCATCAATGTTAATTTAGCTATTTCGTTTTACTATAAACTGTGTGGCTGTTGATTTGAAATTATTTTCTGATTTCCTTCTGCACGTTGTTACTTATGACTGTTTGCAGTTTTAATAAATTTTTACCTTTTGAAAGTCATTCTGTGTGTGTAAAAGTGATTTTATAAGGTATACGTTTTCTGGGTTTCAATTCAAAGCCTTTTAGATGTCAAATCACATGAAAACATGGATAGTATTTAAATAGGCTACTGTAGGGGTTCATACAGAAAGTATGCTAGATTTAAGTATGTCAAAGCTGATAGAACACCGATAAGAATCAAAAAATTATTTTTTTCAGACAAGCAACTGTTAGTATGTCTCTGTCTATATTAAGGAGCTTTACACAAAACCTTATCAGAGCTAATTGGGTCTATTTGATGACCTGTCATGTTATACATTTTCATGTAGACTTGATTTTTGTGTGTACAGTGGTCATTTGCATATAGACAACAACAAATTCCCAACAACAAAATGTTGTCCAGCGAAAATGCTGAGTGGCTATTAACTTTGGAAAACCACTAGCCACAGTGACTAGTGAGCAAAAAAGTTGATGTCAAGCCCTTTGTGTATACACTGGCATAACATGCATATATCATGCATAACATTATTAACTTTATTAATAATCCTCGCATCACTTCACTGGCTTCCTGTTCGATTTAGAATTGATTTTAAGATTTTATTGTTTGTTTTTAAAGCTTTGAATGGACTGGCCCCACAGTATATCACGGACCTCATCCAAATTTATACACCGTTGCGTTCACTGAGGCCCGAGGGCCAGCTACAGCTTTTGGTTCCTAAGACTAGACTTAAAACCAGGGGGGACCGGGCTTTCGCAGTGATAGGCCCCAGATTGTGGAACGCTCTGCCTCCCATGGTCAGAAAGGCTCCCACAGTTGAATGTTTTAAGTCGTGTCTTAAGGCCCACTTCTATTCCTTGGCTTTCAACTCCATGTGAGTTGGGTGGTCCTGTGTCTTATTGATTTTATATATTTTTGTGTATTTATCTTGTATTGCTAATATTTTTATGTGCAGCACTTTGGAAACTGATTGTTGTTTGTTAAATGTGCTATATAAATAAAGTGGATTGGATTGGATTATGACCACTGACAGGTGAAGTGAATAACACTGATTATCTCTTCATCACTGTTAGTGGGTGGGATATATTAGGCTGCAAGGTGACATTTTGTCCTCAAAGTTGATGTGTTTTTAGCGAGTTTGACAGGCGCCAAATTGTGAAGGCTAGACGACTGGTTCATAGAATCTCCAAAACTTTGGCTCTTGTGGGGTGTACCCAGTCTGCAGTGGTCAGTATCTATCAAAAGTGCTCCAAGGATGGAACAGTTGTGAACCGGCAACAGGGTCATTTATGGCCAAGGCTCATTGATGTACATGGGGAGCGAAGGCT
This sequence comes from Gobiocypris rarus, assembly GCA_023029165.1. Taxonomy (NCBI): domain Eukaryota; kingdom Metazoa; phylum Chordata; class Actinopteri; order Cypriniformes; family Gobionidae; genus Gobiocypris; species Gobiocypris rarus. Next base: position 44,366,092 of record CM040911.1, read on the forward strand.
GGCCTGTGTGGTCCGATCAAACTGATGAGCTACTGTAGCTCAAATTGCTGGTGCAAAAATGCCAGTTCTGATAGAAAGGTGTCAGAATACACAGTGCATTGCAGTTTGTTGCGTATGGGGCTGCATAGCCGCTGACCCGTCAGGGTGCCCATGCTGACCCCTGTCCACCACCGAAAGTGCCAACATTGGGGATGTGAGCATCAGAGCTGGACCACGGACCAATGGAAGAAGGTGGCCTGGTTTGATGACCACACATCAACGAGTTTGAGGTGTTGACTTGCCCTCCAAATTCCCCAGATCTCAATCGAGCATCTGTGGGATGTACTGAACAAACAAAGTCTAATTCATGGAGGCCCCACCTCGCAACTTACAGGATTAACATATTGATACCAGATACCACAGCACAACTTCAGGGGTCAAGTGGAGTCCATGCCTCGACGAGTCAGGGCTGTTTTGACAGCAAAGGGTGGACCAACACAATATTAGTCATAATGTTATGCCTGGTGCTGGTCATATATTTAGAATATCATCAAAAAGTAGATTGTTTTCCTCTAATTTCATTCAAAACATGAAACTTTATATACAGTCATTAAACACAGACTGATATATTTCAAATGTTTATTTCTTTTAATTTTGATGATTATCACTGACAACTAAGTAAAATCCCAAATTCAGTATCTCAGACAATTAGAATATTGTGAAAAGGTTCAATATTGAAGACACCTGGTGCCACACTCTAATCAGCCAATTAACTCAACTCCTGCAAAGGCCTTTTAATGGTTCCTCAGTCTAGTTCTGTAGGCTACACAATCATGGGGAAGACTGCTGACTTGACAGTTGTCCAAAATAGGACCATTGACACCTTGCACAAGGAGGACAAGATACAAAAGGTCATTGCAAAAGAGGCTGGCTGTTCACAGAGTTCTGTGTTCAAGCACTTTAATAGAGAGGCGAAGGGAAAGTAAAGATGTGGTAGAAAAAAGTGTACAAGCAATAGGGATAACCACACCGTGGAGAGGATTGTGAAACAAAACCCATTCAAAAATGTGGGGGAGATTCACAAAGAGTGGACTTTAGCTGGAGTCAGTGCTTCAAGAACCACTACGCACAGACGTATGCAAGACATGGGTTTCAGCTGTTGCATTCCTTGTGTCAAGCCATTCTTGAACAACAGTCAGAAGCGTCTCGCCTGCGCTAAAGACAAAAAGTGGTCCAAAGTTATGTTCTCTGATGAAAGTAAATTGTGCATTTCCTTTGGAAATCAGGGTCCCAGAGTCTGGAGGGAGAGAGGAGAGGCACACAATCCACGTCAGTAATGGTCTGAGGAGGAATATCCTTGGAGGGTTCCACAGACCTAATCAATGGTTCCCTTACTGCTGTTAGGTACTGGGATAAAATCTTCAAAGATTTTGTCAGACCTTATGCTGGTGCACTGGGCCCTGGGTTCCTCCTGGTGCATTATAATGCCCGGCCTCATGTGGCTAGAGTATATAGGCAGTTTTTAAATGACAAAGGTATTGATGTCATTGAATGGGCCTCCTGTTTCCCAAACCTAAATCAAATTGAGAATCTCTGTGACGTGATGTATTGGAGCATCTGAAGCTTCCAAGTAGCACCACAGAGTGTCCAGGAGCTCACTTTTTTCTTTTCTTTTTCAGATCTGGTCCTGTGGGCGTCAGTAAAAAATACTGGGAATATCCACATCATCCTGCAAGAGAAGGACAAACTCCAGGTGTAGTAGCTGAAATCTGTGTGACAGTTAAAGATGGAGTTTATTAAAGAGGAGATTGAAGACATGAGTGATCCAGAACCATCCAGAATAAAAAATGAAGATACTGAGCAACAAATAGGTTGGTGTTCATTCTTGATTCTTCATTGTTGGCTGCTTTGGAAGATGAGAATTAAAAAGAAGTATATGATGATAAATGATAGAAAAATGCATCTAAATGATCAGTGCATTGCAGAGTTCAAACACATTTTAACTATATAGTCAATTACAGAACAATCGTTTGCCACAAAAAAGTCAGATACCTGATCTCTGTTGTTTTCTGCTTTTAAATCAGGGTTCACTTGAACTAATTCTAACTTAATGTTTATTTTAGACCAGGTGGAAGTGAAATGGCAAAGACAAGAACTGAATGAAGTGGAGGAGGAACATCATACTCTTACAACTCAAAGAACAAAAGCCAAAACGCTGTACACCTGCACTCAGTGTGGAAAGAGTTTCACACAAAAAGGAAACCTTAACACACACTTAATAATTCACACTGGAGAGAAACCGTATACATGCCCTCAGTGTGGAAAGAGTTTCAGACAAAAAGGAAACCTTAAGACACACGTAAGAATTCACACTGGAGAGAAACCGTATGCATGTACTCAGTGTGGAAAGAGCTTCATACAAAAAGGAGACCTTGATACACACATGAGAATTCACACTGGAGAGAAACCGTATACATGCACTCAGTGTGGAAAGAGTTTTACACAAAAAGGAGACCTTAATACACATATGAGAATTCACACTGGAGAGAAACCGTATACATGCACTCAATGTGGAAAGAGTTACACATATTTATCTGATCTCAGAATTCATCTGCGCATTCACTCGGGAGAAAAACCATTTAACTGTGATCAGTGTGGTAAAGAGTTTATTTCATCATCACATCTAAAAAAACACCTGACAGTTCATTCAGATGAGATGCCTCACTTGTGTTCTCTTTGCGGAAAGAGTTTTTCAAGGCTGGACGGTTTTAAACAGCACCAGAAAAGACATAATAAAGTGAGAGATCATGTGTGTTGCGAGTGTGGGAAGGGATTTTCTACATCTAGTCATCTGAAACAGCACCAAAGAACTCATACTGGAGAAAGACCTTACAAGTGCTCATATTGTGACCAGAGTTTCACTCAGTCGGGGCACCTGAAATCACATGAGCGGCATCATACTGGAGAAAAGCCGTATTGTACTCAAAGTGAGAAGTGTTTCACCTGATCAAAGAATCAAGTGAATCATATTAAAAAGCATTGTTTTGTGTAACAGTGAGTAAATGTTTTCTTAAGATTCAAAACTTTGAAGTAAATCATGTGAGATTCACATAAAGTAATTGTGTTGGTTAACTAAAAAACTAGTGTTGCTATGAAATGCCACAAGATTTGTGTTTTATATGTTGAAGAACAAAAACAAGCTTACTCTGGACTCAAAGAAATACCAAAATTAAAAAAGACTTGATACAAATTTAAGAAAAAAAACAACAAGCTATTTGTCAATATACAGTGGGTACGGAAAGTATTCAGACCCCCTTAAAATCTTCACTCTTTGTTTTATTGCAGCCATTTGCAAAAATAATTTAAGTTAATTAAGATTTATTAAAAAAGAAAAACTGAAATATCACATTGTCCTAAGTATTCAGACATTTTGCTCAGTATTTAGTAGAAGCACCCTTTTATCTAATACAGCCATGAGTCTTTTTGGGAAAGATGCAACAAGTTTTTTACACCTGGATTTGGGGATCCTCTGCCATTCCTCCTTGCAGATCCTTTCCAGTTCTGTCGGGTTGGATGGTAAACGTTGGTGGACAGCCATTTTCAGGTCTCTCCAGAGATGTTCAATTGGGTTTAAGTCAGGGCTCTGGCTGGGCCATTCTAGAACAGTCATGGAGTTGTTGTGAAGCCACTTCGTTATTTTAGCTGTGTGCTTAGGGTCATTGTCTTGTTGGAAGGTGAACGTTTGGCCCAGTCTGAGGTCTAGAGCACTCTGGAGAAGGTTTTCATCCAGGATATACCTGTACTTGGCCTTATTAATTTTTCCCTCGATTGCAACCAGTCGTCCTGTCCCTGCAGCTGAAAAACACCCCCACAGCATGATGCTGCCACCACCATGCTTCACTGTTGGGACTGTATTGGACAGGTGATGAGCAGTGCCTGGTTTTCTCCACACATACCGCTTAGAATTAAGACCAACAAGTTCTATCTTAGTCTCATCAGACCATCTTATTTCTCACCATCTTGAAGTACTTCAGGTGTTTTTTTTAGCAAACTCCAAGCGGGCTTTCATGCGGGAGAGGCTTCTGAGGCCACTCTGCCATAAAGCCCCGACTGGTGGAGGGCTGCAGTGTTGGTTGACTTTCTACAACTTTCTCCCATCTCCCGACTGCATCTCTGGAGCTCAGCCACAGTGATATTTGGGTTCTTCTTTACCTCTCTCACCAAGGCTCTTCTCCCCTGATAGCTCAGTTTGGCTGGACAACCAGTTCTAAGATTATGGAGGTCAGTGTGCTCTTAGGTACCTTAAGTGCAGCAGAAATGTTTTTGTAACCTTGGCCAGATCTGTGCCTTGCCACAATTCTGTCTCTTAGCTCTTCAGGCAGTTCCTTTGACCTCATGATTCTCGTTTGCTCTGACATGCACTGTGAGCTGTAAGGTCTTATATAGACATGTGTGTGGCTTTCCTAATCAAGTCCAATCAGTATAATCAAACACAGCTGGACTCAAATGAAGGTGTGGAACCATATCAAGGATGATCAGAAGAAATGCACCTGAGTTAAATATACGAGTGTCACAGCAAAGGGTCTGAATATTTAGGACCATGTGATATTTCAGTTGTTCTTTTTTTAATAATAAAAAAAGTGACTATTATTAAGGAATATCCTTTTTAATGTACTATTTCTGTTTAAGCTAATTTCTCCCTGAATTGTTAGGGTAAAGACAAAGCAAATGTATAGTGAAATAAACTTGTGTTATGTGACATCAGTTTTGTGGAAGTTATTTCCGTGATGTATCTTTCTGACTTATTTAGCTGCCACTTTCATTTCAATACATTAAAGATGTTTTCAAAGACGTCATTTATTTATAAATTCCAGAGGTGGAAAGTAACGAATTACATTTACTCGCGTTACTGTAATTGAGTAGTTTTTCTGTGTACTTCTACTTTTTTAAGTAGTTCTAAAAAGCTGTAATTTTACTTTTACTTAAGTACATTTTGATTGAAGTATTGTACTTCGCTACGCTATTGTACGTCACAGAGATTCTTAAACCACATCCGTTACTGAGTAAAAATAAATCATTAATGCAAAGGGGAGGAAAAAAACGCGATCCGGAAATGACTATATTGAATAGAGGGCGCGGGACGCGGAAGAGAACAGCGCGCAAATATCAGATGGAGACGAACAAGACAGACGTCAGTGACGCAGACCCAGCTGAAAGCAAAACGCCGTCGTGAGCCCCTGGCCAGTATGAAAATACTTTGGATATTGAAAAAAATAACGTGGTGTTATCTTGGAGGATATCAAATGTGCACAAAATGTGGATGCAAATGAAGAAACACATAGAAAATGTTCGGGCACACATCCCTCTGTGCAGATAAAGGTATGTTTATAACTTAAGGCTGAATGATTTATGTGACGCAGAGGGAATCCCGGTATCCAGTCATGAACATTACCTTTACATTATAACGTAGGATTCACGTAATATACACAAACTGATGGATGAACGAATAACTCGAAAGAATAAATCAAATGGCGACATGGTCTGTAAATATTAAAGCACAAAACATTGCTATATGAATATATGATCTGCTTGTTCTGTCTCTGTGAATGAGCTGCTCCGTCTACTACATACAGGACTCTATTATTCTTAAACATTTTAATGAATTAATGACAAAATTAAGTTGTTAATCTAATTCATAATCATTTATTGAATTTAGTTTATTAGACAAGTTTTATTGAATTTTTAATAAACAAAACAAACAAATGGTTTTAAGTTGGTTATAAAGCATTTGTTCAACCAAAAGAGAAAAAAGACCAATCCTCTTCATTCATTTAACATCATTTAAACTAACCATAATTTAATAATAGGTACAGTTTATTTATTAAATAATTGTTTTCTGAGATAGTTGTCATATCGTGAAAATCTCATTCTATCACAACCCTACAGGGGAGAGTCCCCCACCCCCACTGTTAAAAAAGTAACTAAGTAACTTTTACTCTGAGTACATTTTAAATGAGCTACTTTTTACTTTTACTAGAGTACATTTTTAGACCAGTAATTGTACTTGTACTTAAGTAAAATTTCATTGAAGTAACAGTACTTTTACTTGAGTAGAATATTTTGTTACTCTTTCCACCTCTGATAAATTCACAGATTTTGACATGACAAATTGCCTTTCATAGGTTCTGTATAATAAATAAAACAACAATTGTAATGACATATTCCTTGTTTATGTGTGATTTTAAGCCACTATATGTTAGTAGTGTTAGAGGTAAAACAGTTTAGACCTAGAGACCAGTAGTGAAGAATGAATCCCCCCTTCAGTAGTCTATTTTCATCAATTGTTTGACTGTTCTAATTCTAAGGCAGGGACAGATTTTAAAAATAGATTTCAAAGATTTCTATCAAGCTTGATAGATGAAATGACATGAAACTTGATCTATACTGGAATGAGACATGTTTTTAGCAGCTTAGTTAATTAAAGTGCAAATTGAACAGAATAAAATACATTTGTACTTTGAACTTACAACAATTGAAATGTCACGACATTCGTGGGACAGATCAGTGCAAACTTACAAACATAGCACTTTCAGCAATTTTCAAGCTCTGTAGAAGATAAACATTTTGTGTAGCACAAAAGTCTGCACGGCAATACAGTCTCATTTCAAGCCTGAAGTTTGCTCTTGAGAGACTGGACTTTGCTTGAAAGCTTTGAATCATCCAGTTCAAAGAAAGGTTTTTGGAAGACCTCAAAGGTGTACTTTAGCTGTGTGGGATAATCAAGATTCAGTGTGTAGGTCAAGCCAAGGAGGACAGAGCAAGCCCTTGCAATATCTCCAAGTACTGTGATGACTTCCACGCCCTCTATGACGATCCCAATGTTCTTTGGGCTGTTGCTTGTAGAAGCTCCAGGCTTTGGGGTCACAGTAATGGCCATTATGACCTGTTCAAGTTCCTCCAAGTTCTCAGTGTCCTGCAACATGAAATTGTCATTGTCTTAGTATAAAACAGTCAGAAATATATTGCAAGCATATCACATTACTAGAAAATACATTCATTATTGTTTTCATAGCTTATAAATCTATTTTATTAGTTTTATTTTCTCGCAGGCCTTGGTGTCAAATTGGTCTGTTGTTTTGTTTTCTTCTCCATTTTGATGTTTTTGTACAGGGTCCATGCAGGTTACAATAAGTCAAATTTAAGACCTTTAAGACATTTTAAGACCATAAAGTCCCGAGTCCTGGGGAGGAATGCAACAACTGATAAGTCAATCACTTGAAAAAAAAAAAAAAAAACTGGATGTTTCTGTAATTTAGAAATGTAAACACATGATGCCTATCAATACTGATCATACTTTACATGCCTGTTTTACTTAATGTATAAAGCTTCGTCAGACCACAAGGCAGAGTTTCATAATGGCTTTAAAATAGAAAATGTACTGTTTATGATTTTGTGATAATCCTTTAGCCCTTCCACACATGCACTGCAAGCCAGAAATTATAAACACTTCACCTGAAGTAGATGAATGTTTGAACACAAATGTTCGAATCTGACATTAAATGGATTTAACCTGGACAGCTCTATAGTACAAAGTCTGTGTCGTTTCTGAATTACCCCATGTGTGAATACAACAGTGAATTATCCAGAGGATTCACAGTGAGCGATTGGAGGTATTAAAAGGTTTAACCATGTTAAAAAGTTTTTTTTGGGGGGAGTTTTTCTCTAAGGGCAGAGGCTGTTGTCATGATGCTATGTAAAGCCCTTTGAAACTAAATGTTTGCAAAATGTGCTATACAAATAAAATTGCCTGGCCTCGGATCAATTTGTAAAACAAAAAGCAGCATCTTAAAGGGATGAGCTGTTATTTTTTCCTTTTCTAAAATAGGGCAGCAGCTCTGGAGGACAATTGTCTATCCTTATTCATATAATTAGGAAATCTTATGGAACAAAGCTATACTTCTAATTTGGAAAATTACTGTACCTGCAGCAGTTCCATTATGATCTCCAGTCTTCTTCCAATTGCTCCACCTTTGGCACGAAATAGCATAAGTAGCTTGGGAGTGTGACGGTCTAACGCAGACATAAATTTTGGTTCCAGAAGTACAGTAGTTCTTTGAAATCCTGCATTGATCTGTAACAAAAAGGCAACAATAGAGACAAAGGTATCACATCCATTCTTAGCCTCTTAAACCTCTTTCATACAAATTGTCTAACATTCAATACTTTTTGCCACTGTCAGAGTACTGAAGTCCCCCTCCACAATATTTGCATATTTGAACATTCTGGAATTGTAAATGAGGGAGAGTTAGATGTAATTTTAAGGATTTAATGACATTACTGAAATTTTTTGGAAAAAAACATGTTAGACAAATTATTAATCAAAGTAATAGTATTTTTTTACATCTTGAAGTCAATTTGACAAAATTATTTGGAATTATTACACATTCCAAAATTATTACACATTCCAACTTACTTGAGAAGGGTCAAACAGGGCAGGCCAGCGATCCTTCATGGCTCAAACAGTTGGACAAAGATTGAAGATTTCATGTCGTCTGAGGGAAAATGTTTTGCTCATTTGTTCTTTGACTACATTTTCGTTGTTCTTCTTTTTTGACTCTGTGACCCTTCCCTTACTTTCTCCAAGCTCTGCTCATTTTCACCAGCTGGGTAGGGTGGCAGATAATTGACCTCTGCCCTTTTTGCCTTTTTTACATTTTTTGCAGACTTCCTGTCAGCAGGGCATTTATGTTTTAGAGCATTGCATGTAACATCTGGAATACCAAAGCCTCTTAACTTGGTTCTGTAGTTAACCATCTTGTATTTAATACTATTCTGCCAACCAATGACGCCTGAAGAGCTGCCTGGATCCTTGAGACATGGGTGTGCCTTGATAAGTGCTTCAGGGAGTGTATGTATAAATGGACTGAGCTAACTTTTCAAGTATATCTGACTTGATGTTTGGCATAGTCAGCAGTGTGCCCTCTTTTCTATAAACTTCATTTGCTCTTTCAAGAATCATTTCGGTTTCAACAGAGAATCGTGGAATAATGAAATCAGTTGGCCATGATTTCTTTTGTGTACAAACTGAGAACAACTGGATTGATTGTCACAATATTAATTGTGGCCTTGTGTGTAATTTCAGCAGTGGAGTTGAGAGTAAAAAAGTCACCAAAATCTGGATCTAAATACTGCAGGCTGAAGTTGTCGGTTATACTTAATTTCTGTTTGATGGCCAAGTTCAGCTCCTCCATTGTCTCTGGTATTCCGGATGGAAGAGACAGTTTCTCTATTCTGTGCCCAAAAAGGACCCGGAGCATTGCTGAATCCATGTCAGGTGGCCTAGTGAGAAGAAAATAGTCTTTTTAAAAAATAAAGGTTATACCTCCATTAAACACCAAAATTACTAAAACCCTCAAAAACAAGTGATGTGTGGGCATCCGTTATTTGTAAATAAGCCAATTCACAAAATCACCAACACCCTACAGTTTATGATAGAGGGAAAAGATAGAATCTACAATGTACAACAAATGTAACCAGGGCGTTTCCAGCATTGAAGGACATCCGGGCTTAGCCCAGAACATTTAATGCAAATACAGGATCAATCGAAGAGGTTTTTTTTATTTTTATTAAGTAACACTTTACTTTCAGTCAAAATACATCTTTAACATTATCTTTTTTGTTTATGAAAGTACACACTGAAGTGTACTCTCAGTAAACTATTAGTTTAGTAGTGTATACTGCAAGTATACTTGCAAGTTTTCTTTAAGTCAACATAGCCTTTACTTATAGTTCACTATTGTTGTATTATGTTTGCACTTGCACAGTATACTATTGTGTTTAAATGTAGATATTTTTTTATAAAAAAAAACTTTAACTGTACCTTAATTTTAAAACATGTCATTAGCTTCATGTTGCATTTTTTATCAACACTTGATTGTTGGTAAGTTTCATAAAGAAAGGCAACATTTTAAACAAAAAAAGTTGAAGACTACACCTTGATCAGATTCAGAACGGATTCAGAATAATAATAAAAACACAGATGGAGTAGATCGAGTCCAAAGTCCAAACCTTCACAGACAGTAGTTTTCTAGGCTATTTGTGGGTTAACTTACCCTTCATTTCATCTGGTAATATTAAGCGTTTTATTTATTTTTACTTTTGATTTACACACTGTTTAATAATTGATGATGATCACATTATTTTATATTTGATTGAGCATGGATTGAGCAATCTTCTATCACTTGCTAGTATTACTAACTTCTATCAGATCAGATGCTAGTAACATACAAGTGATGCTAGTACCCTAATAGCTAGTTAAACAAATAGACATACAGTGAAAGAAGACAGCCAGATGATGATATGCAGTACGTGCAAAGCCAAAGCGCAAATAGGACAACTTATGATTTCGCGGGTTTACATATAAAAAAAAAAAAAAAAGGGAATTTTTTTTTTTTTTTTTCGTTCGAGAATCGGGCTACACTCAAAACATCCGGGCTGAAGCCCGGCAAAATTGGCTGGCTCCGCCCCTGAATGTAACGTTTCAGTGTAACCACACACATTCCTGCAATTCTGTAAGCTGCAAGTGGATAGACATCTTGAAGGCTGAGGTGATAAACAAGATTCACTTCATTACAGGTCTCCAACAGAAAAGATCTGAGGTGCTCCAAGTACCAAGCATTGAGTTTCTTGACAATGAAGTAAAGGCTGATTTCCAAGATCAACATCTGTATGATCTCTACAAAGTCTGGAAGCCCTCCCGTAGAACCATACGTCAAGATCATCCCAACTGAATACCATGTTCCATGGTATGTCAAAGTGTTTGACAACTGTACACTTGTTAGATGAGGGAACAGTTTCTTGACAGACTCATGGATGTCAACATGTAGTACTTCCATAGGCAAAGATGACACTTTACTGGTTACCAGGGCAGGCTTAGCCATATTTCTTTGCCAGTTGTAAGCCATCATCAACTGATGTTTTGTTGAAAGTGATGCCAAGACATTCCTGAAATTGCTTGAGAACCTCACAACACGCTTGAAAAACTAATGCTTGGCCTCAAAGCGCATAGTCCACAGTCCAACTAGAGGACCAAATGCTTCTATGAGCGCAGGATAGTGCTCCAAAAAATGGTGTTTGGGTGTCAATCTTAAATCAGGGAAAACTTCTTGCAGTCTACGACGATGCTTCTTGCAGTCTATGACGATTTTGGTCAAGATAAGCAACACTTTCAACGGAGTGGAGAGGGGCCACAGAGAGCTCTACAATGTCCTTAAGGGTCATGAGAATTTGCCACGCTGGATCATCAGAGGGTATCCTTGGGCCAATGAATAGTGGCAGTGACCTTATGAGTGCCCAGTTCTCATGACCATTTCCTCCTATAGTACCACGACTACCAAAATTTACTGGAATGGGTTGAGGGCAGTCAAGATTGTCTGAAAACTCAAATGGAAATTGCTTTATTAAGTCATTAACTTCTGATGTGAAGTATTTGTTCTTAATGAAAGTATTCAGACAGTGTGCTAATTCTTTAGGGACAATGCCTTCAAATAGGTTGTGGAGTATATCAGGAGGGTAACCTCTAACAAAACTGAAGTGACTCAGCTTCTTAGTCAGTGGGCAAGTTTTCTTGACTCCATAGCAATGAGGCAAGGTGGGGTCATCTTCTAGAGTTTTGAGATGCACGTTATGAGTTTCCTCAGTCCGGGGTGGAAATTCCCCACAGCGTACTTCCTTTTGAGAGTGTTCAGATTGAGATCCTAAGCAGAACCTGCAAATGTATGGACCAGTGAAGTTTTCAACAAGTCCACCAAGAGAGTGTGCACCAAGATTGTCTGCTGCCACACAATATACTGTGCCTTTTATGTTCTTTCCAGCACAGGCAACAAAAACTCCTTCTTGTTCCAAAACAGACAGATTTTTCAAGAGAGGCTCTAAAACAATATCATAGCCGAATCGTTTAATGTCAATGGCTTTGCAGAGAATGGCCAAGTTTATTGCAGAAAGAGTAGAGCACAGTCCAGGTGGTACATTTGCCAGGATCCAATAAACTGCAGTGATCTTGTGTTTCTTACGTGACGTCCCTAAAGGGTTGCAAACCTCAAAATCATCAGCATAGAGAATTTACACTATTCTTGTTTCATCCAAAGCAAAAAAATGATTTTGTTTGAAATTTTTCCCATCTTGAAATGATTCATACTGAGTGGATGAGTTTTTTTTTTCAAAACCTCATGTGCAATATCCTTATTGGTCAATATATGCTCCAAGGTCTGAAGAAGGGGCACATATTGAAAGCTGAGATTCTCCTGTGAATCAAGGATGTACTCTACTGGCTGGACAAATTCAAACTGTTTCTTGAAATACTGTCTTCTCTTATACACAGAACCAAAGGGCCCATCTTCTCCCAGTGCCTTGCTTGTAGGGTTAGACTTGCATATTTCCAACACCAATTTGTTAACTTGGTCCTCCTCCACAGCACAATTGTACTTTTTCAAACTGGTATCGACAAGCTGACGGATTACTGGAGCAGAAGCGGTATATATAAAATAAAGCTCCTCAACCAAATCATCAATACATTTTCCAGAAACGTTGTGTACACTTTCCAGCTTCAAGAGAAGTGAGCCAATTCTTTGGTAAATTTCTTTTGATATATCCACTGGAGGATTTATACTGGTATCACTATCATCACAATCACTATCACCTTGGGGTAAAGGATCAGTTTCCTTTGGTAAAGTTTGGTGTTCACCAATGACATTTGGCTTTAAGTCTTCAAGTGAATGAGGGTTGTGCTTTCTGCTTTTGTGCACAAAAAATGTTCCATATATATTGGTCTTAAATGTACATCCAACAAAAACACACTCTACGGTTTCATGACTCCTTAGGTGATTCCCAAGGTTTTGGAAATATTATTTTTCAGTGGGATATTTAGCGGAGCAAATAACACATGTGAAAGAGAGGACTACACCTGGCCCCTTAGCTTCATCCTCTGTATGATACCTTGACAAATGTGTGCGGAGGGCACTTAATGTTTTAAAGGAGCATGGACAATAATAATCAAGACAAGGTACCGAATTTCCAATCTCAAACGTCCTGTGCAGTAGTCTGTAATGCTGCAGAAGATCACCCCTTGTTGTCGCTCTTAATCCACAGACTTTACACTGCCATCTCATTTGGTGGCACCTAAGGAAAACAAAGTTTTAGATATGAAAAGTGCCTGTCAGTTTCACATTTCTACAGATAAAAATCATCCCTGTGTGAAAAATTAAATGAATTCATGCAAAATATTTACATATTTAGATAAATCTTGGATTTTTTTAATTGGGGAAAAGGAGTTGATGTCATTTTAAAGGATTAGTTCACCTCAAAATTAAAACTTCCTAATTATTTACTCACCCCAATGTCATCTAAGATATCCATGTCTTTATTTCCTCAGTGGAAGAGAAATTACATTTTTTGAGGAAAACATTTCTGGATGTTTCTTCAAATAATGGACTTCAATGGGCTCCAGTGTTTTGAAGTCCAAATCAATGCGGTTTCAAAGGTGTTTTAAGTGCTTCAATGGGCTGTGGACGATCACAGCTGAGGATTAGGGGTTCATCTAGCGAAACGATAGGTCATTTTCTAAACAAAAAAAATTATTTATATACTTCAGCACAATTATTTGTCTTGAGCCGGTTACTCAAGGAAGCACCGGGAACTATATTAAATTGAATGTGTAATGTGAAAAATACAACTTTCAAAATAACAGGTTTTCATAAATGTAACCAAATTTATTGTACAATGATGGCCATTTAACATGAGCACAAATTGCCAAAATATATTTGGGGAAACAAAAAATGGAAATTGCTGAATAAATGAAAGGCATTAGCCTTGAAAAAAATAATTCCCAAAATTCCCTTTCTTATCAAGAACCAAAAATAACAGTAGCATTTCATTATCAACAATAAAGGGAACACATCCCAACATTGTTACAATGTTCTGAACTGAGCCTACCTTTAAACTGCCAAATCATGCAAAAGCAACCTTGACCAGTAATCATGAACTTGAAAATCAGGTCAGAGTCTCTTACTTCAATTCCATCTGAATACTTTTTTCTTTTAAATAGAAAGCCATTCAAAGTCCATTAGCTTTCGTAGCAGTGTGCATACATGTGGGTTCATTCCATTCATTTTCTTGTCTCGCTTTCCAGCAGCAACTTTTGATCCAGTTTCCGGGTTTATGCCTACAATTCCTCTATGAAAAACGCAGAACGCATTTCACACAGCAGGAGTTTGAATCGCCGACCGTTCCAGATATTTAGCATGCCAAATATCTCGCGGGCGTTTGCGACTCGTCTGTGATTCTCTCAGATCGCGTCTTTGCTCATTCACACTGCGTGATTGTCACTCGGGTGCACGAGCACCGATTTGCCTATGATTTCGGGCATTTGTTGGCGATTTTGCAAAACCTGTCGGCGAGTCAAAATCGGGGCTAAAATCGGGCAGTGTGAACTAGGCATTAGTCAAACGCCATTTACAAAAAAAGGGGAGTTAAAAGGTAAAACGATGTCGGACGATTTTGAATCCTCCTTCAGCACATTTGTAAACACTGACTCGGTACTTCCGCCTACGACAAGCGTGACCTTTTCAACGTAACTGCGTATTACGTACGCATATCACAGAACAGAGCAAGGCAAACATTTGTGCTTATAAAACTTTTTTTTTAGAAAGCAAAGAATAGTGTGTGTATAATGGAGAAACTGAGACACAAAGTAAAGCAAATTACCTTGGATGATCAGTGCAGGAGAATCTGGTAATCCATCTTTTTCGATGTCGGCTGCCATTGCTGCTACCTAATAAAACAAAAAAAAACAACAACAAAAAACAAGTGAATAAATTATTTTGCATTACAGTTCAAACTTTAAGACATAAAAATCTAAATGTTACTTACATCAGCTTCAATTAGAAGGGATTCTGTTCTCTCTTTAAAGTGGGCCATTAAGAGTTGCAGGATGCACAGGACCAGAGAATTTCCCTCTTGATACTTTGACAGAACAGCACGCACCTCATTGTTTGTTAGCTTTTCTTGAAAAAATCTTAGAATCCTCTTCCCTTTCCCCTCAATACTCTCCATGATTTTTTGGAGCAGTGAGATGTCAGTAAGTAAATTGAAATGTAAAAAGATCCCTTTGAGGGATAACAGGTATGGCCATGAGCTCTTTAGCTCTGACAGTGGAGGAGCTGGAGTGGCATTAATATCGCAACGCTGGCGGTAATATGTGACCTCCATCAACCTGTGAAGTTCTCCTCTATTGGCTCCAGACATTTCCTTCAGTAGAATGCAGATGTACCATTTGCTTGCGCTTTTCTTCTAGAGTTTCTTCATTTTCCCCTGCAGGAAGCTCCTCTGGCTGCCAACTGACACAACCATATTGATCAGCCGGCCTTCTTGAGCTCTGATTTATGGTTCTGCATGATGATTGAATCCGTTATTTTCTTCTACGTGCTAATGTGTTGTTTCTGTTTACATGTTCAACACGTGTTTTGACTTGCAAGAGCAAAGAAGCATATCCACAACCTATTTTGGTTCCATCAGCCAGAACATCAGCAAAGCTCTCTGGATATTGTTTTACAATATTTTGCACTACAATCTTACACTGCCCCTTTGATGGGTTCACTTCATGTTTTTGGATGTTGTTCACTAAAATCCTTACTAGCTGCCTTCGATCAGCTGGTGATGGCCTTTTTTTATTTGCAATGGCCAAACTAATTCCAGAAGGCATGACTTCCCAAGGCGCCTTAAATGTTTCAGTCCAGACACAAGATGCTGAAGAGCAAGCAGAAGAACGAGATGGTGTAGAATTTGAAGAACTCCCTTATCCTGGGCTTGATGTATCAGAAAGAACTTGATGTGATGAGTGATGTGGAGTCGAGCATTCAGTTTTTTCTAATACAAAAAAGCAACCCAAAAAAGTGGAGTTTGAACACGGAACATTTCACTTAAAAAAAAAAAATTACATTAGTAACTAGTATGTTTTCTGTCTACTTGAATAGCAAATAATTTACCTGTATTTTTCCATGCGCTAAGTAATTTACGACATTGGATAGGTCTGAGATATTCCACAAGGTCTTCTTCATTCACAAAGTGGAGGTCAGCTTTGGTTTCAACTCCAATAGCAGTAAGTCCATGGATCAATTTTTGAAGTATTTCATCAGGGAGGCCCGGTAACGAAGAGCAGATTGCAAGTTTGATCTCTTCTAAATTGGACATACCTTAAAAAAATGGAAAAGAGTGGTGTAACACAATCACAGACAAGCCACATATTTTGTATTCCTGGAGAGGGTAATAATATAATAGCTCCTCTTGAAGTACACAGACATTTCTTGGGGCATCATCTGTTATGCAGTATGCACCCAAATCCACCAACTGCACAGCATGCCTTTTCTCAGACACAAAGTAGACCACTGAATTCTGGTGAACAAGAATTAGTTTAATTCTGCCAACCTCCAAACCCTCATCACTACTGGCCAAAAACCAACCATGCCTTTCCTGTACTTTGTTCCTTTCACAGTGATTTCAGTAGCTACTAATGTATTGTCTGGCTGAAAATCAAAATGATCAACTGATTCCTTAATCGCTTCGTTATAATCATCAGAATAAAATTCAGAGCCTTTCTCAACTTGCACAGAAAGCTGAAAGAGGTTTCCAGCATTTAAATAGGCTTGGAGAAGCTGGTGCCTTTCTGCAAGTGTTGTACATACATTCTTAAAGTTGTGCAATTTTATAGCACATTGCTTGAAATATGTATGTTTGCTCTCAAACCGCATAGTCCATAAGCTAATGAGCGGTCCAAATTTTTTTATAAGCTCTGGGTAATGGCACAAGTAGTGATGTTTAGGCTTGAGAGGCTTGGAAGGGAAAGTTGCACACCTAAAATGAATGTACTCATCAATGAGGACTTTCAGATAAGCGACCTGATCTGCCAGTATCGCTGGTGCACAAATTAGGTCTACAATTTTTCTGAGGAGTAGAACAAGCTGCCACACTTCTGATTCTGGATCCTTAATCCGGTGTCCAACAATTACTGGTAAAAGTCTTAGAAGACACCAGTTCTGAACAGCATGACCACAAAGCTTCTCACTCCCTGAGTAAATCTCAGCTGGTTTGTTGGCAGCATCATTTCCTGTGTATTCAAACTGTTTAATACAGCGATTTAGCTCTGTGAAGGTAAATAATTTCTCATGATTTACCAAGTAATCAATGTACAGCTTAAGATCAGATGCCACAACACCCTCAAAGAGGTCATGGCCAAGGCAGGGGGCAAGCCAGGCTGACAAACATGAAAAGACTTTAGCTGATTGAAAGGAGAGTTAAATTTGACTCCATCAACTATATTATCGCCACTGGCAGCAAGTTCCTGAATGCCAAGCCAAGCCGAGTCGTACCACGCAGTGGAAAAGCAAACCGAGCTGAGCCCTGTCGTGCCGTACCAAGCTGTACCACGCAGTGGAAAAGCACCATTATCGGCCCTCCATTCCTCTGGGCCCATGTAGTTTGAGTTAAAAAAAATTGTAAATGTTAATATTCTACATTTTTGCATTTTTACCTACTCGCTAGGATTTTATTTATTTTTATTTTCTTGCAACCCCCACCCCCACACACACTCCCCGGTTCTACCAAAAATTAGTATGTGAAACTCTGCAATATAATACCTAGTTAAAAATGCTAAGATATAGTCAACAAAAAGTAATAATATCAGTTTTACATGTGAATATTAATATTTGCAAAACATTTTCTATGGGGGCCCAGAGGAATGGAGGGCCTATAAGGGTCTTCCCTAAAGCTGATGATACACAGGGCAACTTTTTAAACAATGTTGCTGAAAGATGTTGCTTAGGCACTTTCCCATTGAGACTAGGCAAAACATTTCTATCTGGATATCCAAAGAGAAATTTGTTGCCCATTCCCAATGGGAAAAAGGCCACAGCAACATCTTTCAGCAACATTGTTTAAAAAGTTGCCCTGTGTATCATCAGCTTAAGGGCCCTGGTCCTGGAATGAGATTTCTACCGATCCTTCCACCACCCACGACCAACCCCTCACTCGTCACCCCAAAATTCGCAATAATGCAATGACCAGTACAGGGAGTCTAGTTTACCTTCAAACACCATTAATTGTCAATACTGTGGATGATCCTTTTTTTTAATACCTTAAACATGCAACCGGAACTGGGAGTTGCATACTTTTCAAAATGCAGTAAATAACAGCATGAGCAACATATACATTAATTTTGTGATAAAAGATTGCTTACACGAATGTAAAACAACACGTTCATCAAACATTAAATAGAATATAAATCAAAATTGCCAAATGTTACTGAATGAAATGTTGAATCCAGGAAGGGTGTGAAGGACTGTAAAGAGTTTTGATGGATTTGATCTGTGTTTCTATTTCAAGGATATAAATAACAGTAGTATACTTAAAGTTCAAAAACAATGTATTAATAGTAAACTATAAGTATGATGTTACATTCACTTATAAACTTACAAGTACACTTCCAGTATAAAAACTACTAAACTTTACTGAGGGTACATTTCAAAGTGTGTTCATAAACTAAAATAAATTTCACTCTAGGGATGCCACAATTCTCAATATAATATTGAACCTAGGCTACGGCATTCACGGTTCAATACATGCATACACGTTTTGCATTTAATTAATTATTACTATATCTCTCCGTTTGAAATATTTCTCTCAGTTTATTTCGGCTCTGTTTGAGTGTGCCTGTGAGTCTACGCACTGATATGAGCAAATATCCAATCACTATGCACTGAAGTTAGGAGGTGTTTAGCCACACTTGCAATGCTGGTGTCAGAGAGTTATACTCACGGTTATCCACAGTTATCCACAATCACAAAAGTTTATTATGTGCTTGCATTTTAAAGCCTTGCCGGTTAAACATTTAATTTGCATGCTTATGCACTGTTTTAACATGAGCGCATGCACTAAACGCCTGTCAAACACGAGATTACTGGACTAAGTAGTCTTACTGCACTAATACTGTCACACACAAGGTTAACATAAGCACAGTCATTTATGTCTAAAGTGAAAGTAAAATCGGCGTGTGTCTGTATATTAGATACATGCAGGTCTTAAATTGACAGCAGTGCAGCCTAGTGAACGTGATGCTGCTTGTCCTTAAACTTTATTCAGGTTTAAAACATCTTGAGTGCGAGTAATCAACAACATCATTTTTATTTTTGAGTGAACTATCCCTTTAATTGATTCCCAGGATTGAGTCAAGATGACTGACAGCTCTAGAGGGTGAATGACTGCCTGATGACTCATATCTGATGCAAATCAGGAAGAGGAGATATGGAACTGGCTCTTGTTTCAGCTCTAAAGATCGGATAATTCAGTGGGAAATGAATAGAAAATGGTATTCTGTTTGACAAAATATTTTGCAAACACATGATAATAAATCAGTATTTCTCCAAATAGGCGTACTTTTGAACTAAGAGCTGAAAAGCTGTTCTTTGTGAGCTGTGTGGACACAACTGAACAGACAAGAGAGAATTCAATTTTGTGTGATTACTCAATTCAAAATATTGTTCATTACAGATCGATTATTTTGCACTCCAAACATAAATTAAGGAATTAATGTCACTGCAACCCAGTTTTATATCTGTCTAATTACACTGAATTTGTCCAGATAAATTAAGACTGTAATGTTTTAACAAGCAGTGCATGTTGAACAATTGTAATCTTTGACACTCAAGGGGTTAAGTAAAGTTTTAAGTAAAATAAATAAAGAATCGCAATTTAAAAAAGAATCTTTTTTTCTTCTTAACCTCCTTCCGTTCCTGTCGCCTAAGAATAGAATAGCAAAAAACTGATGTTACAAGCCATCAGAACCGAACCAAACCGAAAACCGAGGTTAAAAACTGAGGTATGTATTGAACCGTGGACTAACTGTATTGCTGCATCTCTAGTTCACTTGTAGTATGGCTGCAGAAAACGTGAGAAACGCAGTTGTAAACTATAGTGAACTTAAAGTTTACTGCTGTTACACTTATAGTACACTTAAACTTATACATTTAAACACTAAAATTTTGGCTTTTGTTTTAGGCCAATTTAGACCCAAGTAGTATTGAAATAGTACACTTACAAGTTTAATACTAGTACATTGATATTAGAATACATCAAATATTCTTAAAAAATAACTTAAAATTAATTTGATGTATCCTTTTTTTCCATAAGGGAAACATTTGGAACATGGAAAATCTGATACCTGGGGCCATATTCACAAAACATTTTATCTTAGCACTAAGAGTTTTCCTAAATGGCAGTAAATGTTCTTAGTTAAGAGTTTTCTCTTAACCTATTCCCAAAGCTGCTGAGAGCAACTTTTACTAAGGAATAGAGAGAAGTCTTAGGCCACGTCCACACGAAGCCGGTGCATTCCCTATCCGATCATTTTTTTTTCCTTGTTCTAAAAAAAAATCCGTAAACACTGCGTCGTCTCAAGAAATATCTGCATACACACGAAACCACTGAAACCGACTGAAAATAGTGTGGTAAACATGGGGCGCTTTAATTCTGCCACAGATATACACTATACACGGAGAAGAAGACATTGAGCATGCGCATAACCTTGCACGCTGTATACGACAAAGTTGACAAAGTTGTCCCACCAACTGCTAGTTCTACCTGGTCTTATCCAAAATTTTCTCCTGGTTGTCTTCCGCGGTGGATCTAAGAGAATGTGGCGTATGGTGTTGTCCATTATCGCTTGCTGCTCACCACAATTGCATAGAAGCAATAGATTTTGTTGTAATAAAGCTAGTAGGCTTAGTAGCTTCTGCAGCACGAACACAATCATGTAGTCCGCCATTATTGTTGTTGCTGTTATGTGTGACGCAGCCGACATGTGATGTGAAACATCATCGTTTCACAAAATATACGGATTGGCTGTACACACGAAACCGCAAGGGTGTTGTTTTCAGATTTATCCACTTTAGGACCCGGTTTTAAAAAATAGCGGTTTCAGTCTCCCAAAACGCCGGATCCGTGTGGAGGACGAAACACCAATACGATAAATGTATAAGTATACAGTGATGCGCGTCTCCGTGTGGACGGGCCCTTAAGCTAAGAGTAAGAGTACCTCTTTGCTGTGGATGATGTCAACACGCTTACTAACTATGACCACGGGGAGGGGTCTCAGTCAGTGTGTTTAATTATAGAAATATTTTTTCATGTTGCCATATTCAAATAAAGATTTTAAAAAGTAGGCCAAGTGTCACAAATTAAACTAGTATATGTTCAGCTAATTGTCTCGTAAATGTCTGCGTGTGAGAAGAGTTTCGCCCGATCAAGCAGTATAGTGAAACATATTAAAAAGCATTGTTCTGTCACATTGAGCAAATGTTTTCTTCAGATACAAAGCGTTCAAGTAAATCATGTGAGATCCACACAAAGTAAATGTGTAGTTAGTTAACTTATAAACTAGTGTTGCTGTGAAATGCCATGAGATTTGTGTTTTAGATGTTGGAGAACAAGACAATCATGGAATTATTCTTTGATTGAATGCTTACTCAAAGAAATACCAAAAATAAAAGAGAATGGAATTAAATGTAAAGATCATGAAGACGGTTGTTGCACTGAAGGGTGTGGATTCTGAAATATATATGTGTGTGTGTGTGTATTTGTATGTATAAAATATACAGTGAGGAGAAGTATTTGAACACCCTGCTATTTCGCAAGTTCTCCCACTTAGAATTCATGGAGGGGTCTGAAATTGTCATCATAGGTGCATGTCCACTGTGAGAGACTGTAAGGACAGAGACAGAGGAATCTTATGCAAGTAAAAGTTTATTAGAATAATCAGCGAGACAGAGAGTCTAGATCCAATAAGGTTCTCCGAACTCAGATGTTGATGCACAATCCAGAACGGTCTCAGAATCTCAGATGTTGATGCATACTCCAGAACGAATCTCAGGAACACAGAACTGCGGAGCGCCAGACACGCCTTAATGGATCTTGTCTAAAAACAAGACACACCGAAGAGCAGGGAAAAACATAATGTTCACTGATGTGTACAGTACCGAGTTCAAGGAGTTGTCAGCCCCAGTCTAAAAACAAGACTCGTTGGCAGATGATGAATCCGAGTAGTCCGTAAGGAAATAATCCACAAGGAAGCGTCACACTGTGTACTCACGATAATGCCAGGAGAAGGAGCTGAAGTCGAGATAAGCATAATTCCCCACTAAGTCCTGGAGACAAAACATAGTGGAAACCACGATCAAAGACCAACAAAAGTCACGCACGGCATGGCAGCGAACACCCGGGAGAAACACACCTGGACCTAAAATAGAAGGAACAATTACACAACAGCTGTGGAAAAATCAGGGATAACGAGGAGGGAGGAGACAGAGAGTGCACACATGGAACACACAAGGTAAACAAACAAAAAGAGCAATCGATCACACTGGAATCCTGACAGAGACATAATCTAAAAAAAAAAATCCAGAAATTACAATGTATGATTTAAAAAAAAAAAAAACTATTTATTTGTATGATACAGCTGCAAATAAGTATTTGAACACCTGAGAAAATCAATGTTAATATTTGGTACAGTAGCCTTTGTTTGCAATTACAGAGGTCAAACGTTTCCTGTAGTTTTTCGCCAGGTTTGCACACTGCGGGAGGGATTTTGGCCCACTCCTCCACACAGATGTTCTCTAGATCAGTCAGGTTTCTGGCCTGTCACTGAGAAACACAGAGTTTGAGCTCCTTCAAAGATTCTCTATTGGGTTTAGATCTGGAGACTGAACCTTGATATGCTTCTTACAGAGCCACTCCTTGGTTATCCTGGCTGTGTGCTTCGGGTCATTGTCATGTTGGAAGACCAAGCCTCGACCCATCTTCAATGCTCTAACTGAGGGAAGGAGGTTGTTCCCCAAAATCTTGCAATACATGGCCCCGGTCATCCTCTCCTTAATACAGTGCAGTCACCCTGTCCCATGTGCAGAAAAACACCCCCAAAGCATGATGCTACCACCCCCATGCTTCACAGTAGGGATGGTGTTCTTGGGATGGTACTCATCATTCTTCTTCCTCCAAACACGTTTAGTGGAATTATGACCAAAAAGTTCTATTTTGGTCTCATCTGACCACATGACTTTCTCCCATGACTCCTCTGGATCATCCAAATGGTAATTGGCAAACTTAAGACGGCCTGGACATGTGCTGGTTTAAGCAGGGGAACCTTCCGTGCCATGCATGATTTCAAACCATGACTTCTTAGTGTATTACCAACAGTAACCTTGGAAACGGTGGTCCAAGCTCTTTTCAGGTCATTGACCAGCTCCTCCTGTGTAGTTCTGGGCTGATTTCTCACCTTTCTTATGATCATTGAGACCCCACGAGGTGAAATCTTGCATGGAGCCTCAGTCCGAGGAAGATTGACAGTCATGTTTAGCCTCTTTCATTTTCTAATGATTGCTCCAACTAGTGTTGTCAAAAATATCGATATTTCGATATGTATCGATACTGAAATATCTGAAACGATACGATACTCAGTTTCTACAGTATCGATACCAGCTGCGCTCTCCTCTCCTCTCCGACCGACAGCGAGTTGACACGCACCCGCATCCTCTCATTCAGCCCGGTTAACCCTCTGAACACGGTGAACGCGTGTTCTGCTGGATTTTTCCTCATGAAAGCGAGTTAGTGTTAGTGAGTGATCGGTCTGAATTTCGCGCGGGATTGCACATAATTCTACTAATCCCCGCACATTTCGCGCTCACATCAGAAGCGCGCACACACACATACCGTAATAAAGCCTCCTCTGACATACAAGTGCAAACATTTGCTTCTTTTTCCAGTTTATTATTGGTCAAATACACTCAAAATGTCTCAGTCTTGAAGAGTATTAACGTAAACACAGTCGTAAACAGTTCAGGAAGAATGAGTAACAGAAACAGTGTTTAGGATCCATGCGGTTAGGTCTTAAAGGGACATCAGTTATTTGTAATTAAAACTACAAAAAGACAAGCGATCACTTACTGCTCTAGACTTATCAACGTGTGTAACTTTAATGATTTCATCTGTAGGCGTGCTCGCGCTGCGGACTTTGACCTGAAGCGCGCGCACAGCACACGCCTTTCACTGAGACAGCATGCGATTGCGATTCAGTTCAAGGATTATTGGGTTTGAATGGCCAAATAAATGAACAACGAGTCCTGACAGTATTCAGGTAAACACAGTTGGGTATGTCTTTACAGATGAACGAATACAGAGTTGAGTAGGAAATCGGAGGTGTTCCAATTAATTTGGTCCGTGCAGCTCTTAAAGGGCCGGACCTAATATTCTTTGTGATTAATGTTAATCAAACAACAAAATACAAATAGAAAATCACCACATGCTTTAATAACTTTAATATATGTATTAGGAATCTGTGTACAATTAATTTATAGAGTTAAGACTAAGCTATTTTTTTATTATTTAATTTCTATCTTGATTGCCACTGTTAAATAGACTGTAGCTGAAAAATAATGCACTGTTTGCCATATTGTTTGTAATTTGCATTTTTGCTTATTTTTAAAAACAAAGATAACATTTAAAAAAATCTATGTTGTAATTATAAAATTACATTAAAAAATATTAAATTACTTATATTATGAAATAAGATTTTGGTCATCCCAACCTGTTGAGAATAGTGAAAGGTTAGTGAATGTCAACATGACTGATAATGTGATGTTTGTAAACATCTTTGTAAGGATGTTAAAACTGGCATGTAATTATTATTACAATAAGACGAGGGAATGGTCAAAAAGCAGGAAAGGAACATCCTAGCCAAGTGAGTTTTTTTTTTTTTTTGTAACATATAAAACAATGAATAGTAAGTTCTGGCATATTATTCAATTACTTTTACTGTTTTTTTTTTGTTTTTTTTTGCCGTGGTATCGATTCAGTATCGGTATCGAGGTATTTTAGTCTGGTATCGTATCGAAGTCATAATTTTGGTAGCGTGACAACACTAGCTCCAACAGTGGACCTTTTTTCACCAAGCTGCTTGTCACTTTCCCCATAGCCCTTTTCAGTCTTGTAGAGGTGTACAATTTGTCTCAAGTGCCTTTTGACAGCTCTTTGGTCTTGGCCATATTAAGCCTAGTTCAGACTGCACGATTTTCAAACTGGTCAGATCACTGCTCTTTTCACACTGCATGACTATCTAGGGTAGCATTCAGTCACTGCTGTGACGATAGATCGGCGACAGGGGGTTTCACACTGCATGACTTGACAAGAGGAAGAATCGCCGACATCTCTCTCTCTCTTTCTCTCTGGTGCGCAAACTAGGGGTGCGTCTCAATCAGCTCCCTAGTTCAGTAGTCAGGGCACTGATCAGGTAGGCAGCCCATTGAATTATTTCCTCATCAGTGCCCTGACTACTGAACTTGGGAGCTGATTGAGACGCAACCTACGTTTCCCAATGTTCCCAACCAAACCCACGTGGGATGTGACAAGTAAACAACGCGAGATCACACGTATGTCAGACTGGAGTTCTCGCGCGAGACTGGAATTTATATTAAAAATTATAAACTGCAGAAAGTTTGCGTTCCAAGTTGTCTGTGTACTGATTTGCAGTGAAAAGGAGAAAAAGAAAAAAGATTATGGTAGAGGAAATTGTTGGAGAGACACAGGAAGCAATGACTGTGTAGAGAGTTTGAGGTAAATACATTTTTTTGCAATTTTCTGCTGCTGCGGCTGAACATGCAAATGTTTGGGCTTTGTTTCTGTTTGATATAATTGTAAATATATCTATAAAAAACAGATATTCTGGTCTATAACTCCTCCCTGAACCTCCCGCTGCCCTGTATCTTGCTCTCTCATTGGCTGTCGGTCATCGCCGGTGTTATTTTCAGTCAGAATGCAATCCACACAGCAGGATTCCCACATGAAAAAATACTAGTATACTATAGTATATTATAGTATATTATAGTAAAATTACTCTAGTAAATATTATAGTGTTTTTGAACCATACTATAGTAAATATACTACAGTAAATTGTAGTATATTGTAGTATATTATAGTATTTACTACACTTTGTTAATTTACTGTAGTATATTTACTATAGAATGGTTCAAAAACACTATAGTATTTACTATAGTAATTTTACAATAATATACTATAGTATTTTTTCATATGGGTTATGAATCGCCAACAAGTCCAGATATTTAGCATGCCAAATATCTTGCGGGTGTCGGCGATTGGCTCTGATCGTGTCTTTGATCATTCACACTGCGTGATTGTCACTCGCGTGCACGAGCACCGATTTGGCTATGCTTTCGGGGCATTTGTCTGCGATTCCGCAAAACCTGTCAGCGAGTCAAAATCGGGGCTAAAATCAGGCAGTGTGAACTAGGCCTTAGTAGTTGGATTCTTACTGATTGTATGGGGTGGACAGGTGTCTTTATGCAGCTAACGACCTCAAACAGGTGCATCTAATTTAGGATAATAAATGGAGTGGAGTTGGACATTTTAAAGGCAGACTAACAGGTCTTTGAGGGTCACAATTCTAGCTGATAGACAGGTGTTCAAATACTTATTTGCAGCTGTATCATCCAAATAAATAGTTAAAAAAATCAAATATTGTGATTTCTGGATTTTTTTGTTTTTAGATTATGTCTCTCACAGTGGACATGCACCTACGATGACAATTTCAGACCCCTCCATTATTTCCAAGTAGGAGAACTTGCAAAATAGCAGTGTGTTACTTATTACTTATTTTCCTCACACTCACCTAAAGGATTATTAGGAACACCATACTAATACTGTGTTTGCCTTAATACTGTGTTACCCTTTCGCCTCCAGAACTGCCTAATATACACAAATTAAATTTATAATCAGATAATTAATCAATATTTATCCTCCTATATTGTTATAATGATTTTTAATGATTCTTTCCAGTTATGATATTACTTAATCAATAGAACCACAGAATATTTATTGTTTCTTCATATATGTTTTCTAAAGTTTGTATTTGGTCCCATGCCAGGAGTGCAGTGAACATCTTACTCACTTAGCCTAGCTTCCAGAGATGAAATAAGGATTGGTCTTTCATTTTATATTATATTTTATAGTATTTCCTTTTACTGAAACACAAAAAAAAATCAAGATGAATACTGCCTGTACTTCTTCTATACTTCTGCATATGTTATCAGTATGTTTTGGGAAACGTTCTGGTCAGAACTGGAGCTCAATCAACTCCAACCTTGGAGAGAATGTGTATCTGTGTATGTGGGCAATATTCTGTGTTACAGATCAGTATAGGAGGTGAATTACGGGGAGATGGGTGGACATGTTGTTCTGGACAAGCTGGCGCCTGCTCCAGATTTGTAAAGTCACTACGTGTCTAATTCCGGGGTGAAAGCATCAACATGAGATTTATGGACACGTGCATCTGATTTACTGCAATGTGTGGAAATTTACTATGAGTATCTATTTTCTCTGCGCCAATCAGAATCATTCAAATTGTAGCAATGATTTGGCTACACCTTGAAAACAGTATAACTTGAGAACTCTTGGTCTTAATTTTTCACAATTGGTCTTGGGTCCTAAACTGTTATTCTCCTAACAGCACACATCTATTTTTAGTTGCAAATGTGAGTGAAATGGTCCCAATCATTCCCAGATCATATTTGCATTTTGAGATATTTAAAGGCCAAACGATTGGATAACAATATCTTTAAAACCAATGATTTGCCAGCACCTGCTCTTCCTCTCTCTTCTCCATCACCTTTGCTCTTTCTTTTTATCTCTGAGTCTCATTATTTTGTCTTGTATCTCTTCCCTTTTCCTGTCAGTGAGGAAAGTTAACAGTGTCAACTGATAGTTATTTATATTTTATGAATCATTAAGGGCATTTACTGAAGGCTACCAGGAAAACTAGGTACACAAACTGTGCACTTATTATTTCATTATTAATCTAATGCCTAATATAATGAAAATGGCTTTGTTAATGTTTCTTGTCTCAAAATATTGACAGGTAGGCCATGGAACACGTAAATTATATTTTCAATTCAAAATTAGACAATTTGTTTGTCAGTTTGCTTCCCTGATTATTTCTGTCAGTAGTTTAACATTTGTATCATAAAACAGTGCTTAACTATTACATTTTACGTTTATCTTTATGACCCTTAACTGAAGTGTCGTGCTGGAATTCACATTCAGTCTTTGAACATAAATCCCCATCCATTTTGATTTGATTGGTCATCTCAAGGAGTTCAGGGGTAGTACAATATCCCTGCAGCACCAAAGTAGAGTTAAAGGTGCAGTGTGTGAATGTTAGCGGCATCTAGTGGTGAGGTTGTGAATTGCACCGCTCACCCCTCCCTTTCAAAGCACAAAGAGAATCTAAGGTGTATTATATATATATATATATATATATATATATATATATATATATATATATATATATATATATATATATATAAATGTCGAGTCTGGACCTCATTGGTGGGTATGGCCCTAAAGGAGAATGACATTAGCTAAAAATTCAAGCGCTGAAGCCAGTAGTGCCATGACATACATGATTAATCAAATACTTCATTGATGGTTTGACATAATGCGCTGAATCACATGCTCTGCCATTGAATGTGTTAAGAATATAATGTAAGCTGAAATGCTGAGTTAAAGATAGAATAAATAGCCTATAAAAATGTTTCCTAATGCTGCGTTCACACCAAACGCGAATTGAGTGTCAAAAATCGCATCTACCGCATTGAGTTTGACGCGTGAACATTTTGAATGCATTCGTGCGTCAGCAGAGAATTGGACGCACGTAGAAATCAAGCATTTGAAGCGAAATATACGCGCGTTCAAGGCGCTCCAGGAGAAATATGTCATAAAACACCACTCTGCCTCTTTTCATTTTCAAATATTAAGCATTAATAGCCACACAAATGTGGTTCAGCCAACTAACTACCAGGATTATTTTCACTGCATGTATATTTTTAAATCCTTAAAAAATATAAAAATATGAAACTTCACTTTGCCCTCAGTCAAAATGATTTGGTAGGCAATAATAGATTCATTATGCTGCGTTCACACCGAACGCGAATAGAGCGTCTGGCGAGTGATTTCCATGTTAAGTCAATGGAAAGGCAAGCTTACGCGCATCTGGAGGTCCTGCGTATGGCAAGCCAAAAGACTTAGATTTACGCTATCGATTAATCGCATTTGCAGTTAAACGCCGTAAAATACAGCGCAAAATATGCAAAATTGCACAAAATACTTAGTGTGTCTGAAATGCGGCGCTTTTTACGCTGTTCAGCTTGCCATATGACGGCGTAAAAAAATGACGTTTTGGTTTTGGCGAGCATTATTTACGCGTTTTGCTGGTAGTATAATGAGCCACACCCACCAATTTTTCACAGCCAGTAAGTTTGAACTATTCTTACCCAATCCATGATGAACTGAGTCAGACCAGACAAATTCAGCACAGATCGTTTTAGCCAAAGGAGTGCCTATTAATTGATAGGGTAGCCTATATTTATCTACAATATTGCCTGTTAGTAGCTTTTGGATATTTTCATCTCTACTAACGTTAAACATATTAAATTAAAGATCACAACTCTTTACTGTAATGCAATTGCTAAGATGTCATGTTCAGCAATTATCCTACCTACCCCCATGTATCCCTTGTCAAAAAATCCTTAAGGATTTCTAAAGGAAATCTGTACAGGATTCCATTTAAAATTTCTATCATATTTTGGAACCGTTCCTATAGGATTCCGTTCGAAATAATCTTATAGGATAATTTATGTCTTGTCCTTTAAGATTCTTATCTGATTCCTATTGGATTCTGTGGGAATTATCTATAAACCATACATAAATATTCTGTAGGATAATTCCAACAGGATTTTGTGGGATCCAATTGGGTCTCTCTCTCTCTCTCTCTCTCTCTCTCTCTATCTCTCTCTCTCTCACACACACATACACACACACTCTCTCTCTCTCTCTCTCTCTCTCTCTCACACACACACACACACACACACACACACACACACACACACACACACACACTCTCTCTCTCTCTCTCTCTCTCTCTCTCTCACACACACACACACATACACTCTCTCTCACTCTCTCTCTCTCTCTCTCACACACACACACACTCTCTCTCTCTCTCTCTCTCACACACACTCTCACTCTCTCTCTCACACACACACACACACACACACACACACACACACACACACACACACACACACACACACACACACACACACACTCTCTCTCTCTCTCTCTCTCTCTCTCTCTCACACACACACACACACTCTCTCTCTCACACACACACACACACACACACATACCTCTCACTCTCTCTCTCTCTCTCTCTCTCTCTCTCTCTCTCTCTTTCACTCTCTCTATCTCACACACACACACACACACACACACACACACACACACACATTGTGTTTCCATGTTTTGTGGGGACATTCCATAGGCGTAATGCATTTTATACTGTACAAACCGTATTTTCTATCCCCTACACTGCCCCTGCCCCTAAACCTACCCATCACAGGAGACATTCTGCATTTTACTTTTCAAAAAACATCACTTAGTGTGATTTAAAAGATGTTTTCCTCATGGGGACCAAAAAAATGTCCCCACAAGGACAAAAATTTGGATATTGCCATCTTTGTGGGGACATTTTGTCCCCATACCGTAGGATTACCAGTCCACACACACACACACACACACACACACACACACACACACACACACACACACACACACACACACACACACACTCTCTCTCTCTCTCTCTCTCTCTCTCTCTCTCTCTCTCTCTCTCTCTCACACACACACACACACACACACACACACACAGACAGTTTTGCTATCTTTGCTGTTTCCGAATAAGCCTCCCCTACCATGGAGAAAGCAAAGAAAGAAAAAAAAGAGTATGCCAATAGTAGCATGTCTGAATACTTGGTACACTATAAGAAGACCCGGGTTTCTCAGAGCAGAAGTCGTCATAGTTGTGTTAATTTTTACATCGGTGAATGAGAGAATACATTAAATGTATTTTGTGTGTGCCCATTTGCTCAAATAGCAAAAGAAAAACGCAACAATAGTGATTTCACAACTTTCAAGAAGAGGGTAAAAATAGAGTAGATTGATAACGGCAGTGAAAAGAGAGAA
The DNA here is from genome assembly GCA_023029165.1 of Gobiocypris rarus. NCBI lineage: Eukaryota > Metazoa > Chordata > Actinopteri > Cypriniformes > Gobionidae > Gobiocypris > Gobiocypris rarus. The sequence continues at coordinate 44,397,259 of CM040911.1, forward strand.
AGATTATACTTTTTCCATCACTCTCATAGACGCTGTATTAGAAACACCATCACAGCAACTTGTTTTTTTTTTTTGTAATTTGATACAAAAGTAATACAATAGCCTACATGTTATCAGTGTTATAAATGTACATCTTTTTTTATGAAAATGCAAAAAACTTTGCAGGATTTACAATATTGATGACCGTTAAAACGCATGCAAGCCGCGTTACATTTCATGAATGTAATGTAGGCAAATTTATATATTTTATCAACTTATAGGCTATTTGTAGAGTACTCAATGCTATTGTGCATATATTCAATGTCTTTAGTCATTAGAACATCGATCTATATATGGGATTTCATTTGCATAAAAATACAATTGTTTTCTTTCATTTTATTGTCATTTTTAATTGTTGAAAATTATTATCTTGGCTAGGCTATATAATTATATAAAAGGTAGGAGGCAGGAACAGATTTTAAAATAGACTTCAAATATTTGTCTCAGCTTGATTAATGAAATGATATGAAACTGGATATATACTGGAACGAGAAAAATAAGTTTCGAGTCACCGAGCGCCCCCTGGAGGAAACAAGCGAGTACCGTTTGCTGCTCAATATGTGCGGTAGGGGTTCACGACAGCTGAGGGCGCGTTTGCGGCAGCTGGAGAGCACGAACCTGAAAAAGTGACGATAGGACAAACTACAAGAGGTAAACAAACACATAACGCCATATAATGGATTCAGTCAGTTTTTTTCTTCTTCTGGTCTTTAACAAACATTCATGTTCAACTAGAATTGTTTCAAACTGTTTAAATGGATGATGATCACATATTTTTAGATGCCAATAACGAGAGCTGTGAAAATAAGCAAATACTGTAAGGATATATGACATAAATGCAGTTAGATTATAATCTTGTACAGCAGTTGTTCACATTTTGACTATTAACAAGAGAATGACAGAACTAATTGTTGGCTCATCAAAGATTTGATATTTGATAGACATGATCTCTTGTTTTCTGTTATTGAATCAGGGTTTGAATCTTCACTTTTATCCTCCTTGAACTGATTCTAACTACTTAATTTGTTTATTTCAGACCTGATGGAAGTGAAAGAGCAAAGACAAGAACTGGAGTGAAATTTCAAAGGTAATGAATGATCCTGTAGTTTGTTTCAGCCTGTCGACACCAATAAAATGTGCTTAAAGTGCCTATTTACAGCAGACGGCACCACAATGAATGAAGTGAAAACAGGGAACTTTTGGCTTTTCAGCAGCTCAGATAACCATTATGACCTGTACTTTTTAAATGCAGATTGAATCAACACAGTGATCACAGTTCACACCTGCAGTGAAGCCCCATCCACAACAATTCACCAATAAATACTGGGAATATCCACATCATCCTACAAGAGAAGGACAAACTCCAGGTGTAGCAGCTGAAATCTGTGTGACTGTTAAAGATGGAGTTTATTAAAGAGGAGATTGAAGACATGAGTGATCCAGAACCATCCAGAATAAAACATGAAGATACTGAGGAACAAACAGGTTGGTGTCCATTCTTGATTCTTCATTGTTGGCTGCTTTGGTAGCTGTAAATTAATAAGTATATGGATGATAAATGATAGAGAAATGCATCTATGATCTTAACCTTGAGTGACAGAACAACCCTTATGAAAAAGTTTATTCAAGTGTGTTATTAGTATACTTTTAAACTTAAAAATAAGTCTACTTTTTATGTACTTCTCAGAAATACATAAAATTACACTTAACTTGATTTATACTGTCAGAAAGGTCTAGGTAAATTTGGCCTATTCTTGTACTCAATCTTTTAATCAAGATATTCTTAAAAGTATAATGACATATTCCAAGTTTACTTGTCTTGAAGTTGTTTAATATTTTGATTTAGTAGCCTATTAAATACCCCCTTTCACATAGTTTTACATTGTCTTATAAACTTACATTGAAAATATTGATTTATCAAAAAGCATGTTCCTGCTTCTGAGTATCTGAATTTTTGTAGGCTAGTCCACTGGTAGTTTACATAGGGATTTACTTCAAAACATCTTTATTCTTTTCCTGCCACAGACTGAATTTTCCGGCTAACCGTGTTTTCACTGTTATACGGTAGGGGGCGCTATTATAATATTCTGTTAAAAAATCTCCAGATCAAACCATAGGCAAAAGAAGAGGCAGGAACAAGTGATAAGAAGATTGCTTATGCAAATGTAAAACACGATTATCAAACATTAAACAGAATATTAATCAAATGTTAGTGAATGAAATGTCGAACCCAGGAAGGGTGTGAAGGACTGTAAAGCTCTGGGAGTTTTAAAATTGTTGATAAAAAAGGATGCATGAAGTAAAGATTAAATGTTGTTAAAATGGAGAGAGTTAAACTACAGCTAAAGGTATATTTCAAGTATAAAACATGAATAGATAAACTATAACAGTAGTATACTTAAAGTTCAAATACAATATATTAATAGTAAACTATAAGTTTTAAGTATACTCGTGTATAAAACTACTAAACTTTACTTAGGGTACACTTCAAAGTGTATCCATAAACTAAAACAAAATTCACTTGTAGTATCGTTGCAGTCAGGGACATCACTAGGATTGGAAGACGGGGGGCTTAGCCCCCAGGGTATTTTAACTTGTGTTTGCAAAATCTTTGCACTCACATCTAGAGCTACAATTATGTGTATTTTACCTCAAATTTGCGACTAATTAACTTTCTAAAGTAGCCATCGCTTCTCGGGTCGACATTAACACACTGACAAAACTATATTCAGAATTAAAAATATTTTTATACCACTTTTTAATGTGTGATTGTGTAAAGGTGTTCACGAGATACCAACCTTTCGCGAACTTGCTTTCTACGCTGAACACTCGTTCTCATGGAGACGGCGGGCGGTGTGCAGGAGGGGAGGGGTGTGTGTGTGTTCGTGTGTGTGTGTGTGTGTGTGTGTGTGTGTGTGTGTGTGTGTGTGTGTGTGTGTGTGTGTGTGTGTGTGTGTGCTATAAATCACACTAAGTGATGTTTTTGATAATTTAAAAATGCAGCATGTCTCCTGTGATGGGTAGGTTTAGGGGCAGGGGCAGTGTAGGGGATAGAAAATTCGGTTTGTACAGTATAAAATGCATTACGCCTATGGAATGTCCCCATAAAACATGGAAACACAACGTGTGTGTGTGTGTGTGTGTGTGTGTGTGTGTGTGTGTGTGTGTGTGTGTGTGTGTGTGTGTGTGTGTCATGTGTATGTGAGAGAGACTCGTGAGTGAGAGACGCAGGGAAAGGAAATGCAGCTGAACGTTATTTGCTCTATGAAATACATTGACAAAGACGAAAACTAAGGACATTTAATCTTCATTTAAACTTCCGACTTCTCGGCTATTTTTTGTTCCTGGATATTGTTGCGTCTAAATATGAATGAGGATACGGTTATTGATAAATCGAATTATGTTGTTCTTATCATTTAGGGGGCTTAGGAACATTTTGGGGTAGCTTCAGCCCCCCTAAAATAGGCCTAACGACGTCCCTGGTTGCAGTACAAGTGAGAAATGTAGTTGTGAACTATAGCGTACTTAAAGCTTGCTACTGTTACATATATAGTACACTTTATACAATTACTTTTCTACACTAAAAATTAGGCTTTTGTTTTAGGCCAATTTAGCAAAAAGTAAACTTCATAAAATTAATTTGAAGAATACTTTTTACGTAAAGGAAACCTCTGGCACATGGAAGATCTGATACCTGATCTCTGTTGCTTTCTGCTGTTAAATCAGGGTTCACTTGAACTGACTCTAACTTGATGTGTATTTTAGACCTGGTGGAAGTGAAGCAGCAAAGACAAGAACTGAATGAAGTGAAGGAGGAACATCATACCTTTAAAACTCAAAGAACAAAAGCCAAAAAGCTGCACACCTGCACTCATTGTGGAAAGAGTTTCACACATAAAGGACACATTGACAGGCACATGAGAATTCACACTGGAGAGAAACCGTATACATGCCCTCAGTGTGGAAAGAGTTTCACATATTTACCTAATCTTAATTATCATTTGCTCCGTCACTCTGGAGAAAAACCATTTAACTGTGATCAGTGTGGTAAAGATTTTATTTCATCATCAGATCTAAAACGACACTTGATAGTTCATTCAGATGAGAAGCCTCATGTGTGTTCTCTCTGTGGAAAGAGTTTTTCAAGGCTAAGCAGTTTTAAACTGCACCAGAAAACACATGATGAAGTGAAAGATCATGTGTGTTTTGACTGTGGGAAGAGCTTTACTGCAGCTGCCCATCTGGAACAGCACCAAAGAACTCATACTGGAGAAAGGCCTTACAAGTGCTCATACTGTGACAAGAGATTCACTCTGTCTGGAAACCTGAAATCCCATGAGCGAGTCCATACTGGAGAGAAGCCGTACCACTGTACTCAGTGTGAGAAGAGTTTCACCCAATCAAGCAGTCTAGTGAAACATATTAAAAAGCATTGTTCTGTGTCACAGTGAGCAAATGTTTTCTTCAGATGCAAAGCGTTCAAGTAAATCGTGAGATTCACATAAAGTAAATGTGTTGTTAGTTAACTAAAAAATGAGTGAGACCCTCTGTGAACATCTAAATGAAAACACTTTTCCTGAAATACACAAAAATGTCCCTGTTATTTTTTGTCAAATTAAACAAACCTCTTAGGACAATCAGGTAAGTATATGTAAGTGTTTGGTGTTAGAAATGCAGTTCTGATTTTTTTGTCCTTTGTTTTGTATATTTTGATTATGTTGTGTTGTAAATAAATGCAATCAAATTAAAAAGACATTCTTTTAATCTTCCTCACATTCTTTGTTCAAGTTCCCCCACAGTCCCATTCAGCTGATAGGGTCATCAGGGGACGTCCTTTGTCTTCCCAGGTGTGAAACACATCAATATTTATGATGATTCATTGCCTCCCCGCGTAAGCCTTCCTGACGCAGAATATGTCTTACAAATTTTAAATCAATATAAGGTTTGGGGCTGTGGGTTACACCATTTTGAAGCAAATATTCTAGCCTACGTGATCAAGTTTTCAAAAGTCTTGTTAACAAATATTCTGTATGGGTTTCATGGCCTTATTTCTCAAAACTACAAAATTGTATATACAGTGGTAGTCAGAATTTAATGGCACCCCTGGTAAATATGATTTTGCTGTACAAAAAATCTGCATTGTTTATCCTTTTGATCTTTCATTAAAAAGACCCATAAAAGAATGGAAAGTCGGGGGAAAATCACATTATGAAATTCATGTTTTTCTCCAAAACATGTTGGCCACAATTATTGGCACCCCTAGATTTTTTTGGGGAGCAAAATATCTCCCATGAAGTATATTCCCATTAATATTTAAATGTTTTAGAACACCAGGGTGACTAGGAGCTATGATATTTTTCCCACAGAAGTATAAATATGAGGAAACACAAAGGCCAAATTCCCTTAATCATTCATCACAATGAGTAAAACCTCAGAATATAGTTCTGATGAGCAGCAAAAGATTGTTGAGCTTCACAAAATAGAAAGGGTCTGTGGGAAAATAGATAAAGCATTGAAAATCCCCAATTCGGCAGATATTGTTTGATCCCCGAATCAGAATTTCAAGTAAAGTCCGAATCAACATGCAGGAACTGAAAGTAGACTATATGCAATTTTGGGACTCTAGAAACCCCCAGCTATTTACTTTATAGCTTTTCACGCTTGTAACATATGAGCCTATAGCTAAAGGAAGATGTCAACCATAAGGGTAGTTTGTAAAAGACGGATTGCTTTGGAGAGAGCACAGTTTGAGCCACACAACACCAAGATTTTTTGATCCCCGAAACATAGATACAAAACAGACTGTCATCTTCTGAGTGACCTCTGAATAACAGAGTTGAAATCCACATGAAAACCCACAGAGGTTGTTTTTACATATAAACTGCATCAAATCATTCAAAAAGGATGGTAGCCAAACTTTTAATCAAACATCCTTCTACTGCATTGTCTATATCATGTCTACAACCGAAATATGTGACTTTATGCTTAGATCACGCAAAATCAATGTAATTGTTAGAACTATTAAATGGTTTATTGAAAGTGTGCCGTGCTTGGTATGATCAGAAATTTCTGCTCATAATACAAAAGATGGCGTGATTGTAATCTGTGTAAAATGTATCGTATTGTTATAATAGATAACGTCTTAACTGTACTCTCAGTACTAAGAGACCATCAGATAACGTCATTTAGGTGAGAGGAGGAGAAACAGCCTCCTCTGAGCTAAAGACAATACCTAATTAGTCAGAACCCATCCAGGGGCATAGGCAGACATTTGAGTAAAATCTCAGGACATGAATCAGAATCAGGAACATTCCTTTCTTTTCCGCTGAGTCTTGTGTTTTATGCATGTGCGAGAATATGACCCGGAAGCGAGGAACTTTGTTTACAAGAGGAAGACGCTAAGACTCTAAGCTGTTGAATTGATTGTGATTTAGGTCTTTGCGTAGTGCTCAAAATGGAGCAAAAGTGTGCATTTCCTGGATGCCTGAACCGCGAGAAACGAAGGGCTCTACGTAATATTCTCGTGCATGTATCGTGGTGCTTCATGAGCTCACGTCAGAGGCCCAGATGGAAGACAAGAATTTGTTGCGTACAAAAACTATTCTCGTCGCTTCATAAAATTATTGTAGAACCACTGTAGTGAGATGGACTTTTTAACGACATCTTTAGTGCCTTTTATGGGTCTTGAGAGAGGAAAAATGTCACTGCTCCCAATGGAGGCATTTCTGAGCCATTGGATTTCAACAAAAATATCTTCATTTTTGTTCCGAAGATGAACGGCTGTCTTACAGGTGTCGAACGACATGAGGGTGAGTAATTAATGAACTGATCCGCAGGGATTTTTTTTATTCGAACACATGCTCCAAAATACATTTCACAGTTTGCATACAGCTCAGCACTGCTCTAGTTACCACAGCTGCAGCTACACACTTTTTAGACAAAATAATGTCTAACTTTAGTCCAGTTTCAGAAAAATAAATACTGCTTTATTTATCTGTTCTCAATTTAATATATTCTTTAGATTTATGGTGATTTATAGATTTATGGTGATTTATAGATTTAGGGTGAGCACACTCACCCCATGTTTCTCTAACTTTTAATCTTATTCTCTGTGTCTCATACTTAATGCAATCAGATAAAACATGCTCCACTGACTCTTGCTCCATTCCACAATCACACATACCTGAAGGATATTTTCTCAATAAATACATCCTTATAATTTATAATTTGCTCTCTGGAAGTTCTTCCTGATGATTTCATTTTTTTAAATCTCTGGCCCACACTCCAGTACAGCAGGTGGCAGATGTGCACCTAAATTGTTAGTTGCCTCTCGCCAAAAGAAAAACTGAAGAAGAAGAAGGGGAGGGAGAGAGAGAGAGAGAGAGAGAGAGAGAGAGAGAGAGAGAGAGAGAGAGAGAGAGAGAGAGAGAGAGAGACGCTGAAAGTTTGAAGACCAGTCAAGTATATGTTCATATTAATCGAGGAGGCTGTAACGACCGTGTGAGAGTTTGAATGAAGGTATTTTCGCTGGATGTACATCTTCAGTCTTTGTTGCCCCACGTGAGAGATGTTCCCGGTTCACAGGGACATGAACCAGCTGGAGAGATGAGGTATTTAACTATTATGTACGTTATGATGTAATGTCCCCTATGAACTGCATATGTGAATATTATTTAGACCAATTGTTTACATCAAATTCATGCTTTAATTAATGGGTAATCATCAGTCCTTCCGTTTGCAACAATGAATATCTTCAGTCAGTTATAGAGCGTCTTCGACAATGGTATTACTTTTTTTTAACATTACGATTTTGACATCCAAAGGCACAACAGGACATTTTCCCCTCTTATTTGTGTATTTTGCCTGTTTTCCTCCATTGTTTTTCTGCCACCACAACGCGCGTACATGTAAGTGCTGAAAATTATTATGGCTGCTCTCAAATGGTCAAATTAGTAACATTTAATATAACGTTACATTTAATGTGGAGTACACATAATACGATTGAAAATACATCGCAAGTAACGCTGTTTTTTATACTTTTCTAAGTTTCTTTAGTTCTTTTTTTTAAACTTTTTTTTTGTTTTATTCTCCTACACACGTGTGTGAGGGTATTGATTATGATAAATGAACATAGTAATATATGATTGACTATATGATAAACAACAAACAGGAGGAATATAATTTTTTTATTTTATTTTTCTGTTACACCAACTTGACTTGTAATTAGATAATATTACATCTTAAAATACTCATAATCAGACTAAAGTACATTTTTGTTGGTTACATGTTATTCTCACAATGGCAGCAAATTATTCGTAATTAATTTATTTTCCCCAATACTTTTTAAAATCTTTTAAATTTTCCTTTCTAAAAAAAATCCTGTACTGCTTATGTTCAGAAGGTCTTCCAGGTTTGTGGAATTGACTAGTCGTGAGCCTTTCACTGAAAACTGAGACCCATACAGTATTTGATCACATGATTTACACAAATCAATCACTTAAGAGTTTTCTTAACATTGCAACATCTAATAAATCCTGATGATCACATTAATACTCAGTAAGTTATTTAACCATGTATTACTAGTGTTGGAAGGCTTTCAAACTTTATTTAACATGCAATGCAGGGATTCCCCAATTAGTTCAATAATAATAATAAATAATAATAAAAATAAGTTCACAGATATATAGATAGAAACGTGCTTATGTTGACATAATTTTTTAATTGTAATTAAAGTTGTTCAGTATTATTTAGTCGCTTGTTTTTAATTTTCTTTGCAGGCGGTATCACATAGACGAGACTGAAGACATGAGTTATCGAGAACCATCCAGAATAAAAAATGAAGATACCGAGGAACAAACAGGTTGGTGTCCATTTTTGAGTCTATATTGTTGACTGCTGAGAAACATTAATACTAGAATGCATGAACCAAAAAACCTACACAAATGCATAAAGGGGGTCAAAATGACCCGTATTGGAATTATTGGTTTTCTTCAAAAACAAATTAGAAGTAGATGTCCTATTAATTAAACAATAGTTAATCAAACATGTTTATTTGTCCACTTTCCTAGTTACACAAGATAAAATGTATTGTCTTTACTTTTTCTAAACTAATTTAGATACTATCTAGTCTGAACATTTAATCCCACATTTCTCACAGACCATGTGAAAATTATCTTTTTAGACAGCGATGGAACATTTCACATAGGATTTGCAATTTATGTACTCAACGTTTAAGCACTCAACGTTTGTGGTGATGATATTTCAGCGCCATATCCTCTAGTAGTTTTATCTAAAGCCAAACGCGCTTCATTCAGGCCCTTTCAGCTCCATGTGTGTTGTCTCTTTCTCCAGATGTATGCCACATTAATGCATCGTCCATTCTGATGTTTCACTGTAGACATCGTACAATGCCAATTTGGTAGACATCGCCCAACCCTATACTATGAATGCAGTCTGAACTTACTACTTTCAAAGCCATTTTAGCATTGTCTTTTAAGCTGTGAGAGCGAGTTGTGTCGTTTCCATGCCATTCAACTCCTCTCCCATTGTCTATGGATAAAGTGTCCATTGGATGCGAACTTCAAAGCCATTTCAGATGTAGAAGGTCACCTGGGTACTTTTTTTGCCAATGGTTTTATGAATACTGTGAATGGGTCATTGACGAATAAGGTTTTTAAAAGTGTAAAAAAATATAATTGAGATACAATTAATTTTGAAACCATTTTTTAGTTTTTTTCTAAGTGTTAACAATGAGATTATGTGGTTTTTACAATCAATTTACACAGCTTTTGTCAATTTTTTATAAGATGGAAAAAATTTGTCACCAAAAAAGTAATTCGGTTTAACCATGAATATATTTTAAATTATTCATTTACAGATAATTATTCATGAACAAACCTGATTTGACATTGATGTTGAGACGGTATATAGTGTGTAACATGGAAGAAATATAAAAAACATTATCACTGATCTCATAAATGTAATGATTTTATTTGACTACTTTAAACCCTCCAACATATTCAAGTAAAACTTTGCACAGGAAAAGGGGAAATATAGGGGAAAAAGCCTAATCTGCTTTATATTTGTATTATTGTAGTTCCTTTAGTTATTAAAAACAATATTATTTAATTTAAATATTAACTATATTGGTTTAACCGAATGACCAAGGCTGGTTATACTGAATGTCAACTGCCTTTGGCATTATGAATATTTAAGACAATACACAGGCACAACACAAATAGCTACAAAAGCAAATTTTATTGGTAATATAATATTAATGTTAAAAAGTACTTCAAACAATAAAACATTTAATTGTATATTGTTAACATTTCAATGTCCATTTTGAGTTTGTAACAGAAGAGCGTGCAGGTTTTGGGACATACTACTTTGTCATCTTTAATGGACAGCTTTGTCACTTAGTTACGTATCCTGTCATATAAAGTATAAACTGCACTGTCAATCATCGTCACATTTCAAATCGTCCACATTCAATTTAATTTAACTCTAATTATTGGAGAGAAATTTAATTGCACGTTGATCTGCCAGTTGTGGGTGGGTCTTTAATGCAGAGACTCTCCTCATGTGTTTGTGATTTAAATATAACGATGCATTTAAAATTTAATGGCCAAACGTATCATTACAAAAGTTCTCAATGCTGCTGCAAATTAAATATAAAGTGGATAAATGTACTTTTGTCAAGTTAGATACTGATAATTATTCACCCAAACCCCTTCATCTAACCCTGTCTACTTAACTGTCTGACTCGCACATCTGTTATGTTTGGAGTTTTTAACACTTTATATCCATGTTTTTAGTTCAAATCGAATCCTCGTCCGACTCGCAATGGGTTGTGTGTAATATTAGCGGTCAGAGTGTGCGTTGATCTGCACTTTGGATTCTGACCGGAAATAGTAGACCATCCGGGAATACTCTTTTCAACATACTACGATTTGGGATGTACTAATTCTATTTTCAGATACTATGAACGGATAGTGTGTGAATTGGGATGCAGCAAATGTTTTACTAGGTCTTATTAAGACACTGATTAGCTGGTTCTGGTGTGTTTAATTGGGGTTGGAGCTAAACTCTGTAGTACAGCGACCCTCCAGGACTAAGTTTGGAGACCCCTGATATAAAAAGCAACCGCAATGCTTCTATGACATTCAGATTTTAAGATATTCCTCTTAGGGTTTGGCTTGCTAGGGTGCTCAACAATGGTTGTTAGGGCATGGCTAGGAAGTGTTGAAGGTGATTGGCTGTTTGCTGCCCACCCTCATGTTTCTATGACACTTCTATCCAAAGATATCCCTGTTGATCTCTTTGAATGGCAGTCTATGGGATCAGTTGCTGGGGTGCTCTAAATTGTTGCTAGTGCATATAATAATAGTAATAATGATAATAATAATAATAATAATAATATAATATGAATTTAAAAACAAATTATATCTTTCTCTTCTCTTGGCAAGTGTCTTTGTGGGTTTCCCAGTAGTGAGCTGCGTTTTCCTTATTTGATAAAGGTATCTGCAAAGGTAAAATAAATTCAGTCAAAATGATGTAAGAATATACTCTGCACATTTGCTATTAATAAAATGTTGTATTTATTTATTCCAGATATGTACAAATATTACCAACATACATTGCTGTCATTCGGTATAACCAAATTTCGGTATTACCGAATGACACTTTTGGTTATACCGTATGACAATATTTTCAAACAATGCTTAACAGGCTGATATCTATCTGGCTAGCTAGTTAACTAGCTAGCTAGCTAGCAAAAGGACAATCAAAATGTTATATTTAGTACAAGTTTTTTGAATATTACAACATTTTCCATGTTTTATAGCAGTTGTACCGAATGACCTAATTTTTCGGGACATGCGTATGAGCAAGAGAAAACATGAATTTTTCAAATAGTTTATAGAAAGTTACTTACTTTGCTTCATGACCATGTGGTCCTTTGCAGGTGTCTGAATCATGTCACATGATACTGACCGCATGACTTGATCCAAGATGGTGCCTTTATATTGGTTACTCCGAATGACATCAATAAAATTCATTTTTCCGGACATTCTTTCTCAAAACAAAGCAACAACGACTACACAACATTTTAAAACCATTTTTCACTATGTTGATATATGATGTAATAAAATCATGCCAGAATAAAAAATATACACATTTTAAGATATTTTAATCACAATTGAAATGGCTGTATTTGCCTTTGACGGCCTTTGGACCTTTTGACACTTCAAAATCTTTAAAATACCTTTATATGTAGTAAAATATAATTAAAACCTTTTGGATTCAATAAAATTTATCAAATTGTACTACCTTACATACATTGGATGCCACATCTTTGTTTTTTATTATTATTAAGGCCCTTGGACAAAAAATGGCACTTCACGTCATTGACCCGACATACTGCTATATAGTAGGAATATGTGTGTGTTCAGACACATGGCTGGTGTCTGAGGCAGTTTTTTGGCTCAAAGCATAAAGGTCACAACATCTTTTTAAGTTATCCATAAAGTTTTAAGAAAACTAATTGAAATTATTATTGACAAAAATTTTTTCAAAATGTAGACCAAATTTTAGTATTCATTAGTATTCATAATCAGTTAATATTGTTTATTTGTATTATTACGTTTTTTTTTTTTTGCATTTATAATCATTGCATGCTTGAATACATGTGTGTTAGAGAAGGTATGGGAGAGCTAGACTGACTGCATGCACATATGTGTGTAAGTATCATATGTCCGAGGCAGGGAGAGGAGTTACAGTGCATATGTTGACTTAACAATTCGCTATACATTTCATTTGAATGGAAACCATTTGTTCTTCGGTGTGCATAAAACCACAAGCCCTTTGTCTGGAGAGCAGAGAACGGACAGAGAAGATGGAGAAGTTGAGCGAGTAACATCCTTCCAGAAATGGTCTTTCTCTCCTATGTCTGAAAACAACAACAAAAATATTAATAAAAGAGATTCTCTTGACAAAACAACTGTGTGGTCCTGTGAATTAAACCACAGGAAAGAGGCAAATTCAAGTCTAAAAAAATACTTTGAATCAAAATGATGTTGTGTTAGGGGTATAACAGTTTAGACCCAGAGACCAGTAGTGAAGAATGAAGACCAAGAGTCAGGAGTGAAATTAATTAAAGATTTTTTTTTTTACTGGAGAATAGTTTGCAGTTTCATCAGCAGAAGCCAGTTTCAAGTCTCACAAGAGTTCGTAGGCCGCACTCCCTTTCTTCCAGTCTCATCATACCGTACATACAATTGTCCCAACAGTTATGCTGTTTCCAAGGTCTAACCACGTCATTACTTCAATGTGGATGATTCTGATTGGCTCAGAGAAAATGCAGTCATGGTAAATTTCCACACATTGTCAGTTAATCAGATGCACGTGTCCATACACGTCAGCTGTTGATGCTTTCAGTGACCTTCCAGGTCTGGAGTAGGCACCAGCTTGTCCAGAAAAACAAGTCCACCCCAACATCTTAGGGTGCCCATTGGGCCCCTCCAATACTGATCTGTAACACAGAATATTGCGCACATACACAGATACATAGTCTCTTCAAGGTTGGAGCTGGCTGAGCTCCAATCCAAAATGTTCCCAAAACATGCTGATAACATGTGCTTTCTCTCAGTGAGAGGTACAGACAGAACTACAGGCAATATTCATCTTGATTCTTTAGTTTTTCAGTAAAAGGCAATATAAAATGAATGAAATATAATAAAAATGAAAGACAAATCCAAATTTAATCTCTGGAAGCCAGGCTAAGTGAGCAAACACTGTTCCTGCATTCCCAGCATGTTAGAGGTGTGTGATACTTCCAAAATCAAGCCTAGAAATCTAGATACACCCTAGCGGGAGTAAATCTAATTTGCCGTGGGTGTCGTCTAGCAACTCTTGATCTGGAAAAACCAAACTCTGGTCAGGCCAATCACATCGTGTACAGAGTTGGTGGGCGGGCTTAACATAATGACGGCAGAGTTGCGGAGGTTCCTTGTGCTACTTGTAAACAAAGAAGCTTGTGAACAGCGGTCTTGGAGTTAAGCTTTTCTTTGAGAAAAGAACAAAGAACGGCACTAAAATCATTCTTAATTTAAGAAAGGGGAGATTTGTTCAGAGTTTTGCCGACCGTATACGGCGAAAGTTTAATCTAGCAACTAGCTCCCCTTCACGTTGCTCTGGTTGGTTGTAGCGCTATCCAATTGCGTGCTGAGGGAATTTGAAAGACAACCGTTTCTATAAAGCCATCTATAAGGCTTTGATTATGGATTTTAATTAGGATATTTACAGGTAAATTGAAGTGGCAGTGGATTTCCAGAATTTGCTCTTTCAGTTGGATATAGGGTTGGGCGATGTCCCCTAAATTGGCTGTTGACGATGTTTACAGTAAAACATCGTGATGGACGATGATATTGTCATTTTTTTTTTTTTTTAATAAAAAATATAATTTACTATATCTGTATTTTGCTACCTCTTTAAATTAATACTATTTTCTATTTCGTTATTTTGCTAACCCAAATAAGGACTCACCCGCGCTAGGTTTCACGTGAGGGGAAACAAAGTAAAGAGTTTTAATATAGGCCTACCTCCTTACATACATACTATTTTCTATTTAAAACTATAATTTCGTTATTATCCCCGTGTTTTGTATGTGAATGCTGTTTTACGTGAATATATTACCACAGGACAGAAGCACAAAGAATTGTTTTCAAAGGAAATAAATTTGCAGTTACATCGCAGCCATGAAAACATGGATTCATGCTGAATGAGAGAGGGAGGCTGAGCCCAATTAAAGATTTGCCAGCTTTTCAAATATGTTTGCACCCAATTTTCCGATTTCCTCGAACTTTAACAATAGGCATAACCAAAAGGCTAACAGTTAGTCCATTTTATCCCACTGGACATCACGTTTATTTTCATAAATCTTCACTCGCGTCACACTCATTTTCGCAGGGAATTGTAAACGTTTCTTCCTTTCGTTTACTTATAATGAAGTCTACTGTATTATAGCCTACCCATTCACATGCTTTACTGTGGTGAAGTAAAAAAACAAAAAAAAACAATGTAGTTACTTCAAATTTTATTTAACACAGTTTGTTCTTATTAGACTTGGCGTCAAGTTTATTTGAATAGCGCAATTCACACACACACACACACACACACACACACACACACACACACACACCGCGATTTTAATTTTTTTCTCTGGCAGTGCATAATCAAACATAGCCTAAATGTCTTGACCCTGTGGAAGATAAAATTCGCTCTTCAGACGTTTTACAACACGTGTTGCTTTGCAACATCAGGAGAAAACATGAAGACGAAGATATTCGTGAAGGTGTCTATCCAGCTTGTGTCCCACAATCATCTCAAGCATGACGCATCTTTGCGGGAAATAAAACAAATCTTTTTTTAAACTAATATTTAATTGTCTTAATCTTTATGTTACCATTATTAACTGATAATTGTTTAAATGTTTTACAGGCTGTAGTGTGTTGTTTCACTGTGGAAGTGCTAAAATAAACACGCATGCTTATGAAATGGATTATTTAAAAATGTAGGCTATATATCTGGCATAGACTACAGTATTTAAAATAGCATATATGCTTTAGTTATACTCTCAATTTAATTTACAGAGCAATCCCTGCAAAGTTTTTAGTTTAACTATAGAAGAGGATTAGTGTGTGTCACTTTTCATAGCGGGGCGTGGCATCACGACGGTGGCGCTCCATCGTGATGTCGGTCAGCCATCACGATGGACGATGATATCGTCCATCGGCACAACCCTAGTTGGATATGAATACTCCCTTTATGCATTTTTAGGTGTGTAATAAAAAAAAAATTCTGTCATTGTATGACCAAGAAATTATTTTAATTACATTGATTAGTCCGAAGCAAGTTTTTGAAAAATGCATGGAATATCAAATACATGTTTTTTTTATTGATAAAACATTTGAAAAAATAACCCTTTTATGCATTCTAGGGTTAAGGTAACAAAGCTTTAGTTCACCAGATCTAGTAACTGTGAAATACTGAGCACTATTTATAATTATAGACCCTTTTCATAGACTGGTTTTCTTTTGCTGTTTGAGCAAATAGAGACATCAAAAATATATTTAATGAATACTCTCATTCACCGCTATAATAGTTTACCCAACTAATGGCGCATTACCAGTACCAGCTCAACTCGTCCCGGCTCGGCTCGCTTTTCGCTCTATTTTCCATTGCAGATAGTACCTCCACAATAGTACCTGCTCGTCATACCGTCGCCGCAGGAAACTGCCGTGACGTAATCTTCTACACGACACACACCCGCTACCCACACACAGGACAATGGAGGAAATCGAATATACAGTGAGGAAAATAAGTATTTGAACACCCTGCTATTTTGCAAGTTCTCCCACTTAGAAATCATGGAGGGGTCTGAAATTGTCATCGTAGGTGCATGTCCACTGTGAGAGATATAATCAAAAAAAAAAATCCAGGTTTGCACACACTGCAGGAGGGATTTTGGCCCACTCCTCCACACAGATTTTCTCTAGATCAGTCAGGTTTCTGGCCTGTCGCTGAGAAACACGGAGTTTGAGCTCCCTCCAAAGATTCTCTATTGGCTTTAGGTCTGGAGACTGGCTAGGCCACGCCTTGATATGCTTCTTAAAGAGCCACTCCTTGGTTATCCTGGCTGTGTGCTTCGGGTCATTGTCATGTTGAAAGACCCATCTTCAATGCTCTAACTGAGGGAAGGAGGTTGTTCCCCAAAATCTTGCAATACATGGCCCCGGTCATCCTCTCCTTAATACAGTGCAGTCGCCCTGTCCCATGTGCAGAAAAACACACCCAAAGCATGATGCTACCACTCCCATGCTTCACAGTAGGGATGGTGTTCTTGGGATGGTACTCATCATTCTTCTTCCTCCAAACACTTTTAGTGGAATTATGACCAAAAAGTTATATTTTGGTCTAATCTGACCTCATGACTTTCTCCCATGACTCCTCTGGATCATCCAAATGGTCATTGGCAAACTTAAGATGGGCCTGGATGTTTATGTGCTGGTTTAAGCAGGGGAACCTTCCGTGCCATGCATGATTTCAAACCATAACGTCTTAGTGTATTACCAGCAGTAACCTTGGAAACGGTGGTCCCAGCTCTTTTCAGGTCATTACTCCATGCAATGATGACGCAGTGAATAATAGTGACGATTCTCTCTGACCAATCAGCAGTCTGCTGTGTTTTCACGTCACGTTTTAGTATCGCCTCAGCTCGTTCAGAACCTCGAAAAAAAGTATCTGGAAGCAGGTATAGGTACAACTTTTACATGACAAAGGTGAGACGAGTTGAGGCGAGCCGGTACTGTGTAGTGGAAAAGCACCATAAGACGACTTCCGTTCTGAGAAACCCAGAAATGTGAAAAGGGTCAATAGAGAATACAACTCTGCGAACATAAACTTGTTTTAGCATATTAAAGATCTGATATTTGATACTCACAGAAAGATAAATGATCTCACTAGTTTCCTGCTATTAAATCAGGTGTCACTTGAATTTTCACATTTATCCTCCTTGAACTGATTCTAACTACTTTTGTTTGTTTTAGATCAGATGGAAGTGAAAGAACAAATACGAGAACTGATTGATGTTGAGGAGAAACTTTGCGACTTCAAAACTTCAAAAAATAGTTTTTCATTGACGGAAAACTGTGAACAGCAAAAGAAAATGCATAATAAAGTGAGAGATCATGTGTGCTTTGACTGTGGGAAGAGCTTTACTAGACCGGACAGTCTGAAAAAGCACCAAAGAATTCACACTGGAGAAAGACCTTTCAAGTGCTCATCTTGTGACAAGAGTTTCACTCAGTCTGGAACCCTGACTATACATGAACGATTTCATACTGGAGAGAAGCCGTACCACTGTACTCAGTGTGAGAAGAGTTTTAAATGTAAAACTGAACTCAAGTATCATCTGCGCGTTCACACTGGAGAAAAACCATTTAACTGTGATCAGTGTGGTAAAAATTTTAAATTATCAGCAAATCTAAGAGAACACCTGAAAATTCATATAAACGAGAGACCTTATGCGTGTTCATTTTGTGGAGAGTTTTTTACGCGACAGGATCATTGTAAACGGCACCAGAAAAAACACACTGGTGAGAAAGACAATGTGTGTTTGGATTGTGGGAAGAGCTTTATTAGAGCTGACAATCTGAAACAGCACCAAAGAATTCACACGGGAGAAAAACCTTACAAGTGTTCATATTGTGACCAGAGTTTCACTCAGTCTGGAAACCTGAAATCACATGAGCGAGGTCATACTGGAGAGAAGCCGTACTACTGTACTCAGTGTGGGAAGAGTTTCAAAAATAAAAGAAGCCTTTTGACTCACATGAAGAAATGTTGTAAGAAGTCGTCGCAATGAGAAACATTTCATTTTCATGTCAAATACGTTTAAGTAAATGGTGTGAGATGAAGAAAAAGACGTTGCTCCCAATGTGCAATAACTTTAAAAGTTTAGCTTTTTGATTTTGGTGAAAAGCTTAGAGAACTAGAAAGAGAACTTGATCAATGAACTAAAGGAGTGTTGGTTGAAGCTTCAGAAAAAAATTGTACAGTGTCAATAATTATTTTTATCTTTTTTTGCTGGATAATTACTTTGGTAAATAAGTAAATGACATGTCTTATTTGCAATGTTAACTATATGTTGATATTTTGTTATGATTGTACAATGAGTCTAGTTGACGCTGTAAAATAAACAATGAAGAAAGTTGCAATGAAGGTTTCTTTATTTACAGATGGTTTAAAATGCTGTTAAAACTACTTCAGTAAGTTGCAAGTGTGTACAAATATATAGGATTTACATATGTGCATGGGTTTTTATTTTGGCAGCCAGTTCAAATAATAAATATCCTAACCATTGCCTTACCTAATACTGGAAAATGTAAGTTTTCTTCAAATTCTGAATGGATTATCGCCTAGAAAGCGTGCATAAAAGTGCTTCCTTTATAATTACTAAGCTGTCCCTCATCTTAATTTGTGATCTCACAAAGTTCTTCTAATCGATTAAACTGACTGCACAATGAATTTCTTATTTAGGCAACATAATGTCTAGTTAAATTTAATATGAGATGATTTGAAGTGTGCAGATCTAGAGAAAAACCTTTTAAAATGGTAAATGGACTGTGAAAGGGTCACTTCTATATACCGCTTCAACATACCTGTAAATATCCTAATTAAATTCATAACAAAGCCTTAATTAATATTTATCCTCTATATTATTATAACGATTTTCTAATGATTTATTCAAGACATGATTTTACTTAATCAATAGAATTACTGATTGTTTGTTCGTCCTTTTGTTTTCTAAAGTTTTTTTGGTCTCTGAGTAGAGACTGAGGGTCTGACCTAGAGATGTGTGATGTGTCACTAAACACTTGATAGCTACATGTTGTCGTGTGTTTGTATTTTGGAGGTATCACACACCCCTAACACGCCGGGAATGCAGGAACAGGGTTTGCTCACTTAGCCCGTCTTCAAGAGATGAAATATTGATTTGTCTTTTATTTGTATTATATTTTATTCTTTTTATATTTCCTTTTACTGAAACACTAAAGAATCAAGATGAATATTGCCTGTACTACTGTCTGTACCTCTCACTGAGAGACAGTACATGTTATCAGTATGTTTTGGGGAACATTTTGGATTGGAGCTTAGCCAGCTCCAACCTTGAAGAGACTGTATCTGTGTATGTGCGCAATATTCTGTGTTACAGATCAGTGTTTAGGTGATGTACAATGGGCATCCTAAGATGTTGGGGTGGACTTGTTGTTCTGGACAAGCTGGCGTCTTCTCCAGAACTGGAAGGTCACTATGGGCCTAATTCTGGGGTGAAAGCATCAACAAGTTACGTGTAAGGACACGTGCATCTGATTAACTCAAAATGTGTGAATTTACCATGACTGTGCGTTTTCTCTGAGCCAATCGGAGTCATCCACCTTGAAGTAATGACGTGGTTAGACCTTGGAAACAACATAACTGTTGGAACAATTGTATATACGGTACGACGAGACTGGTAGAGGGTTCTCATGAACTCTTGTGAGACTTGAAGCTGACTTCTGCTGATGAAATTGCAAACTATTCTTCAGTAAAAATGTCTTTAATTAATTGCACTCCTGACTCTTGGTCTTCATTCTTCACTACTGGTCTCTGGGTCTAAACTATGAACCCCTAACCACTGCATTTATATAGTGCTTTCAACAGACCCATGGCCACCAAAGTGCTTTATATATTGCCTCATATTCACCCATTCAAACACCAACGGCAGTGCCAGCCATGCAAGGCGCCATCCAGCTCTTCAAGTGTTACTGGGATTCGGTGTCTTGCTCATGGACACCTCGACACTTGGTCAGATGAACCACTGAGCCACTGCCGCCCTTTGAAGTGCTCACATTGTGATAAGAGTTTCATTTGGGACACCTGCAATCACATGAGCGAGAGAAGCCGACCTATATTCAGTGTGGGAAGAGTTTCAGCCATAAAAGAAGCCTTCTGACTCACATGAAGAAATGTCGTGAGAAGTCACAATGAGGGAACATTTAATTTTCATGTCAAATACTTTTGTAAATGGTGAGAGATGAACTATAGCATCGAGTTTCATTTAGTGTAAATAATTATTAGTATATTTTCTGGATAATAATTTGAAAAATCTGCTTGAATAAGCATTTTCCATGTCCATGCAACTTACTTAATCACTAATGTTTTCCATATTGTTTCCATATTGTACAAGAGTCATTTGCTCTGAATAATAACTATACAATGTTCAAATAGTTGGTTGTTTTCTTGATTTGCAGATGGTTTAAAATGTCATTAAAACTGCCAGTGTGCACAAATATAAGGCATTTGTAGTGTTGAGGTTTTTTTATTTTATTTCAAGCAAACGTTTATTTATATTTTATAATTGAACTGGTAAAGATGCTTCTGAAACAATTAATAATATATGTTAAACAATTAATTGTTTATATTCTTTTACTTTTTGTTCATTATCTTCATTTTGTTCAGCGAAATATGCATTTTTGTTTATAAATAATATTTTGAGTTCGTTCTGTGAGTGACGTCATTTGTAATGGTCCGGTCGCGCGCATGCTCAGTCAGAACAGCCCGTGATCGGAGAGAGTCAGTCAGGTAAGTCTCGGCATTAAAGAGTGAAAATATGTTGTATTAAGTCACGTTTCGATTTGATATTAATTATAGAAGTGCCCTACAAACGGAACAAGGTTATTCATGTTTTATAGCATAACATTTCGATGTATTTTTGGAGTTTTATTCCTGCTTGTGTTTGTTTTACGTTGCCGCCAATGCGCCGAATTAGAGCGCGTTGTTTTCCCTGTTAATAAGTTTCTCCACATATCATTTTGGTGGATTGAGTGTGTGGAAATTTGGTTAATTGTAGTAAATGTGTGTGGCTTTCATTTCGATGTTAAAATAATTGTTTATAGCCATATCTGTGACCTGTATATTAGATGAATTGCAGTTACTGTTTGGGAGGACGGGGCTTATCGTGTCTGTTCTCATCATCCTTCAGCTGAAAGACTGTGTGTGTGTGTGTGTGTGTGTGTGTGTGTGTGTGTGTGTGTGTGTGTGTGTGTGTGTGTGTGTGTTGATTGTCTGTTCTCTGTCAATAAACTGCAGATGTGGTCCCTGAAGAACCAGGGGGGTATTCCAGAAAGCAAGGTTAACTTACCATACCTTAAACTCTCGGTTGATTAACCTAAACCTTGTTTAATCAAGGTATGCTGGTTCCCAAAAAATTGTCCCGTTATTAAGTTCAGACAACTCAGAGAATGTTACTGGATAACGCACAAGACATTGTATCCAACAAATAATAGAATCAACAGGGCAATGAATCGACGATTCTTCATGGTAACAGAAGACAAAGCGCGCCATTCTTCTTCCTCTTCTTCTTTTGTTTAAAGGGTAACTAAACCTTAAACCAACTCTTTAGTTAATGATCTGCAAGACTGGGGCTATACTAGTGCTGTAAATGTAATGACATTTGGGTATAAAGAGTTTTAATTCTACAATATATGGTGTAAAGATGTCTTAGTGCTGCCCTCTTAAGGTTTAAAGGTGGCTACTGCAGTTTAATTTTCCTATTGGACGTTGTTGGCTCTTCCCACGCCCCTGGCATTGGTTCAGCCCCTGGTATAAAAACATCTTGTTCCATCAAGAGATAGTACAGCACAAATACACACTCAAAAAAAGGGTAAATAAAAGGATAGCTTCAAGTTAGCGTATATATTTTTAACATTAGCTTTATCTGTTTTTAGTACAGTGGTTAGGATGGGACGTAGGTGTAGTGTTGCTGGTTGCAACAGCACTGCTGGACTGCATGGCTTTCCGGCAGACTTGGAAATTAGGCGCCAGTGGTTACATGCGCTTGGCCTGGAAGACCGTGAGTTTTCGCCTAGAGCTGGAGTGTGCAACCTGCATTTTACGCGGGATTGCTTCACCAACACAATGGAGGTGGAAATGGGCTTCTCCAAACAGCTCGCATTGAAAAGCGACGCAGTGCCAAACGCTGCTCCTCCTGCATGGACTCCACCACCGCAACGACGTCTTGTGGTGAGTGAGCTTATATTTTTAATAACAATTTTGTTGCAAAGTGTGCTAAACGTTAGCATCAGCTACTAATGGGGCCTGCTGTGGTGTTAACATGTCCTTTGGACAAATAGTGGGTTGTGGGGATGGGTTTTGTTTGGCAGAGGTCAGTGGGGGTTCGGGGGTTATTTGCCCACTTTAGTGGGTCGGCGGACAAATGGTTCGCGGGACAGGGGGAATCGAGAACATGTCCACCCCCAGACTATCTGAATGGCTCAGGAGCCCATTGTAGTATAAAAAGGTTCTCTATTTTGTTATTGTGAGAATATTCACATTACTAATATTATTTATAAACATTTTAAAATCTCTAAAATGACTGAATATAAGACTGTAATTGTAAACGATAACACAATTTATTTTTTTAAGCCTAAGATGACCAGAGAAATTGGGTGCCAGACTGAATCGGTCATCACCAGATATGCAGGTGTGCAGGCTAACGTGAAGCCCATCAGGAGAAGCAAAGGTGCTTTTGAATACTATGGAGGTTTTGTATGGCAATGGTCAAGATGATATAATTTTGTTTTGCACATTCGCTGCTTATTGATGAACATTTGATTATTAATTTGTGCAGCCACACAGGTCAGAATGCCTAACAGGAGAGTGTCGTGTAACACAGTCACACTGAAGGGTTGTCGCGGGGCAACCTCTACACCAATGAAGAGGAAAAGATGTGAGGTATCCACTGATGACCATCAAAATGGAAATGAGAGCACCATGAACTATACAAGGTTTTGTGTTTAGTCTCGTTAGGTTTTATAAGTTAGCAAATACTTGATTTTTTTATACTTTTGATCGTTTGTCATGAAATTATTTCTGATACATACACATTAAATAACCAAATTGTGATTGTTTTTGATTTTATTTAAATTTGGTTTTGCTTTTACATAGGGTCTCCAATAAAGTATTACCCCACAAAGAGACTAAGTACATCGTTTATGAAGATAAACTGCTGGAGCTTTTTGGAAGATGCCCTGTCTGCACCCAGAGTTGGGTTGTTTCAAAAACAACTATTGGGACACTTCTCCATGTCAAACAGCACTGTGCTCACTGTGAGTACTCCAGTGATTGGTTGAGCCAGCCAATGGTAAACAATATACCAGCGGGTAACCTTCAGCTCTGTGCAGCTGTTCTGTTCACTGGCTCTTCATTTTGCCAGATATCGAAGGTGAGCGATAATAATATATGGTGCTGTCATGTATGCACACCCCTTGGGTCATTATATGAAGATGTTTTTTTTTTTTTTTAGTTCTTGGAGGTCTTCAAAATACAGGGGATCTCTGAGCAGTGCTTCCAAAAGCATCAGGCCAAGCTCCTTATCCCCACTATTAACTGGCAGTGGAAGATTGAGCAGGATCACCTTATTGAAAATGCCATTGCTGATGGGGCTGTGACCCTTGGTGGGGACAGGAGAGCTGGTTCACCTGGTAATAAATAACTCATTAACTACATGTATAAACTGCTGTCAGGATTTGTTGATAAAGTGCAAATAACACAATTGTAGGACATTCAGCAAAATATGGCAGCTACATCATGATGGACCTCAAAGCCAATAGGGTCATAGACATCCAACTAGTCCAGGTAAACAACTACACAATGAAAACACTGGATATGTGAATTACTGTATACTATGCATTGTTCTAAAGTATTTTTTGTGTTTGCAGAGCAATGAAGTTGGAAACAGCCAATGGATGGAGAAGGAGGCATTTGAAAGAAGCCTGTCTCTTCTTGAGCAAAGAGGTGTTGTGGTCCAGTCTTTGGTGACTGACCGTCATAAAGGGGTACAGAAGTTCATAAGGGAGCAAAAAAAGGACATTAGACACTATTTTGACCCTTGGCATATGGGAAAAGGTTAGTGTTTTGAATAGAACGAAAACAAGTGGTAGACAATTATATCTGAAGATTGCACAAATTAATGTCATTAATACACTAATTCATGTCATTAATACACTAATTCATGTCATTAATACACTGTGCTTATATCCTCTAAATCTGGTTTTCAAACCTGTCCTGGAGGCACCCCAGCCCTGCACGTTTTGTGTGTCTCCCTCATTTATCACACCTGATTCAACTCATCAGCTCGTTAGTGGAGACTGCAAGAATTAAATTGGTTGTGTCTGATAAGAGAGACATAAAAAATGTGCAGGGCCTCCAGGACAGGTTTGAAAACCACTGCTCTAAATGCCTCAAATATTTAAAGTCGCACTATGAAAGAAAAAAAAAAATCACAAGGCCAGTTTTATATATTTTGATCTGTTACAATATCCCAAACCTTTCCAACTATTTGTAAATTGTGAGAAAATTGCTATTTTAACCAGTGAAGTGGGATGTGTGAGGGAGTCGCCTGTATATTGCGTCTCTGCTTTCCCCTCGGGTTCCGGTGTTATGCTGCAGAAACGCTTTACTCTCACTGCAGTGTGAACAAGTGTCACAGCAGCCACCGAGTGAACGCACAGAGTAACGTCATAACATCACACACTCAAATGTATCTAATATGATAAACAGAGCTGCGTTACCTCATACTTATGAGCGGAAATGGCGTCAGGACTGTGGCATAATAAAAATCCCGCTGCTCGCGAGGCGTGTGTTTTGTTCATCTCATTAACAATCGCTCCAGCGGCCTTGCTCAGCTCCCACAACACTCGCGCGACCCTGCTCTGCTTCACACTACAGTAACGTTAATAATCGCATTCTTGAACATGATTTCTGAACACCACATGTCCCAGGATTCTGCACTCAAACTTGCCGTCATCAAACTACGCCTTTGTTTTGAATAGGCAACCTCTAGGCAACCTCTAGCGCAACCAGGTTTTCCAACCGGGGTGCTGTCTGACGAGAGCAGGGGTGCCATGTAAAAGTCCTTCACCCACGGTTCGTCATGAACTGATGACGCATCTATAATATGGGTTGTAACTTGATAATATCGCATTATGTATGTTTCTGTCACGTGCTGGTCTCTCGTGATACATTACAACAGCGATAATAAAAGAAAAACATGGGCAAAAGGTCTATCTTTATACACTTTGTTCAATGCATGCGAGTACTGCCGTATGTTCGAATATGACCAGTCATTTTCGCCGTCATCACCGGGTGTAGAGCCAGAAGACGCGAATGAGAACTCAAGCGCGCTGTCAGAAGACTTGCACTTGAACGGACAAACTAACACAAAAAGTATGTCAACATGTGCCACAAAATTGAGAGAATTTTCAATGGGTGCCATAACTGAAAAAAGGTTGGGAAACACTGCTCTAGCGGATGGAAAAGTTACATAGTGCACCTTTTACCTACATCCATAAATGCCCCAATAAGGTTAATTTTTATCATATAGCCTAGGGTGACCAAATGTCCTATTTCCCCAGGACATGTCCTGTCCTGGCTGTTTTTTATAAAGTGATGAAAATGTCCATTGGGCCATTAAAAAATTGGGAAATTGGGCCATTAAATTGACACCCAAGTATCATTTGAGTATCTCGTTGCCAGGCCGAGTGTCCTGGTTTTCGGTAATCAAAATATGGTCACCCTAATTTAGCTGAATGTTAGTCAACCACCTTGGTCTATACCAGGGATGTCCAAACTTGGTCCTGGAGGGCAGCTGTCCTGCAGAGTTTAGCTTCAGCTGGCCTCAACACACCTGGGGTCCTTCTCAATTCTTATTTGTGCATCCTCGTTTCCTTTCCTCGCCTCCTTTCCTCGTGTCTCAGCTCCACCCCTTCAGGATGCGAGGAAAGGATGCAAGGAAAAAACGCAATGACAGAGGAATTTAATCAAGTGAAATGAAATCCCCTTGCTCCCTTTAGCGTCACTTCAAATCGTCGTCAATTAATGATGACTACACTGCTGGATTTAGCTTGCACGTCTGAAATCTTGAACATTAGAGATAGCTATTTATATTGTAATAGTTTAAACCTTCACAAAATACCACATTTGTCCATATTTTATTTAATATTACCAGTTATTATAAGCAATTTTTATTTGTAGTGTATAGTATTACAATTTAAATTTCTTTAATTTTCTTGTGCTTTGATGTAATTCTTAAAACTGTCCTACAGTTGTTGTTATTTGACATACGTTTGTGTCTTGTACATGTAAACATAATATAATTTATAAACTGTGGGAAGATTACGTGAAGGGGGAGGAGCATTAATACGTGCATCATGTTTATTCGATAAAACACTTCCGCAAAGGATGCACTGTGTATCCTCACTCATAACTCCTCAGAAAGCCTCCTTGATCCTTTGCTCCTCGCGGTGCAATTTGAAAGTTGAGATGTCCTACAAGATGGCTAAGCTCGATTGGTTTACGGGTCATATGATGGTGATGTGAGGAAACAAGGGATATTGAGATGCACTCCTGCTTGAAGTTTATAGTATGTAAGTAAGTAAGACCTTGATTAGCTGGTTCAGCTGTGTTTCATTGGGGTTGGAGCTAAACTCTACAGGACAGTGGCCCTCCAGGAGCAGGATTGGACATCCCTGGTCTATACAGAGCTGTGGGAAACACTGGTTACAGTAATTGTTTTTATTATTCTTTTATGTGCTTAGGGCTTGGGAAAAAAATAGATGCCCTTAGTAAGGGTAAGGGACTGCAGGATGTGGGGCTGTGGAGAAAGAGTGTGGTCAATCACCTTTATTGGTCTGCGACCACATCAACATCTGGGGCGGAGGTAGTGGCCAAGTGGAGCTCTGTTGCAAACCACATTCAGAACGTCCACAGCCACGTAAATGCCCTGTTTCCTTCTTGTCTCCACGAGCCTCTGGTTGGTGATCAGGCAAGACACTGGCTCAAACCAAGTAAGTACAGATGCACTTTTGTACATTTGTATTCACGTCACTCTCTAGATTTATATTGATCTCCAACAGCTCAATGGCAACAAGTCAAATTTAATCCAAATTATAAAACTGATAGAATTTAAAGCTTTCCTGCCACACTGCCATATTAACAACTTTGCATATTTTGTTTAGGCACAGCAGCATGTGAGAAATTCACAGCAATTTTGTTGTCACCATGTCTTATTAAAGACATGCACAAACTGAGTCCAGAATACCACACCTCTGGAATCGAGTGTTTCCACAGCCTCATTCTGAAGTACTCACCCAAAAATGTGGTGTTCACCTTCAAAGGAATTTTGTGCAGGTAAACAGAATAATGGATTACACATTTAGGACTACTTACTAAATGCACTACAATGCACTGAGACAAAAATGCATTTGCCCACATGTCTAAATGTAGGAAAGAAGTTGAATAAGCCCTATTTCTAAAACCGGTGGAGTGTTCCTTTAAGTCATGTTAGAGATTGTTTCATTATAATAGTGATTTAAAGTATTTTTTCCCTTTCAGACTACAGCTTGCTGCGATGCATTATAATGAAAATGCAGGCAGATCAGAGGCATCTACTGCAGCTGGTGATCTGCGATACTCAATTGTTTTCCCGAAGTATAATCATGGCGATTTCACAGTGAGAGCTCTGAAGAGCAATCCTTCCACAGGTAACTTATACTTGT
Organism: Gobiocypris rarus; assembly: GCA_023029165.1. Lineage (NCBI taxonomy): Eukaryota > Metazoa > Chordata > Actinopteri > Cypriniformes > Gobionidae > Gobiocypris > Gobiocypris rarus. The sequence goes on from CM040911.1 coordinate 44,425,452, forward strand.
ATTGAGTTATCTCAGAATTAAAAAAAAAAAAATATATTTATATATATATATATATATATATATATATATATATATATATATATATATATATATATACTACTATTTCTGAAGGTTACATTGATAAATTGATGGAGCTGCTGTTCCACCATGTGGTGGAAGACCCTCAGCCGTACCTGGACTTCTCTGGACAAATGGCTGTGCCCGAAAAACTGTGTGCTCAGTTTATTGGACCTGATGAGGAGGCAGTGAGTTGACAGGTCACGGTTCTTTAAGAACACATGAGGTGTGTGATAATCTCTTATTTGATTGTCATTAAAATTATGTCTAATCTAAGAAATAAGTGTGTGTGGTATTTATGTATGTATGTGTGTGTGTGTATAGAAATGTTTGTGCTTTATATTTCAGATTTAAAAAATATATATATATATATATATTAGGGATGCAGCAATATAGTTAGTCCACGGTTCAATACATACCTCCGATTTTAACCACGCTTTTGGTTCGGTTCTGATGTCTTCTCACATCACTTTTTTAATTATCTATTCTTAGGCGACAAGAACAGCAAGAGGTTAAGGAGAAAAAATACTGCAATACTCTATAAAATATACATTGATTCTTATTAAAGCTACTGTAAGTTTTTCAGTCAAGAGCAGTGAGTGATTTTCTCTTTTGTTGTTGTATTAACATTAAAGGGATAGTTCACTCAAAAATGAAAATGCTGTCATCGATTACTCGCGCTCAAGTTGTTTTACACATGAATAAAGTTCTTTCTTCTGTTGGACATAAAATATGTTTTGAAGAATCTTGGAAACCAATCAGTTGCTGGTCCCCTTTGTAGGAAATAATCATATGGAAGTCAATGGCTACCATCAACTGTCTGGTATTCTACTGTCTGTGTTCAACAGGAGAAATTAATATAGGTTTGGAACAACATTAGAGTGAGTAAACAATGACATCATTTTAGAGGTGTACTGTCCCTTTAAGGACAAGCAGCAGCACTTCACTAGGCTGCACTGCTGTCAATTGAAGACCTGCATGTATCTAATATACAGACACACGCCGATTTTATTTTCACTTTAGACATTAATGACTGTGTTTATGTTAACCTTGTGTGTGACAATATTAGCGCAGTAAGACTACTTAGTCCAGTAATCTTGTGTTTGACAGACGGTAAGTTCGTGCGCTCATGTTAAAATCGTGCTTAAGCACGCAAATGAAATGTTCAACTGGCAAGGATTTAAAATGCATGCAAGTAATGAACTTTCGTGATTGTGAATAACAATCGTGTTCCGTGAGTAACTCTACCACTAACGTGTGATGTGAATGTAATGTATGCGTTGTTCAGTATTGGGATGGAGGCAAATGATAGAATGTGTAGAAAAATAATTAATTAAATGCGAAACCGAATAATTATTGAATCGCATTTTGAACAAGTCTGTGCGAGCGGTTCAGTTTTGAACCGTTAATGCTGGCATCCTAATATATATATATATATAATTGAGAATATATATATCCCTAATATATATATATATATATATATATATATATATATATATATATATATATATATATATATATATATATATATATATTTATATATATATATATACACTACCAGTCAAATATTTGAGAATGGTAAGATTTTTTTTTAATGTTTTTAAAGAAGTCTCTTCTGCTCACCAAGGCTGCATTTATGTTATTAAAAACACAAAAAAGCTGTAATATTGTGAAATATTATTAAAATGTAAAATTACTGTTTTCTATGTGAAAATACAGTGGGTATGGAAAGTATTCAGACCCCCTTACATTTTTCACTGTTATATTGCAGCCATTTGCTAAAATCCTTAGAGTTCATTTTTTCTCATTATTGTACACACAGCACCCCATATTGACAGAAAAACACAGAATTGTTGAAAATTTTGCAAATGTATTAAAAAAGAAAAACTGAAAAATCACTTAGTCCTAAGTATTCAGACCCTTTGCTGTGACACTCATATATATTTAACTCAGGTGCTGTTCATTTCTTTTGATTTCTTCATTGAGATTGTTCTACACCTTCATTTGAGTCTAGCTGTGTTTGATTATACTGAATGGACTTGATTATGAAACCCACACACCTGTCTATATAAGAACTTACAGCTCACAGTGCATGTCAGAGCAAATGAGAATCATGAGGTCAAAGGAACTGCCTGAAGAGCTCAGACAATTGTGGCAAGGCACAGATCTGGCCATGGTTACAAAAAAAATTTCTGCTGCCCTTAAGGTTCCTAAGAGCACAGTGGCCTCCATAACCCTTAAATGGAAGACATTTGGGATGACCAGAACCCTTCCTAGAGCTGGCCGTCTGGCCAAACTGAGTTATCGGGGGAGAAGAGCCTTGGTGAGAGAGGTAAAGAAGAACCCAAAGATCACTGTGGCTGAGCTCCAGAGATGCGGGAGATGGGAGAAAGTTGTAAAAGGGTCAACCATCACTGCAGCCCTCCACCAGTCGGGCTTTATGGCACAGTGGCCTGACGGAAGCCTCTCCTCAGTGCAAGACACATGAAAGCCCGCATGGAGTTTGCTAAAAAAAAACACCGGAAGGACTCCAAGATGGTGAGAAATAAGATTCTCTGGTCTGATGTGACTAAGATAGAACTTTATGGCCTTAATTCTAAGCGAAGAAAACCAGGCACTGCTCATCACCGGTCCAATACAGTCCCAACAGTGAAGCATGGTGGTGGCAGCATCATGCTGTGGGGGTGTTTTTCAGCTGCAGGGACAGGATAACTGGTTGCAATCGAGGGAAAGATGAATGCAGCCAAGTACAGGGATATCCTGAACAAAAACCTTCTCCAGAGTGCTCAAGACCTCAGACTGGGCCTAAGGTTCACCTTCCAACGAGACAATGACCCTAAACACACAGCTAAAATAACGAAGGAGTGGCTTCACAAAAAATCTGTGACTGTTCTTGAATGGCCCAATTGAGCATCTCTGGAGAGACCTGACAATGGCTGTCCACTAACGTTAACCATCCAACCTGACAGAACTGGAGAGGATCTGCAAGGAGTAATGGCAGAGGATCCCCAAATACAGGTGTGAAAAACTTGTTGCATCTTTCCCAAAAACACTCATGGCTGTATTAGATCAAAAGGGCGCTTCTACTAAATACTGAGCAAAGGGTCTGAATACTTAGGACCATGTGATATTTCAGTTTTTCTTTTTTAATAAATCTGCAAAAATGTCAACAATTCTGTGTTTTTCTGTCAATGTGGGGTGCTGTGTGTACAATAATGAGAGAGAAAAAATGAAAATGATTTAAGCAAATGGCTGCAATATAACAAAGTGAAACATTTAAGGGGGTCTGAATACTTTCTGTACCCACTCTATAGTAAAGTGTAATTTATGCCTGTGATCAAAGCTGAATTCATCATCATTACTCCAGTCTTCAGTGTCACATGATCCTACAGAAATCATTCTAATATGATGATTTGCTGCCCAAGAAACATTTATGATAATTTTCAATGTTGAACATTGTATTACATTTTTTAAGGATTCTTTGATTAATCTAAAGTTCAAAAGAACAGTATTTATCTGAAATAGAAAGCTTTTGTAACACTGTACTACCATTCAAAAGGTTTTTTTGTGAAAGAATATTTATTCAGCAACAATGCATTAAATTGATCAAGTAACAGTATAATAATAATAATAATAATAATAATAATAATAATAATGAATTTTATTTGTAATGCACTTTACATTTCTGCAATCTTAAAGTGCTACAGAGCATCTAGAAGTACAATAAAAAATAAATAAATAAAAAACACAGTTAATTAAATACAAAAAATAAGAACTATTTAAAACTATTTAAGAAACTATTCAAGAAAAATTATTTAAAACACATTCAGTGGAAAGCTTTAGTAAAAATAAATGTTTTTAGGTTTCGTTTAAAAACATCTGTAGTCTGTGGGGCCCTCAGGTAGTCCGGGAAGGGTATTCCACAGCCTCGGAGCAGCAGATGAAAAGGCCCTACCGCCCATGCTGCAAAGTTTTGTTCTGGGAACTTGGATGGTGTTTGTGTTAGCAGAACGAAGTGTGCGTAGGGATGTTGGGTGGGTGAGAAGTTCTTTTAGGTAAAGGGGGGCATGTCCATAAATACACTGTTGGGTGAGGAGGGAGACTTTATATTCCACTCTGAGCGGCACAGGGAGCCAGTGAAGAGATTTAAGGATGGGGGTGATGTGTTCATGCTTGCGCACCCTCATCAGGATCCTGGCTGCGCTGTTTTGGATGTACTGCAGTCGCTATAATGTATAGACATTTATAATGTTGCAAAAGCTTTATATTTCAGATAAATGCTGTTCTTTTGAACTTTCTATTCATTAAATAATCCTGTTTTCAACATTGATAATTATAATAACTGTTTCTTGAGCAGCAAATCGGCATATGAGAATGATTTCTGAAGGATCATGTGACATTGAAGACTTGTGTAGTAATGCTCCAGATTGAACTTTAAAATATTCAAATAGAAAAAAAGGTTATTTAAATTTGTAAAAATATGCGCAATATTACTGTTTTTGCTGTATTTTTGATCAAATAAATGCAGCCTTGGTGAGCAGAAAAGACTTCTTTCAAAACCATTAAAAAATCTTTATATTTATTTATTTATTTATTTTCAGAAGGACATGGTTTCTGTTCCTGCGTCACTTTAAAGATACTTCTTCCTCAAACGAAGAGATGATAAATGGCAGCAGACTTAAGAGTCTGTCTTTCAAAACAGCTTCACTTCGCCTCAACAGTTTCAATTATCACTTTTGATTCTGAGACTTTGCTTTTAAGTACTCGTTGACTAAATGTATTCGAAACTACAGCACTACGCTGTTCAATCCAGTCAATATACTATCATCTTTCGAAACAGCGCATGAAGTTATGATCACTTGTACAGGCTGCTCCAGGTATCTCCCACCTATCAAATTCTCTTCTATATGGAATCAGCATGTTTAACACTGGAACTTGCATTTTTAAACACTGTAGCTACCAATATGTTCACAAGACAGCTTAAAGTTTACAGTTAGTGGTCCAGTGGGTTAAACCATGGAGCTGATATGCAGAAGGTTGACCACTGATCCCAGTGGTCACCACCAGTGTGTCCTTGAGCAAGGTTCTTTACTCCATGTTGCTCCAGGGGGATTGTCCCTGTAATAAGGGTAAGTCGCTTTGGATAAAAGCTTCTGCCAAATGCATAAATGTAAATGTGCATCAAACACAAGATAAAGAGCTACTTAAAGCCTGGTATGGATATTATACCCATCTGTCTGTCATCTACAACATTCAACATAATGATGTATGATAATTGTTTTAAATGTGGAGAATGTCTAAAATCTGATCCATACATGTTTGATTTTGCATTAAAATGCATTATGCTGTGTTTTTGTTGAATTTACAACTCTACATGTTTCTGTTAGACATGGTTTTTCAGGTTGTTGTTTTTTTGTGGTAGTCCAGGGTGTAAGTGCTACTGCTTCAAGTTTAGACCAAAGAGGGCAGAAATATTGTTTTTATAGCTGATTTTTAAAAATTGTGTAGTGTGTAACTCCAGGTATAAATTCTTTATGATCCTGGTCCCAGCACATGGAGGTATGACCACCTGTACATGTTGGCCAGCACCACTGCGATATGCAAGGTGTCTATAATCACTGAAAGAGAGGTGGTGCACGTGTATGTTAAAGTGGAGGGTAAAACATTTAATAAATTATTTATAAAAACATTGATCTAACCTGTTTACAAGTGTCTCTTCCATTTCACCAAATAACTGGATAAACCAAATAACAAATAAACATAGGGGTTTAGTGCTGCTGGCTCAAAGCCTGGATGATTGGTTTTACAGCCCACTCCACCAATCTGGTCACACCTGTTTACTAACTACAACATGATTTATTATTTGGTATATGTGTTTAGTTTATAGTAACACTCTGGTCTTGTCATGTTTCATAGCTATACCTTGGGTATCTCCCTACAACAGACATTCTCTATCAGGGACAGTGAGCTGATTTTTTTTTTGCTCAATTATTAACACTAAATCATACCCCAATTAACCTAAATGCATGGGTTTAAAATTTTTGAACGTTCGTTAGCATTAGCTATGCGCATTAGCCATAATGCTAATGTTTTACCACTGGCTCCATTCTCTCTGGCGCTTTTGCTTGCTAGCATCGTCGGCATCGGGAGTTAATGCAGTTTAAGGCTCTGGCCCTATGTCCAAAGACAATTCACCCTCCTCCACTTCAGGTGAAGGTGAGGGAGAAAAGTCCTCTACTTCAAATGACTGCTCTTTTGCAAAGCTACTGTGTCACTCCAGTCTGACAGCTGTTAATCAGTCCATCACTGCGGGTCTCAGGTCCATGCCCCTCGATTAGCACCACACTTGGTTAGTCTCTGCTGGGCTCTGCCCACTTTTCCAGCATTTTTCAAATATTGCATGTGGGTGGAGTTACCCTTTAATGGCGCTTTTCATAACCTGCTTAGTGCACATCGCCACCTATTTGGCAACAGTGTCCCTCCTTTGGCCTTGACAAACTCAACACTCCTTATCTCTATAGTTTCCTATTTATAAGGGCTAGCTCCACTCCTCAGCCTGTAACAACAAAAGCCCCGTTACCACTGAATTTACCCGGAACAATTTGTACCAGGAACTTTTTTTTACAGGAACTTTTCCCCCCCAGACCTGCTACTGTCTGCGTTTCCATCGTGGTCTAAAGTACTGTGAAGATTAGGCAAATTAGTCCGGTGATGTAGGACTGCGCGCGACTGCTCCTCCCAGTCACCGACGGACAGTAATAATTTTTGCGTGACACTGTATGCAACAATAACAAGTATGGAGGAGATTCAAGCAGCGCTGCTTTTGCTGGTTATGTACTGGTTTACTAAAGAGGTAGCCTATTTAACAAAACGGCGGAAAAGAGAGCACTAATACTAAAGCATATTCTGCTTTAAGCGTGTAAAGCTAGATTTAAAATAAGACAACGTATGTTATTATCAGCTATTATGGACATTGACCGTGAGATGGGATACGAATGCGCGCCACTGGACAGAAAGAGCAATACTTTTAAAGAGTAAGATACTTTTAAAAATGCCAGTTGAAATAAAATGCTGCGTGAGCTCAACCAATCAGCATGTTCAGCGCCCAAGTTCCACCCCCGAAAGTTCCTGAACTTTGAAAAAGTACTACCTCGCGAGCAGGGACTATCGGAGGGGGAAATATTTACCCAGAACTTCATTTAGACCCTGGTTCCTGTGGTCGAAACACACCGACTACCACCTCAAAGTTCCTAGTTCCTGGGGAAAGTTCCTGCGGTGGAAACGCGGCTATCCAGGGACCAAACTGAACATTATACACAAAAAAAATTATAATAATGAAACCCTAAACATAAACGCAAGCAACAATCTATGTAAACCCATGAGTACTCAGGCATACTAAATAAAGAATGGAAAAAGAAAAGGAAAAAAACAAACATTCAGTTGACATGAGCCGCTCTGGAGCAGGTTATGTTCAGAGAGTGAGTTGCTATAGCTACTTATTTACCCTGAAAGTTACCTCTGTTTTTTTTTACTGAAAGTTGAAGTTATCTGCTTGCTTACTCTTAAACATACCCAGTTATTTCACATAATAATCTGCTTTCTGGAATACCCCACAAATGTGTCTGTGGTTCATTTGTGGTGCTGGGTGAAATCCACTACATATTTGAGACACGTTTTGATAACATTCACGGGTGTGTAATTAGATTTTTGAATTGCTTTTCAATGACAAAGCATTTAACCTGTTATCTGAATCACCAGATTATCTTGTTTAATTCTATAGTTTCCTTCTACGCAAAGATTAATTTCAACATTTAAAAAAAACAGTTTAAATGCATGATGATTACTGGCTTAGTTTATATATGTTAGAAACTAGGGTTGTCAACGATTAATCACCAATCAATTAATTGTCGATAATACATTTAATTGATAAAACGCATCGATCATTGATTGATCAGGGTCATGCATGTGCATTCGGCACAACCGCGAAACACAGGAGGAAAAATAAAGTGAGCGCGCAGGAGTTATGGTTGGGACTATTTTACAGCTGGAGTAAGACCTTCATCTTGACTATAAGTTTGCTTGTGCACTCACAGCCTTTTGCTTTGTGTAAATGCAAGTTGTAATGTTGTTTTTCCTATCTATATCAGATTTATCTTCTATAGGATGTATCTGGTTAAGAATAAACACGGTAGCGAAGCGCGCCGATGATCATCTTCAGCGCATGCAGCTCCAACAGCAATGCACAACTAATAATGATTATAATAGGGACTGTCATATTACATAACATTTGTTTGGCTATCACCAGACGGTGAACCTGATTTCACCAAGTACAACGTGTTCCTGGATCAACATCTTTGACCCTGGATCAACATTCCAACCAATCAGATTTGATGGACCAGTTTACAGTTTGTCATGTTTCTTCTTACCAGGGTTAGGTGCTTCTACATCAGTGTTATTCACCTATTATTTTCCTCAGATTATTTAGTGATAAGTTATGGGTAGGATTAGGTTTAGGGGTAGGGATATAGTTAGGACTACATTTTCAGACAGGAATGTTGCTCCAGGATCAACAAAATATGTTGACCCAGGACCATGTCTTAATTGGCAAAATCATGCCGTGCATCACCAGACCAAGCTCAATTTAAGATTGAACATTGGTCTGGGGAGTCTGCTATATTTTCTACTGCACAAGAGGCATGATACATGAGCATAATTCAAATGTCTCTGTATCAGTGTTAATTTTGTTGACGAATAATTTTCTTCATAATTTTTTTCAACAACCTTTTTTCACTGACTAGTGTTGGATGACAAAAACTATGACACAAATCTACTGTCATTTTCGTCAACGATAAAAAATGAGACGAAAATGTTAGAGAGGGACGGTTAGGGAAGAGATCCTGTCAGAACTGATGTCCTGTGTAACAGATGCGCACATTTGTGTTGTAACCATAGGTTGTAACATGCGGATATAACGGCTGGAAAACACGGCGCTGTTGAGCTTCTCAAATACAGTGCTTTGGAGAGGCTAAATCAATGAATGGCACACATTTATTACAGGCAATTGTTTATGAATTAATGCTGATGAATAAGGACAGTGTTTACTTTACGATGTTTATATGGTCATATGTTTTAGACGGTTGTGTAACAATGCAAATTTTATCTCCCTTGTTGATCTGAAAATTCAGCTTTGTCCCCGTTATGATTGAATCACAGGACTGGATACCAGTTGCCTTGTCAAAAAACTCTTTATTGCCATATGTATCAGGCATAGGAGAGAAACTTGCTGTCTTCGTGCCAACTGTATATGTTTCTCAATTCCTCCGTTTCTCTACCCTCTCCCTTCTCCATCCTCCCTTCTCTGTCTCCCATCTCTCCCGTCGTCCCGTCTCTCATCTGAGGCAGTAAACTCAATTTGGATGTTATATACTATTAACAGAGAATCTCGCTAGGAAGAAACTTCCTTAGAAGGAAGAGAAACTTGTTTCCTATGTTTAAAATAGAGCGTATACTTCATGCTTACATATGTTGCACAATCCACTTTCCTTATAAAGATTCAGTTGACAATACATCATTCAACAAATGCATACTACTGTATGCATCAGTGAGAACATGTGCACTGTGTATGCACATTCCTGTAACAAATATAGCTCATCCATGTCTCTCCTTAGAACACATGTACAGACACAGTCTGACTTTACATTGTACATTATACAAATAATTATGAAAAATAATAAAACATAATAATACTAAATAAAAATAACATTAAACAATAACATTGTAATCTTCATCCCTCATGTGAACTTGAAAGAGCAGCTGTAACTGCAATAGTGAGGTGCAGACATTTCAAAATAAGAGTCTTATAGCCTCTTTACAGGAAAAAGAAATTACATTAACAGGTTACTGTGTGTGTGTGTGTGTGTGTGTGTGTGTGTGTGTGTGTGTGTGTGTGTTTTCCTGCAGAACATTCCTCTTATCTGCTAACACTGAGTTAGTTTTTTGTGTGTTTTTGTTTTTCTTTAACATAATTTTAATGTAGGGATTTAAGCTGTCCTTTAGTAGCCTGACAAGCCAGACCCACATCAAGATGTTGGGTCTGGAAACTCACCATTGACAGGGCTCAATCCGAGGGGCGGGAACAACGGTTGTCTTTCAAATTCCCTCTGCATGCAATTGGATAGCGCCATCAGCGCCAAAACCAACCAGAGCGAAGAAGAAGGTGAAGCCGAGCTAACATTAGTTGATAGTCTTTCGCCGTATACAGTCCCTGACAAAAGTTGTGTCGCTTATCTATTTTGTAAAAACACCTGCTATTTACCTGACTTTTAATTCATCAATTGGTGTTAGAAATAGCTCATATGAAAAAGCTAAAACCCTCCCAAATGACGTTTAATGCACTGAAATAAATTCGTTTTATCAAAAAGATTTATCATTTAATCAAGACAGAAAGGTCAAATTTTGGCAAGACAAAAGTTTTGTCGCCTATACAGAAATTTAACAAACTTGCTGCAAATACAAAAATATGTTAGCAAATTAAGTAGTGGTGCTGTGAGATCCAAATGTAATATCTTGTATGACTTCCATGAGCTTGAAGGACTGCATCTATGCGGTTTGGCAAGGATTCATACAATTTATTGATGAAGTCATCAGGAATAGCAAAGAAAGCAGTCTTGCATGCCTCCCAGAGTTCATCAATATTCTTTGGCTTCGTCTTTCATGCTTCCTCTTTCATCCTACCCCACATATGCTCAATGATGTTCATGTCTGGTGACTGGGCTGGCCAATCCTGGAGCATCTTGATCTTCTTCGCCTTGAGGAACTTTGATGTGGAGATGGAAGAATGCGATGGAGCATCATCCTGCTGCAGAATTTGGCCTCTTTTATGGTTGGGAATATAAGAGGTAGCTAAGATTTCTTGGTATTTTAGACTATTGATGTTGCCTTCCACCCTGCAGATCTCTCGCACACCTCCATACTGGATGTAACCCCAGACCATGATTTTTCCCCCACCAAACTTTTCGGGTCCATGCGGGCTCCAGTAGTTCTCCTGCAATATTTGCGGCAACTGTGCTGTAATTCAACAGTAGATTTGTCTGAAAAATCCACCTTCTGCCACTTTTCCGGCATCGATTCTTTTAGCAGGCTGTGGGCTTTGGCAAATGCCACACGGTTTTTCAATTGTCTTTTGTTTAGTGCTAGCTTCTGGGCACTGATTCGCCCATGGAGGCCATTTCGAGACAGAATCCGACAAACTGTTCTGGTTGACACAGGGACTTCAGGTGACCAGGTCTCGTGGAGCTCTGCTGCAGTGGAAAATGGGCTGGCCTTCGAGCCATCAAACGGTCCACTCAAGCAGTTGTCTTGCAGAGTCTGCCTGACCTGGGTTTGTCATAAACGTCTCTAGTCTCTTCAAATGATGAGACACTTTGAAGGTGTCTGCCACATCAGCAGTGGATCTGGTCTTCAGCCTCTTGATAATCAAAACTTCAGTATCAGGGTGAATCTTAGGCATGTTTGCAGAGGTCTAGTTGCAGTTGATGTGAAGGTCTAGTGCACTGGGGTTCTTTTTATACACACCTGAGATCTAATTGATCCATTATTAGTCACAGGTGAAATTAACTCAAATGATTTTAGCAAATGGCTGCAATATAACAGTGAAAAATTGAAGTGGGTCTGAATACTTTCCGTACCCACTGTAGATCCTGGCTCACCATAGGTTGAGACAGATGATCTTTTGTTTTCTGTTATTAAATCGGGGTTCACTTGAATCTTCACATTTATCCTCTTTGAACTGATTCTAACTACTTAATATGTTTCTTTCAGACCCGATGGAAGTGAAAGAGCAAAGACACTGGAGTGAAATTTCAAAGGTGATGATCCTGTAGTTTGTTTCAGCCTGTCGACACCTATAAAATGTGCTTACTGTGCCAATTTACAGAAAATCTCATCACCATAATGAATGAGGTGAAAACAGGGAACTTTTGGCTTTTCAGCAGCTCAGATAAACATTATGGCCTGTACTTGAAGCAGTGATCACAGTTCACACCTGCAGTGAAGCCCCTCCCACAACAATTCACCAATAAATACTGGGAATATCCACATCATCCTACAAGAGAAGGACAAACTCCAGGTGTAGCAGCTGAAATCTGTGTGACTGTTAAAGATGGAGTTTATTAAAGAGGAGATTGAAGACATGAGTGATCGAGAACCATCCAGAATAAAACATGAAGATGCTGAGGAACAAACAGGTTGGTGTTCATTCTTGATTCTTTATTGTTGGCTGCTTTGATATATGTGAATTAATAAACAGTATATGGATGATAAATGATAGAGAAATGCATCTATGATCTTAACCTTGAATGACAGAACAACCATTACGAAAAAGTTTATTCAAGTGTGTTATTAGTATACTTTTAAACTAAAAATAAGTCTACTTTTTATGTACTTTTCAGAAATACATAAAATGACACTTAACTTGATTTATACTGTACTCAATCTTTTGATCAAGATATTCTTAAAAGTATAATTACATATTCTAAGTTTACTTGGCTTGAAGTTGTTTAATATTTTGATTTAGTAGCCTATTAAATACTTTTTATCTGCATAGTTTTACATTTTCTTGTAAACTTGAAAATACTGATTTATCAAGAAAAAACATGTTCCTACTTCTGAGTATCTGAATTTGTGTAGGCTAGTCCACTGGTAGTTTACATAGGGATTGACTTCAAAACATCTTTACTCATTCCTGCCAAATACTGATTTTTACGGCTATACATGTTTTCAATGTTATACAGTAGGGAGCGCTATTACTATTTTTTTTTAGTACAGAATCTACAGATCAAATCACAGACAAAGAAGAAGAAGCATAAACAAGCGATAGAAGATTGCTTGCGAAAACGTAAAACAACACAATCATCAAACATTTAACAGAATTTTAACCAAAAATACCAAATGTTACTGAATGAAATGTCAAACCTAGGAAGGTTGTGAAGGACTGTAAAGCTTTGGGAGATTTGATGGACTCGATCTACACCATCTTTATTTTAATTATCGTTCTCAGTTCTGATCTGAATGTAGTCTTTGACAAAAATGTGATTTTCTCACATTCAAGTGTTGATAAAAAAGGATCGTGAAGCTAAGATAAAGTGGACAGAGTTAAAGTACAGTTAGAGGTATATTTAAAGTATTATACATTAATACTTAAATAATAACAGTAGTATACTTGAAGTAAAAAAACAATAGATTAATAGTTAACTATACATATGATGTTAAGTTCACTTAAAGAAAACTTACAAGTATACTTGCAGTATAAAACTACTAAACTACTGAAAGTACACTTCAAAGTATATTCATAAACTAAAACATTTTTCACTTGTAATATCGCTGCAGTACAAGTGAAAACGTAGTTGTGAATTGTAGTGCACTTAAAGTTTACTACTGTTACACTGTTATAGCACAATTAAACGTATACTTTTAAACACAAAAAAATTGGGCTTTTGTTTTAGGCCTATTTAGTCCCAAGTAGTATTGAAATAGTGCACTTACAAGTTTACTGCTAGTACATTGATATTAGAATACATCAAATATTCTTTAAAAATTAAAAATTACTAAAGTAAACTTCATAAAATTAATTTGAAGCATACTTTTTTTTCGTAACGTAAACCTTTGGCAAATGAAAAATCTGATACCTGATCTCTGTTGTTAAATCAGGGTTCACTTGAACTGTTTCTAACTTGATGTGTATTTTAGACCAGGTGGAAATGAAACAGCAAAGAAGAACTGAATGAAGTGAAGGAGGAACATCATAACTTTACAACTATAAGAACAAAAGCCAAAAAGCTGCACACCTGCACTCAGTGTGGAAAGAGTTTCACACGTAAAGGAAGCCTAAATAGACACATGAGAGTTCACACTGGAGAGAAACCGTATACATGCACTCAGTGTGGAAAGGGTTTCACATATTTAACTGACCTCAAGTATCATCTGCGTGTTCACTCTGGAGAAAAACCATTTAACTGTGATCAGTGTGGTAAAGAGTTTATTTCATCATCACATCTAAGACAACACCTGACAGTTCATTCAGATGAGAAGCCTCATGTGTGTTCTCTCTGTGGGAAGAGTTTTTCAAGGCTGGACAGTCTTAAACAGCACCAGAAAACACATAATGAAGTGAGAGATCATGTGTGCTGTGACTGTGGGAAGAGCTATACTACAGCTATTCAACTGAAACTGCATCAAAGAATTCATTCTGGAGAAAGACCTTACAAGTGCTCATATTGTGACAAGAGTTTTTCGGTCTGGAACCCTGATTATACATAAGCGAGTTCATACTGGAGAGAAGCCGTACCACTGTACTCAGTGTGGGATAAGATTTAGACATTCAAGTAGACTAGTGAATCATATTAAAAAGCATGGTTCTGTGTTATAGTGAGCAAATGTTTTCTTCAGATCCAAAATGTTCAAGTAAATCATGTAAGATTAATTTAAAGTAAACATGTAGATTCTATGAATTGCCACAAGATTTGTGTGTTATTTAATTATTTGTGTGAAAATTGATTTTTTTCTTTGATTGAACTCTTACACAAAGAACTACCTAAATTAAAAGAGACATATGAAACAATTTCCTCAATTTGAGTTTTAAAATTGAACATGGATGCTGAAATTGTGGACGAGTCTTTCTGACCTCAGCACAGCACAAAGATATACTGATCGCATGTCTGATATTATTGATCTTCTCAGAAAAAAAAACGAGGCAAACTCATTGCATTTGCTTTTGGAGAGAAATTCACTGGGAATGTGACTTGAGGGGTTTAAGTCTCTCGACAGCTAAAAAAAAGAGTGCAGGCGTTATTTATTTTGATGCTGAATATTTGAGAAGGTCTGTCTTGCTGTGCCTAGTTCCACATTGAAATCCTGAAGGGTGTCTTTATAGATGTTTGTGGCGAGGTAGACGAGCGAGAGATGTGGGAGGAGCGAGTAAGGCATATAAGGATGAGCGACACCAGTGAAGGACGAGAGATAACAAGGACTGGACTTTATGTTGTGTTTTATTATGCGTTTGTGTGCGTGGCAGTCTTTCGTGGGGGGGTACCCGCGTTACTTTCGTTTTGTTTGATTTATTTATTAAAGTTTTTAAAATGTTAGCCGGTTTTCTCCACCTTCTTCTGTTTTCAACGAACTTCATTACAATGTTATACTAGACTACAAGTTTTGTCTTCTGCCACATTCGCTAAGCTTTCATGCATTTTCTTTTTATACTTTGAACTGCTTTTGTGTTTCTCCAAGGTGCTTTAGGTCTGCCATTCTTTTTCCTGACTTTCTCAGGAGCAATGTCATCAATTACATTCTTGACTTTTGAGTTAAAGCCTTCAAGAAGAAAATTAACTGAGTCTGCGGATATGCTTGGTGTCAGAGATAAGGCCATCATAAACAGCACACTAGTGTTCTCATTTAAGCATCTCTTTTTGACAGAGACAGATCTAGCTTTAATGGCAAGAGAGATTGATATATCAAAGAAACTGCTGAAATGATCAGACAGTGCTACGTCATTAATAACAATCGATGAAAAGTTTAGACCCTTACTGATAAGTAAATCTAGATTGTGTCGACAATTTTATGTGTGTGTGGCTCCATGTACATGCTGAGTAAAATCAAAAGTGTTAAGAACAGTCATGAGATATTTTGCTGTACTGGACTCTACCAAGTTCCTAATGGTAATATTAGTTTGATGTGTGATAGGTATAAGATTAGATTGGTTTGCCATACGGCTTGAGATTCTGTCAAGTAATAGAACATAAATAGAGAAAGCAACCGGCATACTGGGTTCCCGCTTGTTCTGTAAACATTTGATAGTTACTTTCACTGAGAACTGGTATCAGTTGTTTTTGGTTTACCTACAGCAGATGGAGCTTTTTGGTTGATATCTGGGGGTTTTCAGCGATAGTGTGATCGTCTG
Source organism: Gobiocypris rarus (assembly GCA_023029165.1). Taxonomy (NCBI): domain Eukaryota; kingdom Metazoa; phylum Chordata; class Actinopteri; order Cypriniformes; family Gobionidae; genus Gobiocypris; species Gobiocypris rarus. The sequence continues at coordinate 44,441,461 of CM040911.1, forward strand.
GTTCCAGCATACACTAGTTCCTCCATTTTCTCTGAGAAGCTCAAGATACTGGAGAGAGGAATAACATGTTTGGTGAGGGGGCTGTTGCTCTGGTGTTACTGGAGGCTGCTATATGTTGTCCTGGCTTCTCTGGCTGTTTTCCAGAAAGTAATCTTTAGGTGCTGAATCTTGGAGCAGTTCTAATCTGTCACAGTATGTCTGTGGTGAGCTCTGTGGGCAGGGCTCAGCTGTGAAATGTGTCCGTGAGTAGCGGTTGTTGTGGCTGTGTGGTGTTATCATTGTCTTTGTGGGATGTGTCAACTGCATGTCCATTCAGATGCTGAAGTTATGGCCTGTGGTCATTCATACTCTGTAAGGGTGTTTTTGTGCCATTCAGGTTGAGTGGATTGCCACACACTGCTGAAGGATGATAGAGGGAGAAATAGATATTGTCCTTTAGCACTCTTGCACCTAGTTTCTCTACACTAATTTTGGCCTGTTGAGGAGAACTAGATTCATGAGACTCACAGATTGTATGTTGAGGGTGTCCATGATGAAAGTCTGTTGTGCGTTCAGTCTGGTTTGTGGTGTTCAGTCTTCTTTTAGGCTTCTTTTATGGTGTTACTCGAACTATACCTTAGGATGTTGCTGTCTGTGGCGGTAGTGCTGAATCGGTTGTATCAAAGGCTTGAAAATTGATTACTCACTCTATACAGGGGCTGTTTAACTGCGTTATGCGAGAAAGCTATGTTCTTTTTTTTATTAAAGTTTTTTATTGTTTTTGTTTTTTTTGAAGGTTGATAACAGACATACAACGTTACAATCATAATAAAGGGTTACAGGTTTCTGTAGGCACATATTAACAATCAAAGAAAATAAAAACAAAACTAGTACCAGAAATATTTACAGATTTTGTGTTTTGGAAAGTTTCTATATCAAATAAAATAGAAATGTTTAGGTTAGAGGCCTGGGCAAGTGTTCGTATGTCTTGGATTTTTTTGAAAAATGAAAGCAGTCACAATTTAGAACAAATAAACAGTAAAAAAGAAGGGGAATGGGGGTAAGAGGACAGGGGTATATACCTAATCAGAATAGATCACATATCGAAGGAAAAGCATATCGAAGGAAAAGATTTTAAAAAATGTCCATATTTCAATTGATTTCTTCTTGTTAAAAAGTGCTTTCTGACCTGAAAATGTACATGTATGTATTTAAAATGTTAACAAAATAAAAATATTAAGTACATTTTGTTTTTGTGTAAATGCTTTTTCCCCCAATTATTCCAAACAAAACATTTTCCCAAAGTAAAGAAAAATCCTTGTCAATGTTCTAATCTTTCCACAGTAATTTAGAGTAATGGCAAAGCCAAAATTCATGCACTAAAGTCTCTGAGTGCTGTATACAAAAAGAAAAGTTTGTATCAATATCTTTTTTTTTTTTTACTTTTTTTTAATTATTATATAGAAAAAAATGACCAATAAATGGTTAAAGATTAATGGTTAAAAAAAAGAAAGAGAAAAAGAACATGAGGGTAAGATATACATCAATTAGGGTGTATATATTAAAGTCTTTACAAACTGAAGTAGTTTTACTTGCTTTCTTATTTACAGAGGATGAAATAGTGTTAAGATATATGTACATTCTTTCAAAAAGATACAAAAAATTATAGATATGCCTTGCAGATGCTGGATATTATCATCAATGAAAGCCTCAACATTTTTCCAACATGTCCTGGAATTTGTAGACGGTCCCTTAAAGATTGTTGACGTCACCACCAGTGTTGAGGAAAGTTACTTTAAAAAGTAAAGCATTACAATATTGAGTTACTCCCTTAAAAAGTAACTTATTGAGTTACTTAGTTACTTTTTAAGAAAAGTAATGTTAAGTTACAGTTACTTATTCTCACCTGGACTGGGCTTGTTTTTTTTGTTTTTGTTTGTTTATGACAAAAATGTTCTATTTTTGTGCAAATGTAAAGACCTTCATACCAAAATTTAAGCTGGCCTATAGATATGTCACATTTTGACTGTATCATCAAGAGAAAGACAGAACTAACCTTTGGCACACCAAAGATCTGATATTTGATAGACAGACACATGATCTCATTTGTTTTCTGTTATTAAATCAGGATTCACTTGAATATTCACATTTATCCTCCTTGAACTGATTCTAACTACTAAATGTGTTTATTTCAGACCCAATGGAAGTGAAAGAGCAAAGACAAGACATGAAGTGAAATTTCAAAGGTAATGATCCTGTAGTTTGTTTCAGCCTTTCAACACCAATACAATGTGCTTAATGTGCCAATTTACAGCAGATCTCAGACATCACCATAGTGAACGAGGTGAAAACAGGGAACTTATGGCTTTTCAGCAGCTTAGATAAACATTATGGCCTGTACTTTTTAAATGCAGATTGAATCAAGAAACATTATCACAGTTCACACCTGCAGTGAAGCCCCTCCTACAACAATTCACCAATAAATACTGGGAATATTCCCATCATCCTACAAGAGAAGGACCAACTCCAGGTGTAGCAGCTGAAATCTGTGACTGTTAAAGATGGAGTTTATTAAAGAGGAGATTGAAGACATGAGTTATCCAGAACCATCCAGAATAAAACATGAAGATACTGAGGAACTAACAGGTTGGTGTCCATTCTTGATTCTTCATTGTTGAATGCTTTGGTAGATGTGAATTAATAAGCAGTATATGGATGATTAATGATAGAGAAATGCATCTAAATGAACATAACCTTGAATGACAAAACAACCTTGCAAAATGTAAAACAATCATCAAACATTTAACAAAATATAAATCAAAACTGCCATATGTTACCGAATAAAATGTTGAACCCAGGACAGGTGTGAAGGAACGTAAAGCTTTGGGAGTTTTGATGGACTCGATATACACCATCTGTGTTTTGATTATCATTCTGAATCCGACCCAGATGTAGTCTTTGACAAAAATGTGATTTTCTAACAAAAATGCTAATTTTCCCCACATTCAAGTGTTGATAAAAAAGGGATCCATGAAGCTAGAATGAAATAGAAAGACTTAAAGTATAGTTAAAGGTATATTTCAAGTATAAAAAAAACAAAATAGAATAATATAAACCTATATGTATGATGTTATGTTCCAAGTTTAATTATACTCACAGCATAAAACTACTAAACTTTACTGAGAGTACATTTCAAAGTGTATTAAAAAATGTACTTCAAGTATTAAAATAGTAAACTATTAGTATACTTATACTTATATGTTACACCTGGTCACATCATGTGTTTTCTCTGATCAGATGGGTAGCCGATCGTGAAAAGACCAGGTGTAAATGCCTTCCGAAACGCATTCGAGATGGATTCAAATCTGATCAGTCAAAGCACTTCGGAAGGTGGTTTGGGTTGCATTCCAATAAAAATGTAACAAGTCTAAATGCATCTGGTTGTTAAAACTGATATGTACATTTTACTCCTCCCAAAAATGCTACAAAATAAACGTGAGAGTGTGTAATTATAGCCAGATATGACAGCGATATTGCAGCCGAGTATCTCTTCATCAAGCCAATGCACAAACTTCCGCAAAAAAACGAGAGCAAGTCGCAGATGCTCAACACACAATCATCTTCATTAAAAGTAAAGAACTAAATTATATTATCAGTGCTGTTGCCACGCTCTCCTATTATGGTCTTTGATTTTTTAAATTAGCTTATGATTAATAAAATGTAGCTCATATCTGTTGTACTTGATGACTTGAGCTCCATTAAATCTGCATATAGTGCAGGAATTGAAGATTTATATCCGTTTTGCGGAGATTGCATTTATGTGGTCAAGTGTAAATGGAATTGTTTTGATAAATCAGAAAGCTATCTAAAAGTAAAAACACATAATGTAACCAGGTGTAAACAGACCTTTAACGTTACTACTGCTACAATTATAGTAGCCTACACTTAAACTTATACTTTTATACACTACAAAGTGTCCCAAGTAGTATTAAAATAGTAAAATTACAAGTTTACTACTAGTACATTGATATTAGAATACATACACAGATTAAAATATACTTGAACTTAAGTATACTTCATAAAATGAACTGAAATGAAAATGAACATAAAGTATACTTTTGTGTAAAGGATTTTTTTTTTTTGCACATCTATTGATTCTAACTTGATGTGTATTTTAGACCAGGTGGAAGTGAAACAGGAAAGACAAGAACTGAATGAAGTGAAGGAGGAACATCACAACTTTAAAACTCAACGAACAAAAGCCAAAAAGCTGCTCATCTGCACTCAGTGTGGAAAGAGTTTCACACATAAAGGAAACCTTAACACACACATGAGAGTTCACACTGGAGATAAACCGTATACATGCCCTCAGTGTGGAAAGAGTTTCGCATATTCTTCTGATCTCAAGAATCATCTGCACATTCACTCTGGAGAAAAACCATTCAAGTGTGATCTGTGTGGTAAAGAGTTTATTTCATCATCACAGCTAAAACAACACCTGATAGTTCATTCAGGTGAGAAGCCTCATGTGTGTTCTCTCTGTGGAAAGAGTTTTTCAAGGCTGAATCATTTTAAACTGCACCAGAAAACACATAATGAAGTGAAAGATCATGTTTGTTGTGACTGTGGGAAGAGTTTTAATAGACCTGACTATCTGAAACAGCACCAGAGAATTCATACTGGAGAAAAACCTTACAAGTGCTCATATTGTGACAAGAGTTTCACTAATTCTGGAAACCTGAAAGAACATGAGCGAGTTCATACTGGAGAGAAGCCGTACCACTGTACTCAGTGTGGGATGAAATTTAGACATTCAAGTAGACTAGTGATTCATATTAAAAAGCATTGTTCTGTGTCACAGTGAGCAAATATGTCCAGATCCAAAACGTTCAAGTAAATCATGTGAGATTCACATAAAGTAAATGTGTAGTTAGCTAATAAACTAGTGTTGCTGTGAAATGCCACAAGATTTGTGTTTTATATTTTGGAGAACAAGAAAATAATTGAATTATTCTTTGATTGAACGCTTACTCAAAGAAATACTAAAAATGGGCCTTTCTCTACTGAAATAGCATAGAGTTCAGAACTTCGTAACTGTTAAAAGGTGTGCATGTGTATTATGAATTAGGGCTGGGACAAAAATTGATGCATCACGAAACAAAAAAACGTTTCTGAGTTTTTCCGAATGCATCACGATTCTCTCTCTAATCGATTCTGAGCTTCGTTTTTAACAGCAGATGACATTGCATGCTTTTGAAACAGCCATATTGGCTCTGCATCCACTGCTTACACACACACAACTTGAACCTTCTATAAAATAATCATTCATAAAATTAAAAAATGTTGAAGTGGCTGTTTAAATTATTATTGCGTCATAAAAGCATTTGGAGGTGTAAGTACATTCTCAAACTCAGCTAAACAAAGAAGCAGAGCTTTATTAAAGCTGACAATCTGACACCGCACCAAAGAATTCATTAAATATTACAACTGCTCATATTGTGACGAGTTTCACTCAGTCTTCACACAAGCGAGCGCATACTGGAGAGAAGCCGTGCCACTGTACTCAGGGTGAGAAGAGTTTCAGCCATAAAAGAAGCCGCCTGACTCACATGAAGAAATGTTGTAAGAAGTACTACTTTTTTTTTTAATAGCCTAATGTCTTTACAGTTTTATGGGGATATACAGCATTTTTTAAATGTATTTTCCGAAATGAGTAAAGATATGTATATGCAGGTTTATTTAAAATAGCAATATTTTATGTAAAATTCACATTAAATAGCTACATTTCTCAATTTAATTAATGGTGAAATCATGAATTTGCATAGTTTAGTGGAAGATTGCTGCCATCTACTGGAAAACAGACACTTTTCTAGTTATCAATTAATCGTTTGTGCATGAATGCTATGCAATTACCCTTGCTGTGTGTCTAGGCTGTAATGTGGTGTAGGTGCTCTTTTTGTATAGCATAACATGTTAAGTGTCACCCTCATTTTTGAAAATATACATGAAATGCACTATCCAAACTTAAATGGTTGCAATTCAAGAATGCTTTAGAGTATAGGCATAAGTTTGGTCTCATTTGAAAGAAGACAGTAAGCAGATTATTGCTTAGGTGAAATCACTTCAAATAAAAGTATGAAAAAGTTATGGAAGTTTAAATCAAATTTACGGTACTGAATATTTAATATTTTTATATAAAATATATGTGTTACAAAATTCTGTGTACTCTAAAATTAGTATCAAATTAAAGCCATATGTCTAACCAATTTGTGTTTCAAATTTGAAGTTGATATCACAAAAATTGAAGTTCCCATGAGATTTTGTTTAGGCGCTGTACCACAAATAGCCACGGGTGTCATTGAAATTCCATTGATTTTTTTACCAATCTCCTGTAACAAATCTATTAATTTTTTTCCAGATGTCACAAAACAGTTGGCAGATATAGAACCGTGAGACTCAGACATTTCCGACGATATGTGTTTTGTCGAGATTAAAACAGTTTTTATTATAAAATAAATGTTGTAATATGAAACATGACAACCCTCATTAGGGGAGGAGCAAGGTAATGGTCCATGGTAATGCAAGGTCCGATTTCAAAACTGAGTTCACAGGATGAATCTCGAGTTCGTAAGCTTTCAAATGATATATAGTTTTCAACATTAAATCAGGATAAATATAGGATATAATTGTTTTAAACATGCAGTGGCAAATGGGCCCACATGTGGGCCAGTGACAGTTAACTATCATCAGCCTTAAAAAAAAAAAATTTAAAACACAACCAACATATAAAACAACAACAACAATAATAATAATTACAAACATCAATGAAGTACAAAAATACAACAGCACCCGTGTTTCCACAACATAACTTGTAGTGCTAAACCTTGATACAGGGGGCACAAAGTAAAATCTTGCCTAGGGCAGCAAATTGGTCAGGGCCAGCCCTGTCTGCTTGAATAAAAGAGTCATCTGCTGTAAATAATAGAATCTGTAAAATGTTAAAATAGTTGGTTGTTTTCTTGATTTGCAAATGGTTTAAAATGTCATTAAAACTGCTGCAGTAAGTGTGCACAAATATATGGTATTTGTAGTGAAGGTTTTTCTTTTTGTAACTGTTCCAGCAAACATTTATTTATGTTTTATTATTGAATTGATAAAGTTGATTCTGAAACAATTAATGGTTTCTATATTTTACTTTATGTACATTATCTTCATATAATGGAAATATGCATTTTTGTTATAAATAATATTTTGAGTTCATTCTGTGAGTGAAAGTTCCAAATAACTGTATAAATTATCATCCAATCGCTCTAACCTCTCATTTATGTAAGGTAATGGTGTTAGGGGTATAACAGTTTAGACCCAGAGACCAGTAGTGAAGAATGAAGACAAAGAGTCAGGAGTGCAATTAATTAAAGAAATTTTTTACTTAAGAATAGTTTGCAGTTTCATCAGCAGAAGCCAGCTTCAAGTCTCACAAGGAGTTCGTAGGCCGCACTTCCTCTCTACCGGTCTCGTCGTACCGTACATACAATTGTCCCAACAGTTATGCTGTTTTCAAGGTCTAGCCACGTCATTACTTCAAGGTGTATGATTCTGATTGGCTCAGAGAAAGTGTACAGTCATTGTAAATTTCCACACAAGGATAGATAGCAGAGCATATCACTAAACTAGATAGACTAGCTGTCGCCCCATGACTAGATTTAGATCATTGTTGACCTCGGAGGTTGCAGAAAGGCGTCTTCACGTCTGGTGTTGTGTGCAGAAAATCTTCCATCTTCAATATTGGACCTGCACAGATCATGCAACGCACTCCCCAGAATCACAGCTCTCCCAAGGTTGGAGAGTCTTATCAACAAAGCACTTCACCAAAACATACTGATAACATGTGCTTTCTCTCAGTGAGAGGTACAGACAATAGTACAGGCAATATTCTTGATTCTTTAGTATTTTAGTAAAAGGAAATATAAAATGAATAAAATATATTAAAAATGAAAGACAAATCTATATTTAATCTCTGGAAGCCGGGCTAAGTGAGCAAACACTTTTACTGCACTCCCAGCATGTTCGAGGCTGTGTTACACACATGTAGCTATCACGTGTTTAGTGAAACATCACACAGCCCTAGGCCAGACGCCCCTCAAAGACCAAATACAAACTTACAAAAAAAGAAGAACAAACAATCAGTAGTTCTATTGAGTAAAATCAACTGGAATTAATGATTAGAAATATGAGGATATATATTAATTAAGGCTCTGATTATGATCTGATTAAGATATTTACAGGTATATTGAAGCGGCAGGGGATTTCAGACTCCCCCCCCTTCAATGGACAGAATGATAACTGATAGACTGACATTTCATTTGGAAAAAGGGAACTGGTTTTCTCCTTATCAGAGTGGGTTTAGGTGTGGGAGAGAGACTTTGAATCCAATAGTATCTTTGGAAGATTAAATAAGGAAGGCATTTATAAGGAAATTGTCATCGCTGTATTCTTCGATATAGAAAAGGCGTATGATATTATAACAACGTTTGTAGAATAAGGAGAAAGAAGGCGGGAACCGGCGATCGTTTTAAAATTACTTTAATAAATAAATAAACCAAACTAAAGTAACGCGGGCAGCATTTAACAGAACATAAACAAAACATAACATAAAGTACAGGGCATATTGCGTAGCTCTTTTATGAATAACATCTACTTCCCAGGGGGTCTGCAGCTGGAAATTATCCTAAGGCTATAATCTGGCATGTTTACATTTGTGTTAATGTTCATTAATATGCATTGTTAAATGTGTATTAAAAATGTGTATCAACATTTTGCTAGCTTAACTTCTACAGATGAACAGAACATTTATAACTGTCAGATATGTTTTACAATTTTTTTTATTTTTTTTGACCGGACAAACATTCTTCATAACAGCCTTTAACAGGAACTTTAAGAGGATAACATAAAAAAAAAAAAAGATAGGAGTGAGAGTTAAAGCTTACTTAATTTTGAACAGTTGAATTCCAGCAGGAAAATAAATTATGTAATTTCCTGCAAATGGTCTCAATGGAATTGTGGTCTTTTTTGGAAGTCGAGACATACATAACAGGGTGGAAGATGACTTCAGGGACACGGTTAATGAAGAAAAAAATTTAAATTACTATAGTTTCACATGATTTATATATATGATTAGAGGCCTATTCTATAAAATATTTTTAGGTTTTTTAAATATTTTTAGGTTTTTGTCATTTGATGGTTTATATTTCTTGTGGAAGTTGATTACTTTGCACTGAGGACATGATGAAATTGAATGCATAAATCAATAAAAAGGTGTAAAATACAAAATAGTATTTTTAATACTGTTTAAGTGATAAAGAAAACCAAAATCTAACATTTAAGCCATTTATTATGAATATGTGGCTCATTTAGTAAATAAATCATTAAATCACTGTATAACAGGAATGACCCGGTTTATAAAAATGGATTAAAAGCAAGTAGGAAAAACATACCATTAATAGTTCAATATTTGGGTAGTACTGGTTTAAATAAGCATATTTAAGTAGGTTTGTTTTCTTCCTGCCGTGGTGGCTGAAAGTGGACGGAGGAGCTGAACACACAGCGCTGGATGAAGCTCTGTGAAGCCTCTATGTCAGGGGTCGCAAACTCAAATTGCCTGGGGGCCATTGTTGTGATTGACATCTCATAGGAGGGCCATTTTAACATTTGAGCACAACAAGAAAGCACATTGTTTCTGTAAATATACTTTATCTGCTGTAATGTTAGCTCTCATTTATTTAAGTATGAAAAAAATAGTAATACAATTTAATAAAAAATCTAAACAGCAGAATTTTTTTTTTTTTTTAACAGTGCAAATCTTTTCTCCTTACTTTATTTTAACTTAAATAACTTGTCAAAACCTTGCACAGAACTAACAACCTTCCAGTGAACACATGCAATCACTGAATATATTTTCACACTATTTTATTTCTTGCCAGACAGCTGGCAGCATTTCTGCTCACACAACTGAGCCACGTTTGCCCTGATTGCGGTCACAGTTGATACCCTAAGTACAGCTTCATGATGGGCATCATCACTAAGCCTGGACCTGTTTTTGCATTTATTGAAGTTGATAGTTGAGAAAAGTTTCTCACACAGATATGTGATTCCAAGAAAGACACATTTACCCGACTGAACACTTTGGACACCTCTGGGAAGCATGGAGGTAATTCTTTCAGAAACTGTCCTGTCTTGTCTGCTTTTCCCTGTGCCTCTCTTAAAGGTCCCGTTTTCCTGTGTTTTTGAAGCTTTGATTGTGTTTCCAGTGTGCAATATAACATGTATTCATGTTTTGCGTGTAAAAAAACAGTATTTTTCAAACAATTGACTTATCTGTATACCGCTGTTTTCACTGTCCTAAAAACGGCCTGATGATTTCCTTGTTCTATGAAGTCCCTCCTTCTGAAATACGTAACGAGTTCTGATTGTGCCAGCGGTTCCCATGTTGTGATTCGACAGCAGCTTAGCGCATGTTTCCTGGAAAGGTCACGCCTCTTACAATAACGGGGAGATATGCGCGCTCAATGTTATTGTAGACATGGCGACAAACACACTCTACAAACGCAACACTTCCACTTCTCCACGTGGGAGAGCAACAACACCACGCCCCTTTTTGCATATTCTTGTGGGCCGAGGTTAGTCAACAAACTGTTCTATTGACGTCATTAAAGCAGGAAGTGCAGGGATGTAGTCCAAACCGGCCGTTCGCTGTAGGCTTTGAAAGGGAACTTCTGTTAAATAAAATATCTCGCTTGGCATTGAACTTTGAGCTTTATCATTTTACAGGTATTATTTGTGCTCTAACAGCAACATTAACTAAATGCTCTAACAGCTAAACACTAACTAAAGTTTGAAAAATGGGATCACGAAGAACAGGACCTTTAATTTAGTTTTTAGCTCACTATTGCACTTCAAATGAATTAGTTCCAATTGCAACAAACTTGGGACACTCTCCACGTCATCTGATAAGGGATCTGCGAACAGCTGGAAAGTGTCACCATGTGCCTTGAAGTCAGCAAAACGCTGATCAAATTCCTGCAGTAGGTTTTCAACAGCAGAGGCATATTCATCGCCACTGAATGATGTGCCCTCCTCCACAAGAGATCTAAAAAAATTAGCATATTTCATTCGACCAATAAAAGAAAAGTGGTTTTAATACAAAAAAAGTCAACCTTCAAATAATTATGTTCAGTTATGCACTCAATACTTGATCGGGAACCCTTTGCAGAAATGACTGCTTCAATGCGGCGTGGCATGGAGGCAATCAGCCTGTGGCACTGCTGAGGTGTTATGGAGGCCCAGGATGCTTCGATAGCAGCCTTAAGCTCATCCAGAGTGTTGGATCTTGCGTCTCTCAACTTTCTCTTCACAATATCCCACAGATTCTCTTTGGGGTTCAGGTCAGGAGAGTTGGCAGGCCAATTGAGCACAGTAATACCATGGTCAGTAAACCATTTACCAGTGGTTTTGGCACTGTGAGCAGGTGCCAGGTCGTGCTGAAAAACGAAATCTTCATCTCCATAAAACTTTTCAATAGATGGAAGCATGAAGTGTTCCAAAATCTCCTGATAGCTAGCTGCATTGACCCTGCCCTTGATAAAACACAGTGGACCAACACCAGCAGCTGACATGGCACCCCAGACCATCACTGACTGTGGGTACTTGACACTGGACTTCAGGCATTTTGGCATTTCCTTCTCCGATCGTTTCGTTAGATAAGACCCTTATTCATCGCCTGGTATCGTTTAAAGCCCTTTGAAGCTGCACTGAAACTGTAATTTGGACCTTGAACCGTTTGGGGTCCATTTACTCTATTTAAAGGAAAAATATCCTGGAATGTTTGCATCAAAAACCTTAATTTCTTTTCGACTGAAGACAGAAAGATATGGACATCTTGGATGACATGGGGGTTAGTAAATTATCAGCAAAAGTTTTTTTTTAAAGTGAACTAATCCTTTCAGTATAACGACATAGAACACACAGATTTAACATGTTACAAATCCTTGTTGGGAAACAGAGAATAACAAAAAGTTTTTCACTTAGGATCAGTTAGGACCATACACTTTACTCAGTCTTTGTTCAATTGAATTATAATTTAAGCAAACAGTACTTAAAAGGTCAGGATGGTCCCACCACCAAATTCAATCAGAAGAGAGGGCCTCAATGTTTGAAACATAGCTTTGGTTTAACGTCAGGTAACAGTCAAACAGTAGATGAAATCAATTCTCTCCGTTCCATCTTCTCAGTTCTATCATCCACCAAGTACTCCAAAAGTGCCCAGAACACAAACCCTCTGTAGAAACATTCAAACAGTTGGCAAACCAACTTTCAGTGCATTACCGCCACCAACTGGACTGGACTGTGAAGCACTAATAATCAGGAAAAATAAATACATTCTCCCGCTTATTCCTATTTCTTTAAAGCATTTTAAAACAACACCATATATTCTTCCATTCTATGCTTGATCTTTCAAAAGGCTTTGCATATTAAATTAATCAATGTCTATTCTTAATTCCTTAATGAATTTTAACCTTTCTATATATTTCATATTTTTTTACAATTTATTAAAATCGTTCTATTGTTTCTGCCTTATCACAATAATTACATTTACCTGATTCATGTTTTCCTATTCCATATGTCTGCCCTTACTATCACAGTTCCATATTTCTTGCCATTTGTTATTTATAAATTATTTTGCTAAGTGTCACTTGTATTTCAATCTCTGAATGTTTTAAAGCTTGCTTAGCTAGCTTATCAACCACTTCATTAGCCTCTACTCCCACATGTGCAGGAACCCATACAAACTTTATTAAGCTTACATTAGCTTGTAAGAATCTCATAAATAATATCTTGCCTTGATGATTTTAGTCCACTTGCAAGGCTTGATATTGCTGCATAAGAGTCAGATCATATTACTACTAGTCTAGGTTTTACATCTTCTACCCACTGGAGCGCCACCATTATAGCTATTAATTCTGATGCTTACACAGATATATCATCAGTTATTCTTTTCTTAATTCTGGTTTGAAATTTAGAAATATATACTGCAGCAGCTGTTCTTCTAGAGATGGGATCTTTAGAACCAGCATATACAGTGAGGAAAATAAGTATTTGAACACCCTGCTATTTTGCAAGTTCTCCCACTTGGAAATCATGGAGGAGTCTGAAATAGTCATCGTAGGTGCGTGTCCACTGTGAGAGACATAATCTTAAAAAAAAAAATCCAGAAATCACAATATATGATTTTTAACTATTTATTTGGATGATACAGCTGCAAATAAGTATTTGAACACCTGTCTATCAGCTAGAATTGTGACCCTCAAAGACCTGTTAGTCTGCCTTTAAAATGTCCACCTCCACTCCATTTATTATCCTAAATTAGATGCACCTGTTTGAGGTCGTTAGCTGCATAAAGACACCTGTCCACGCCATACAATCAGTAAGAATCCAACTCCTAACATGGCCAAGACCAAAGAGCTGTCCAAAGACACTAGAGACAAAATTGTACACCTCCAAAAGGCTGGAAAGGGCTATGGGGAAATTGCCAAGCAGCTTGGTGAAAAAAGGTCCACTGTTGGAGCAATCATTAGAAAATGGAAGAAGCTAAACATGACTGTCAATCTCCCTCGGACTGGGGCTCCATGCAAGATCTCACCTCGTGGGGTCTCAATGATCCTAAGAAAGGTGAGAAATCAGCCCAGAACTACACGGGGGGAGCTGGTCAATGACCTGAAAAGAGCTGGGACCACCATTTCCAAGGTTACTGTTGGTAATACACTAAGACGTCATGGTTTGAAATCATGCATGGCACGGAAGTTTCCCCTGCTTAAACCAGCACATGTCCAGGCCTGTCTTAAGTTTGCCAATGACCATTTGGATGATCCAGAGGATCACTTATTTTCCTCACTGTATATATGTAACCACAATGCATAAATCTGATCTTTTGACTGCTTAGGGGTATCTTTCGCATTCTTCGTTTCTGTTTGTATTTGAATGTCTACTATTGGCTTAGGATAAATCCAAGGATGTATACTAGATAATATCACTGGTGGACTAACATCACAGTCTGCATAACCAACTTCTTCCCTGTTAGCAATCCAGCCAAAACTAATATTTTTGTTCCCGTGTTCCCAACATTCTTCTATCACTCCCTTCAATGGATGACTCTCTTCATGACCTTTTATGTTCGGGACTCGGGACCACCGGAGCAGGAACCATCGGACTCAGTAACTGGGATCTGGACAGAGGCTAGGATGGGACTAAACTCTGGACTGACGGTTAGTGCGGGAGTGCCGCGTTCCTCCACAACCCCGACAGTATATGAAGAGCAACTCAGCCGCAATGCGATTCCCACATATTCCTCCAACGTCCAATTAGGTTGATGCCAGGGCATGAGCAACTTGAGTGGCTCAGATAGTCCCCCTCGAAAAAATCATAAGGTCAAATCCAGACAACTGTGCCACTTCATACCAATCCATGACGTGATCCTCTATCCTCCTATCTCCTTGACGGAGGGTGAGAACCAGTGGGACTGGATTCATGTTTGGCTAGTCGTTCTGTAATGGATCATTGAGAAAAGAAGATGAGAGAGAATCCATTTGCACGCACACATTTCATCCCAAGACTCCTCAGAAAAGTACAGGGACATCAGAACCAGAACACAAACACGATCCATACCAGAGAGCGGTAAACGCAGGTCAGGACATCCAGACTTACAATTAACGACTAGTCAACCTTACATGAAAACCAAGACCTTCAATACACAAAACAATGAGTAGATAGACTGCAGGTTGGTACAATGAAGGTAACCATAACAACTGATAAGACAATGTGGAGAGACAGAAACCAAACAGGAAGAGAACATAGAAACAATGGAAACAGAAAGCACTTCAACATAAGTCCATAATAAACTAAAGACCCAGAGCTGGGATCGTGAAAATATATTCCTCCCATTTTTCTTATTGAGCCCCATACTTCACTTATATCAATATCTTCTATAGTATTACACCAATCTCTCCAGTATTTCTTCTTAGCTGTTCGACCTATACTTCTGCTTGTGCTTTCTTATATTTAATAAAATCTTCAAATAAATTTGTCTTTTTGATTTTCCTGAATGCTTTATTCCTATTATGTACAGAATTACTACATTGTTCTGTCCACCAAGGAACTGCTTTTCTCTTTTTATACTGTCCCTTTTTTCCTATTACATTATCATTTACATTATACAATACTTTACATATTTTATCAGTACATTCATCTGTCCTCCATCATATTTAAATCTACTGTTGTTAATTCTACTTCACTTAGATAATTATATGCTTCCCAATTTGCCTTATTAAACCTCCATCTTGGAGCTAAAATCACATTATTTTCTAATTCACGCAACCCTACACTCTAAGAAATATCTGTTTATTAACAGTTTTATTACTGTATATTTCTACAGAAATTGTCCATAGAACGTCATTTACCGGTGTATTTCTGTTTATTTACGTTTCGAATTGCATTATGGGACTTGATCTCTGCTGCAACTGCCAACTGCTGCGGCCAGAGACGGACGTTTTAAGCAGAACGTCAAAAAAGAATTTGCAATAACGTTCTGCCTTTTCAGCAGTAAGTAATTTCTTTTTGGAAAAATGTACGTTATTCAAGTGACTGTTTTATTTGCAGTAGTTTTAAATGTTATATTGTCTGGGTTCATGGTGTGTATAGCCTAACATTACCATTTTGAATTTACGTTGGCTATTGCTAACTTTAACGTTAGCTAACTTATTAACGTTTGTGAGCTGCTGTTATTAACAAGCGCATGGTTAGGGAGATTAAAGAGCTGTTTTTTCTCAGAAGATGACCAGGTTTGTGCAAGTTGTTTTTGTAATAGGTCAGAGCAAATTATCATCACTTATTTGGTCATGTCCCGCTTTTCCATTCTTTGTGACAGTTGGTCTGTTAATTTACGGAACAATTGTAAGTATTTTTATTCGGAGCGGAAGATTTTGACTGCGGTTTAAAAAAAAAAAAAAATGCAGTGTCTCCTCTGTATGTGAACAAGCTGGCTGTGAACGAGCAAAAGCTTCATCTCCAGCTCCACTTTGCGTGTAAAAGGTAAGTTTGAAATGTCATAGATGTATGTTAGTGCTTTCTTGGTATTGTAATCGCCACCGTCGCCACGTCTTTAAAATTCGAACACATTATCTCTATTAGAGTGTCCGTTAACTGAATGAATTGGAATATCACCTGAAAACCTTATAACATTAGCAATTTTCATTAAAGCAGCTGATTTCTGCAAATGAATGTAAAACTAAATGTATAGTCCAGCACAGGGTGAAGTCAGTATACATTAAAGACGATTTGAGAAAAATAAGTGTACATTTAATATAAAAATATGCGCATGGCGCTCTGTGGCGCTCTCTGAACATTGTCTTGAGCCGTTGCTGAGCGCCGGACGGACGCCGAATGGTGTGTACACTCATAGAGAATAATGTGTTGTAATTTTAAAGACATGGCGCTGCGCTTCTCGTCCGGTGTGCGACCCCCAAGGGGATCAGTCCCTTCACTCAGCGCCATGTCTTTAAAATTCGACCACATTATCCCTTAAGGACTCAAGAATACCTTTGTTGATCATTTTGAAGAAAAATATATGTTGGAAGAGTAATGGATTAATATATGACAAGAGTGTGCATTAAAAAAAACTATTATTTCAGCAGTTTTCACCTTTGTAACAAAAAAGTGGCACCTTAACCACACACCACAAAAGACTTCAGTATTACCGGAAAGTATATAACTTGGTAGAACCAGTACAAATAACATTAGGTCATGATTACAAAGGCAAGACAAAACATTTTCATTATGTTCCCATTTTAGAAAGATTAAAAGCTGTCTTGAGCAATGAAAGTGTACGGCATCAAATTATAAATCCTATTCATGGCGACGAAAGCATGCTATGTGATATTGGAGATGGCTGTGTCTCTAAATCCAATGAATTGTTTGCATCTGATCAGCATGCTCTTCAGATCATGTTGTTTAAAGATGCTTTTGAAGTCGCTAACCCTCTAGGGTCTGCTAGGCAAAAACACAAAGTTCTCGCTGTGTATTACACTTTGGGTAATGTCTATGCACACAACCGATCCACTGTTGACTCAATACAGCTTGTACTTCTTTGTCTGGAGAAGAACTGTAAGCTGTTTGGACCTGAGAGAGTTTTTGATATTTTGATGTCAGACTTGCGTGACCTGGAGTCAACTGGCATTTGCATTGAAGGGAAAATCTTCAGAGGCAGTATTGCGTGTGTCATTGGAGACAATCTTGGGTCCCACTATCTTGAGGATTTACGGAAAATTTCCGCTGTGCAGAATATTTTTGTAGGTACTGTCACATTAGAAAAGAGGATTTTCAAAGAAATCCTCTTTCTACAGCCACAGAGAGAACGCCAGCTAGTTATAGAGAATCATTGAGAGTTGGAAAATAACCCAGATATGCACATGCACAAAGGCATCATGTCAAACAGTGTTTTGAACAAACTGACATATTTCCATGTTTGTGCACCGGGACTTCTACCCTGCCTTGCCCATGATTTATTTGAGGGTATAGTTAACTATTATTTGGCCATGTACTTGCAGTTCCTAGTAAAAACAAGGAAGTGGTTCAGTTACGATGTACTTAACAGAAGAATTGTTAATTTTACAAGAGAGAGTCAGAACAAGGCTACTGTTCTGCCTAACAATGGGAAAAAACTTGGGGGGCATGCTGCTCAAAATTGGTGGCTTCTTCGGTTCTTGCCAGTACTGTTACATGACAGGATCAGAGACCTTACGGATGAAGTTTGGCAACTCATACTGCTACTTAGGCAGGTGTTTGAGCTTGTATGTGCTCCCGCACTGTCAGAATCACAGGCTGCCTACATTAAGGTCCTCATTGAAGAGTACATAGAAACAAGGCATCTCCTCTTCCCACTTAAAAAGCTTAGACCCAAACATCATTACCTTTTACATTATGCAGAGCACAGCTATTTGAAGAGGTGTATTCTGGCTAGTAAGAACTTCAGAAACATCACAAAATCCCTTTCAGAGAGACATCAGTTGTTGCAGGCCTACCAAAGCAGAGGAAATGTGTTCTCGCCTGAGTTGATCATGTCTGACTGTACAAGGTTTTACCCAGAGTTGTATGATACTCAGATTAAGGGTGCGTTGAAAGCATTTAATGTCACGTCATCAAATGCAGTAGTGACAGACAGAATTACTGTACGAGGCACATGCTATGTAAATTAGGCTTGTCATTTTTAGCTGTAATATTGGAGAGTTAATTCTCGGCCTGATTGCATGCATTGTAGTGAAACAACAAAAGACTGTGCTTCTTGTGCTTAGACAGAAAAAAGCAAGTCTTGATCCAGGTCATGGTGTTTTTGAAGTTGAGAGTGAGGGTGGTATTTTTATTTGCAAAGGACTTGATGAGCTTCTTGATTACATCCCACTCAGACACTACAGCAGAGGTGGCAGACTGCTGGTTGCTCTTAAACACAGTCCACCATGGAGTCTGTAAGAGAGAAGATCAGAAGCACACTTCATTCACTGGAAGAAGAGCAACTGGAAACTACTATCACAAAGTTGACAGATGTGGGAGTCACCAATCTGGAAGACTGCACATTGTTAAGTGCAGCAGACTTGGATGGGTTTTTATCATCTGTACAGTCCAGGCGGCTGATCCGTGCATTTTCTTCAGGTATGTTATGGGCTTGATCAGACATTGAACCGTATCTTTCTCTTTCTCTCTCTCACAAGTAAGGTTGCTCGATTATGGCAAAAATCATAATCAGGATTATATTGGTCAATAATGACATCATGATGATTTAACATTACTCAAAAACTGGATTTCCTTGATCTTTAAATATAATTTAATTGAAAGCAAAGAAAGCTACAATTATCTTGTTTTCATAATCGGGATTGAAAATACAATGTTACAATTTTATTAATCGCCCAGCCCTACTTACAAATGACATTTTTTTTTGCTATTGTTCACCTTTTGAAGTCCACTTTTTAATTGTTTTTTCCTCCCTAGTGTCTCAGATCACCTTGGATGTGTCCTGTACTCCCAACCTTTGTAGTGTTACCAAGGATCTGTCGGAGATGCCAACTGTGACGCATCCAGAGATGTTTCAAATCCCATGGCAGAAGTTTCCAGTTACAATGATGAATGCGCTGAAGGAGAAGAGGAGGCCACTACCAAATGATAGAAGACACATGATCAGGATCATCATGGAAGACTTGATGGTTAAGGACACCAGACCAGGCAGAAGCAAGCTGAAACAAGTTGCACAACAGCTGGTTGAGAGATACCCTGATTCCTTTTTGGATAAATGTGGCACAAATGTAGTGGGCCAAGGTTTTGCCTACCTTGTTATGCAAATGGAGAATCGAGTCAAGAACATCAGACGACAATATGCTTTCAGCACATCCAATGAAAGGAGACCAAAGAAGAAATGCAAATCATCTGACCGTTACGGCTGTCGTCAGTGGCAACCCGAGTCCCCAAATGACTTTGACAACCATGAGGAAAAAAAGAAAAAGCTGCAAGATGCCTTTAAAGGAAATGTTTTACCTTAGAGTGACATTAAAAGATTAATGGCTGAAACATAAGCGCCCAGCGCATCACTCTGAATACCATAGAAAATGTACTCAAACTCGTGGAAGAATGGCCATACCTCTTTGAAGCCACCTGTCTTCTTGTCCACACAGAAATTGCTGGGATTTTCTGTCCAAACCAAACTTGTGGGCCAAATTGAGGAGAAGGGCACGACCATCACAGAGTTTCTTGTTGTGAGCAAGGGAATCACGGGAGTTACTACAGATCCAATAAAACCATTAAATGACAGAAAGTGTCCTGTTTTTTACTATAGATATACCATTAAATGACAGAAAGTGTCCTATATTTTACTATAGATACACCATTAAATGACAGAAAGTGTCCTGTTTTTTACTATAGATACACCATTAAATGACAGAAAGTGTCCTGTTTTTTTAACAATAGATACACCATTAAATGACAGAAAGTGTCCTGTTTTTTTAACAATAGATACACCATTAAATGACAGAACGTGTCCTGTTTTTTTAAATTATAGATACACCATTAAATGACAGAAAGTGTCCTGTTTTTTACTATAGATACACCATTAAATTACAGAAAGTGTCTTGTATTTTACTATAGATACACCATTAAATGACAGAAAGTGTCCTGTTTTTTACTATAGATACACCATTAAATGACAGAAAGTGTCCTGTATTTTACTATAGATACACCATTAAATGACTAAAAGTGTCCTGTTTTTACTATAGATACACCATTAAATGACAGAAAGTGTCCTGTTTTTTACTATAGATACACCATTAAATGACAGAAAGTGTCCTGTTTTTACTATAGATACACCATTAAATGACAGAAAGTGTCCTGTTTTTACTATAGATACACCATTAAATGACAGAAAGTGTCCTGTTTTTACTATAGATACACCATTAAATGACAGAAAGTGTCCTGTTTTTACTATAGATACACCATTAAATGACAGAAAGTGTTCTGTTTTTTACTATAGATACACCATTAAATGACAGAAAGTGTCCTGTTTTTTACTATAGATACACCATTAAATGACAGAAAGTGTTCTGTTTTTTACTATAGATACACCATTAAATGACTAAAAGTGTCCTGTTTTTTACTATAGATACACCATTAAATGACAGAAAGTGTTCTGTTTTTTACTATAGATACACCATTAAATTACAGAAAGTGTCTTGTATTTTACTATAGATACACCATTAAATGACAGAAAGTGTCCTGTTTTTTACTATAGATACACCATTAAATGACAGAAAGTGTCCTGTTTTTTACTATAGATACACCATTAAATGACAGAAAGTGTCTTGTATTTTACTATAGATACACCATTAAATGACAGAAAGTGTCTTGTATTTTACTATAGATACACCATTAAATGACAGAAAGTGTCCTGTTTTTTACTATAGATACACCATTAAATGACAGAACGTGTCCTGTATTTTACTATAGATACACCATTAAATGACTAAAAGTGTCCTGTTTTTTTACTATAGATACACCATTAAATGACTAAAAGTGTCCTGTTTTTTACTATAGATACACCATTAAATGACAGAAAGTGTTCTGTTTTTACTATAGATACACCATTTAATGACAGAAAGTGTCCTGTTTTTACTATAGATACACCATTAAATGACAGAAAGTGTTCTGTTTTTACTATAGATACACCATTAAATGACAGAAAGTGTTCTGTTTTTACTATAGATACACCATTAAATGACAGAAAGTGTCCTGTTTTTTACTATAGATACACCATTAAATGACAGAAAGTGTCTTGTATTTTACTATAGATACACCATTAAATGACAGAAAGTGTCCTGTTTTTTACTATAGATACACCATTAAATGACAGAAAGTGTCCTGTTTTTTACTATAGATACACCATTAAATGACAGAAAGTGTCCTGTTTTTTACTATAGATACACCATTAAATGACAGAAAGTGTCTTGTATTTTACTATAGATACACCATTAAATGACAGAAAGTGTCCTGTTTTTTACTATAGATTAGTGATGTCCGGTTCGCGAACGAATCGTTCTTTTGAACCGGTTCTTTTTAGTGAACCGGTCGAACCAGTTCACCAAATCGGACTGAATCGTTCGAAAAAGTTTGCAGCACTAATCCACAAATTTATAAAGTTACTCACTTTTTGACCTGTCTGACTGTCCCTCTGACTTGAAACAAACCAACATCCCAGAGTTATTCAGTTACTCCAACAATACACTGACTTAACCTACTGTAAGAGAGAGAACTGATGATGAGCAGATTGAGCACGTCAGCGAGCAGAAGCTGATGATACTGAGCATGCGTGCAGCGCACGAACGAACGTGCACAGCCTGTCACAGTTCTCGCTCTCGAAGTCAAGACTCGGTTGCAACCGGTTGCAACGGTTATCGGATCACCAGTACACCGAACCGAGAACTGTTTATTTCGGACATGTCCGATTTGAGAACCGATGAGCTAAGATGAGCATGCGTGTAATTTTCCGAGAGAACGAAAAGCATGTTAAGTTTAGTTGAGCATCGAAGTGTTATAGGGATCATAATAATTTATGAAATACCTGTAGGCCTACAGTAATTATAGTTAATGATGACACATTCACAAATTGGGTTTGTAGTAAATAAACAATGTTTTAATAAAAAATATATTAAAGTGTTCAAAATACACATAAAAAAAGTGCCCTTACACACACTGTATGTGTATAGATCAAACTATCTAATGTTCAGAAATTGTTATACAAATATATTTTTCTATATTAATGTTGTCTAAAAAGCATTACAGTAAAAATGTGCAGTTGTGCTTCTTACTTAATTATTTTAACACATTGGAAACAAGCATTAGTTTGTACAACTACCAAACTAAACATTTGTTTCATAAAGCCATGTTATTTTCATGATCAGTGTATTTAATTTCTAAACAAGGTGATATAAATATAAAAATAAAAACTACAGCTAAGCAATTGCGACTCCTTTTGAATCGCTCTCGCGGTTCTCGAATCTCAGTTTCGTTCTCGTTCTCGAGTCAAGAATCGGTTGCAACCGGTTGCAGCGGTTTTCGGATCACCAGTACACTGAACCGAGAACTGTTTATTTCGGACATGTCCGATTGGAGAACCGATGAGCTGATACTGACTGAGCATGCGTCAAGCGACTGACTGCACGCGCGTCTCTCAGAACCGAGCGAACATCAACTGATGAGCGCGTCTGTGAAACGACTCTGAGGACATGAATGTGGGGAAAATCTGGCGAACCGTATTTATTTAATTACAAAACATAGTAAGTGGATCATGGTTTCTGCACTGATGAAGACTAATTTATTGATTTTAGAACTGTAAAACATCCTCCTTTGCACATCACTGCCTGTTTGGATGCTTTAGATGTAAAACGTAATTGTAATAAACTTAACAGATTATGATGATATTTTATCTGATTGATATTATGATCACTGACTTTATATATTTTAATGTGTAAAGTGTTTGTTTATCCAGCTCGCGATAGACTTGACGCCATTACGCCATAGCGAAATGACGCCATTACGCCTGAGCGTAAAAGAACCGTGAACCGGTTTTTTGATCCGGTTCTTTGAAACGAACTGTCCGAAAGAACCGGTTCGCGGAACAGAACCGAACTTCCCATCACTACTATAGATACACCATTAAATGACAGAAAGTGTCCTGTTTTTTACTATAGATATACCATTAAATGACAGAAAGTGTTCTGTTTTTTACTATAGATACACCATTAAATGACAGAAAGTGTTCTGTTTTTTACTATAGATACACCATTAAATGACAGAAAGTGTCCTGTTTTTTACTATAGATACACCATTAAATGACAGAAAGTGTTCTGTTTTTACTATAGATACACCATTAAATGACAGAAAGTGTCCTGTTTTTGTTTTTTTTTACTATAGATATACCATTAAATGACAGAAAGTGTCCTGTTTTTTTAACTATAGATACACCATTATCTATAGTAAAATAGATACTATGTTTTTTTTTTTTTTACTATAGATATACCATTAAATGACATAAAGTGTTCTGTTTTTTTATTACTATAGATACACCATTAAATGACAGAAGACTTTTGTTTTATTTACTGTAGGCACACCGTGAATTAACAGAAAATTTTCGTTTTTTAATTACGGGACAAAGATGCTACCGCTGCCTGCCGGTGTGGTGCTGTAAAATGACAGGCGGGGAGAAGTTAATTAACTTCTTATCTAAGTTTTATGCCGGTTTTGTTGTTACACATGACACGGACTCGACTGTACACGGAATATTTTAAATGTCCAAGTCCGTGTTAAGTCCAAGTACAAATTAACCAGAGTCCAAGTTCATTCGAAATTCCAAGTTCAAGAGTCCAAGTTTGAGTACCCTAACTCTACTTATTCACTAATGTTTGCCATATTGTTTCCAGATTGAACAAGAGTCATTTGCTGTAAATAATAGCTGTGAAATGTAAAAATAGTTGGTTGTTTTCTTGATTTGCAGATGGTTTGAAATGTCATTAAACCTGCTGAAGAAAGTGTGCACAAATATAAACGGGGTGAGAGTTTTTTATTGTTGTTTTTTTTTTTGGTAGGCCTAACTGTTCCAGCAAACGCTTGTTTATTGAATTGGTAAAGTTGATTCTGAAACAATATGTGTTGAACAATTAATTGTTTATATATATATATAACATTTATTTTTTGTAACTTTTTGTTCATTATTTCATTTTGTTCAGCGAGACAGTGGGGAAATATGTAGTTTTGTTTATAAATAATATTTTGAGTTCGTTCTGTGAGGGACGTCATTTGTAATGGACCGGCGCGCGCATGCTCAGTCAGAACAGCCCGTGAATGGAGAGAGTCAATCAGGTAAGTCTCTGCATTAAAGAGTGAAAATATGCTGTATTAAGTGACTTTTCGGGTGGATATGTATTATAGAAGTGTCATAAAACCAGAGCAGGTTTATTCATGTGCTTTTCTGCCAACAGTTCGATGTATTTGTGGAGTTTTATTCCTGTTTGTGTTTGTTTTATGTTGCCGCCCGCGCGCCGAATCAGAGCGCGTTGTTTTCCCTGTTAATACATTTCTCCTCAGTTTTGGCTGCTTGAGTGTGTGGAAATATCGTTTAGTGTAGTAAATGTGTTTGTTGATGTCAAAATAGATGTTTATAGCCATATATGTGACCTGTTTATTAGATTAATTACTGTTTGAGGGGACGGGCAAAAGGGTTGCCATTTCCATAACACCAAAAAGAGGCAAAAATTATTGCATAGGACACAATGTTGTTCATCATATCGATAGCATCATGATACAGTGATTCTGAAATAGCCTACTACAGTGGTTCCCAAACCTGTCCTTGAGGACTCCCAGCACTGCACACCCACTTCAGGTCTTGCCATCTCTACTAATGAGCTGATCAGGTGTGTCTGATTAGGGAAACATGCAAAATGTGCAGTGCTGGGGGTCCTCCAGGACAGGTTTGGGAACCACTGGCCTACTACACTATTCATTTGCTGTGTCTCATTTCGGAAGGCTGCGTCCTCCGGAGGGCGCATTCGAAGGCTGCATACGTCATAAGGCTGTCTCATTTAAAAAAAAGTGAGTAGGACACTTCAAATGTGACCTTCGAATGCGCCCTTCTTTTACAGGAATTTGGAGTGTGCATGAGGTGTAGCCTTCGCTGCTGCAGATAACCCACAATTCTTTGCGTCGCCGTTAACAACCGTCCAATTTTTTTAAATATTATTTGAAAACATGGCACCACCGTCAGATATGCATGCAAGCGTACATGTGGTGTTTAAATGGAAGTAGTTTTAAGCTTATTTTTTGTTTTTTAAGCTGTATTACCTCAAACAGACAGGTGTGGTAAACAGGATTACAAGTGTTTAGTGATTTTTAAATGTTCTAGATAGTGTTGTCACGATACCAAAATTATGACTTCGATACGATACCAGACTAAAATACCTCGATACCGATAGTAAATCGATACCACGGTCAAAATACCACCCAGTAAAAGTAATTGAATAATATGACAACAGAACTTATTAATCATAGTCTTATTTAATTTTTTAACAAAAAACTCACTTGGCCAGCATGTTCATGCCCTGGTTTTTGACCATTTCTTCTAATTGCAATTTTTTTATTTTATCTTTGTTTTTAAAAATAAGCTAAAAATGCAAATTACAAACAATATGACAAAAACAGTGCTTTATTTTTCAGCTATAGGTCTATTTAACAGTATAGCAAGTCAAGAAATAAGTAAAAAAAAACTGCTTAGTCTTCACTCAATAAATTAACTATACACTGATTCTTAATGAATATGAAAATTATTTAGCCATTCATGGGGTGGTTTTCTTTTTTTCATTGTTGTTTGATTAACATTAATCACACAGAATATTAGATCCGGCTTAACACGGATCCAGTTACCTCAACTGTACACGTTCACTAAAGACACCCCCGACTGTGTTTACCTGAATACTCACAGGATGTGCATTTTTACATATTTTTGACCATTGAAATTCATAATCCGAAAGAACTGAATCGCGATGGCATGTTGTCTGAAAGGCGTGTGCTCGCGCTTCAGGTCAGAGTCCGGCAGCGCGAGCACATCCCGCGCCGCGCTATATTTTCTCATGCATGCATGTTTCTGTTGCTTTCTTCGTCATGCGCTGTGTGTATATATTTAACTCTTCTGCTTCCAATGTTTAGTGAACGGTGGAAGCAGAGCTCTGCACACACGTCCTGACTCCTGCTGACACTCATCGACACAAATAAATACAGCTCTTATTAATGCGCGGTCCTTCTTAAAGTACCGGTACTAATAAAATTCCATATCGTACCGTTTGTAATAGCAGGGTATCGCAATACTTTTCTAGTACCGGTATATCGCAACACTAGTTCTAGAACAGTACATTGCTGTCAAGGCAAGAAACATTTCATAGTCATTTTCAAGTTATAAATAATTTTCATTCATATAACTGGCGTGAGAGGGCAAGGAGGCTGAACGTGTTGGCAAAGCAACGTGATACTTCCTGCCTGTGTGTCCTACAAAGGACGTCTCGTTTCATTCTGATTGAGGACACTCCCTATACCGCATCCTTCACAGGATGTGCCCTCTAGAGGACGCAGCCTTCGAAATTACATGAAACGAGACACAGCCATTGCCAGATATCTTGATGTAGCCCAGGGTTATTCAAATCTTGCCTGGGAGGGCCAAGGGTTGGTTTAGCTCCGACCCTGATCAAACTCACCTACCTGTGATTTTCTAATGATCCTGAAGACATTGATTAGCATGTTCAGGTGTTTTTGATTAGGGTTAGCGCTAAACTCTGCAGGAAAGTGGATCTCGTGGGCCAGATTTGAGGATCTCTAATGTAGACAGAAGAGGCAAAAAAGTGTTCACAGAAGGGGTGGGCGATATCTTGATATTTAAAATATATCGAGATATTTTTTAAACACAATATGGATTTTGACATATCGTATATATCGATATATTGTTTATATTTAATTCTGGTTCCGCCACTTTGCTTGTTTGCCTTCTCTGTGCTGTGCTCGCCCCCGCTCGCTCGGGGCGAGCCTCCTTGCTTTTGTTCCCCCTCCCCTCACGTGTTGTCTTATTGAACATGGCAGCGTTCCCAATCAGCCAGGAGGTGACAGAAAGAATTTGTCTAAAAAAAAGGACAACTGGCTCCATTATATGGAGATACTTTGATTTTAAGACCGAACAGCAGACCAACCAAAGCTAGCACCACAAACCTTTTCCACCATTTACAGACGAGGCACAAGCTTGCATACGAGGAGTACACCAGACTAAAGGCCGCAACATACTCCGCAAGAACAAAGAAATTTGTTCGTTTTCTCGATGTGGCAAGAACAAGAACAAAGTTCGTTCTGGCCAGGACATTACATACTTCACGAGAACAGCAGGTGCCGAACATCTCAGTTTATCCGTTAAACCCCGCCCACTTTAAATCTCTGACAGTTCTCGGACATCCACAAGAAAAAAGTTCTGCTCAGACGATGTTTCGAGAAAGAGCTGCGAAAAACTCCCAAACAAACCAGGGCTCAGAGAACAAAATGATGTCATTTTGTTCTCGCAGCCCTGGGAACAGGAACTTTTTTCTCGGTTCTTGCGGAGTATGTTGCGGCCTTAAGGATCCCGGCCACTAAACCCACTAGCTTTTTCTTTTATTTTAAAGTTAAATTACTTTGTTCCTACATTTGCACTTCAATAAAAAAAGACTGTGGTATTTGGCATGTTTGTTTTTGCAGTAGTTTTGGGGGGATTATTTTTCCTTTAAAGATATCGAGATATATATCGTATATCGAGATATAGAAAAATATATCGAGATATATTTTTTGCTCCATATCGCCCAGCCCTAGTTCACAGTGTATTTAATCAAGACATTGTCTTGTCTGTGTCAAAAACTGACCACTGAGATTAACCTGTCTTTGCAAAGTGTACAGTGCCTGAAAACTAGGGCTGAGCGATATGGCAAAGAAGTGATCTCGATTTAAATTTTTTTTTATTATATCAGTCCATATCGATAATTATTCAGATAAATGTCAAATATTTATTTATTTCAAATGTAAAGGCAGTTGTAGAAATCAGACTGTTAATTATGATTTGAAACTATTTTTTTTTTTTGTCAGAACATGACAAACAATTTTTGTTTTATTCTTTTTCAGTCATTTTTCCATAACAAATTAAATATTGTAAAAGAAAAAAGAATGTCTTAGTTTCTGTACGTTCTAATAGGGGGTTTTGTTTCTAGTCATGAAACAGGTTTGTTTTGCCTGATTTTGGCACAGTTTGCAGCGCAGGCTGCAATATTAACAATTTTACATGTTTTGTCTCAGAAAAGCACATTTGACAGTGAGTTGACAGTAGTAGTAGGGCTGGGCGATATGGCCTAATAAAAAAAATCTCAGCTTTTTTCACAAAAAATTCGATTTACGATTTAAAACGATTTCCCCCCCCTCCTGCTTAAAATCAATCTGCAGATGACAGAAATTGTTCAAAACTATTTTTAAATTTATTTTGTTTAGGTCGAATATTTGCGGCTTGGTAGCACATACCTGGGGCCCAGCTCAAATGAGTACCCGGGTAGCGCGGTTCCGTTCAGACTATAAACAAACTTTGCAGCGGGGTATTGTTTGTTCTGTGACTGACGCCGAAAAAACTAACCAATTACGAATGATACTGTATGTTGTAAAGATGACACTGTTGTTTGTGTATCTTTGGCAAATATTCTACGTTTTATTAAAATTAACCATTGGTTTTCCATAGTATCATACATTTAGATCATGATAAATACAGCTCTTCACTACCATGTTAAAATCTATCTATATTAGGGATGGACAACAGTGGTTGAGTACTCGAACGTAACAGCGACGATCGATCATGAAAACGATGATCGCCCTAACTTAAAAAAATATATTTGTTTATTTTTCTGATTGGTTATTGCTGCATTTTGGGCGGGAACTGAGGTCGGATTGGTTAGTGTTAAACAGCACGCCTCCAAACTGGCGAAATAAACTGAAGCGTGCATTGCAGTGATGCCTGGAATCCTTGTGATCATGAAATGCAGTGCAAGATGTGCAGCGCCAAGCTGTCATACTCAGCTAAAGGATTATTAGGAACACCATACTAATACTGTGTTTGACACCCTTTCGCCTTCAGAACTGCCTTAATTGTACGTGGCATTGATTTAACAAGGTGCTGAAAGCATTCTTTAGAAATGTTGGCCCATATTGATAGGATAGCATCTTGCAGTCGATGGAGATTTGTGGAATGCACATCCAGGGGATGAAGCTCCCGTTCCACCACATCCCAAAGATGCTCTATTGGGTTGAGATCTGGTGACTGTGAGGGCCATTTTAGTACAGTGAACACATTGTCATGTTCAAGAAACCAATTTGAAAAGATTCAAGCTTTGTGACATGGTGCATTATCCTGCTGGAAGTAGCCATCAGAGGATGGGTACATGGTGGTCATAAAGGGATGGACATGGTCAGAAACAATGCTCAGGTAGGCCGTGGCATTTAAACGATGCCCAATTGGTACTAATGGGCCTAAAGTGTGCCAAGAAAACATCCCCCACACCATTACACCACCACCACCAGCCTGCACAGTGGTAACAAGGCATGATGGATCCATGTTCTCATTCTGTTAACGCCAAATTCTGACTGTACCATCTGAATGTCTCAACAGAAATCAAGACTCATCAGACCAGGCAACATTTTTCCAGTCTTCAACTGTCCAATTTTGGTGTGCTAGTGCAAATTGTAGCCTCTTTTTCCTATTTGTAGTGGAGATAAGTGGTACCCGGTGGGGTCTTCTGCTGTTGTAGCCCATCCGCCTCAAGGTTGTGCGTGTTGTGGCTTCACAAATGCTTTGCTGTATACCTCGGTTGTAATGAGTGGTTATTTCAGTCAAAGTTGCTCTTCTATCAGCTTGAATCAGTCGGCCCATTCTCCTCTGACCTCTAGCATCAACAAGGCATTTTCGCCCACAGGACTGCAGCATACTGGATGTTTTTCCCTTTTCACACCATTCTTTGTAAACCCTAGAAATGGTTGTGTGTGAAAATCCCAGTAACTGAGCAGATTGTGAAATACTCAGGCCGGCCCGTCTGGCTTAAATCACCTTTCTTTCCCATTCTGACATTCAGTTTGGAGTTCAGGAGATTGTCTTGACCAGGACCACATCCCAAAATGCATTGAAGCAACTGCCATGTGATTGGTTGATTAGATAATTGCATTAATGAGAAATTGAACAGGTGTTCCTAATAATTCTTTTGGTGAGTGCATAGCATTATAATGAGAACAAGATAGAATGATGTAAATTCTCTGTACTTTAGTTCCCCGTGTATCAGCTGTTCTAGGAAATCCACAATGAGAGTTACATCAGACTAGTGCGGTCAAGTTTGTGTGCGCATCCGTGTCTTTTTCTGCAGATGCAAGTTGTACGATTACTTTTAGCTTTTCTATATCTGATTAATCTCAGGACACTTTTGGTTGAGTTTAATAACCAGCTAGCAAAGCGCTGCCGTTACCAACTGGTGTTTATTCTCTTTAGCTTCACCTCAAATGCGAACTGCCCAACATTATCGACTCTGTGTTATTTGAGACGGTCATATTCTTTTTAGATAGGCTAATTCTTTTACAAAATCTTTGATGATATTAATAATGCAGCAGTGGTATTTTATTCTCTTGTTTTTTTAACAGTAGACCTATGTTTTATTTAAAGTTGTTTCTTATTATGGCTTCGAAAACACGCAGTGATAATCACTTTGATCATGAAAAATAAAATTATGTGCAGCGCCAATCTGTCATGTATTATAATGAGAATGCGATTGTAATAGTGTTGTAAATTCTCTGTGCTTTAGTTGGCCATGTATCAGCATTGTTGTTAAGGAAGAGCGCTTTCAAAATGAGTTTCCCTTTCAAACCATAGCATCATAGTTCACGTGTGCATTTGCGTCCTTTTTTTGCTGATGTAAATTGTAAGAGGTACTGATTAATCTCATATAGGATGCGTTTGGTTGAGTTTATTAACTCGCTAGCAAAGCTCTGCAGGGTTTGTTCACAGTTACAGCTCAAATACAATGCCCGGTATTATTGACTTGGTTATTTGAGATGGTTATTTTTTTTTAATCTTGTCTTTTTCAAAGACATTTATGCATCATAATCTAGCAGGTTTTTTTTCTTCCAGTCATATGTTCTCCTGTTTGTATTTGTCAACATTCATTTTTATAACTGTCAAATATTTTCATATCTCCATGACGGAGACGCCCCACACAAGCCCCGCCCACGAGTACATGAGTACTCGTTTTTTGAGAAATTGACAAAAATTCCCATCCCTTTTCAATGTGGTTTCTATGGTATTTGTATGGAAAACGGTAGGCTTTATCTGATTAAGAAAGGGTAGAAATTTGTGAGAAATATAAAGACAAAGGAACTGATAAACAAAAGCTGTTATGTAGGAGAAATAACCTCATGGGCAGCGCTGTCATGCAGCTGTGCAAAAAAAAACAGTTCAGTCTCAGCTCGAGGTTCAGGCTTATTTGTACATTAATGACATCATCATTGACTAGTCAACGTGACTTTCATCACATAAATGTCGACTTTAAAAAATCTGAAGTTGTTCAACCCCTACTATACACCCAAAGAGCTTCACACTCATGACAGGGGTCTCTCCTCAACCACCACCAGTGTGCGACGGCAGGGTGAACCTGATTTCACCAAGTACAACATGTTCTTGGATCAACGTCTTTGTTGACCCTGGATCAACATTCCAACCAACCAATCAGATTTGATGGACAAGTTTACAGTTTATGTCAAGTTTCTTCCTACCAGGGTTCATGGTAAGAAGAAATCATGCTGTGCCGACGGCAGCCACAGTACAACGGCGCCAGTGCGCTCCCCACACACCAGCGATAGGTGGAGACGAGAGAGGATGATAGAGCCAATTCAGTGGATGTGGATGTGGATTATTAGGAGGCCATGATTAGTAAGGGCCAATAGAGGGAATTTGGCCAGGACACCGGGGTTACACCCCTACTCTTTACGAGAAGTGCCATGGGATTTTTAATGACCACAGAGTGTTAGGCTTCTCACTAGATCTCACAGCGCTGTTTAGTGTCATGTGACTGAGATCAGAGTAAACAGATCTGCTCAAGTGAGCTTGTGCTGTGCTGCAGTTTGGACTTTGGCCCGAGCTTTGCATTTGTGCTTTGACCTGCAAGCGGACTGGTTGTTGTCGCATTTATTTCTGCCGTGTGATGTTACATTGTTAAATTAATCCATATAGAGTAAAAATGTCCAGAATTTATCATCGTTATCTGCATACATTTTATTGCGATTCAATATAGTATTTTTATTGGCTCAGGCCTACTAAAAACATAACATTTCTGGACTTGTGGAAATAAAATAAATTTATAAATAAACAAATAATCTGGCACAGTGCCAAATCAATGAAAAGGGTCTCTACTGCTATTTGACATAAATTTGTGCTCTTTTGTCCATTCCAGATTAAATGAGAGCTAATTTTGTTTCAGTATGTTAACGTTATATGACGTCGCCAGCACGTTGTGGAGGCTTGTTTACATTTTTAACCAATGATATATCCGATATTTATTTGACTCCACTTTCAGCCAATCATTTGTTTGACCTGAGATCTTGCGGCATTAGACGCTGTGCTGCTGAGTCCCAATAAAAAATTCTAGAGCGTGTTTTTTTTTGGCCGATTCAGAGCAACTCCAAAAAGGAGGACAAATGGCTATGAGGCTATGTCCAAAATCCGGCCACTAGTGTTGTCAAAAGTACAGACCGTGATACCAATTTGGTACTGAAATGTAAAAAGATTGACCCTTTGAGCGCTGTCGGAATCGTAAACACAGGGTACCCGCGGGATTTTAAAATTTGACTTGGTGAAACCTACAGATACCCTGAAACACCTCTGACTGGCCATTGCGCTCATGCGCTCATCAAATATGTTTGTGATTGGCTACAATGACCAGAAAAAACATCACTGACGCATTTCCCAGAGTGCTTACACAGATACACAAGGGAGTGTTTGAATTCAAGGCACCTATCAGTCTACCGATCTGATGGTCGGTCGCCTGCTTGTGCTTTCAAACGCTCCCACTTTCAAACACTTCCGTGTGCTTTTAAACGCTCCCGTGCATAGTTCATTGTAAACAATCACAGACAAATCCGATGAGCGCATGAGCACAATGGCCAGTCAGGTTTTTTTTGATTCCAGCTCAAGAACCGAATTGGTCTCGCAGCATTACTTTTGACAACAGTCAGTTTATGAGACCATTTTTAGTAGTCTCGCAATTCAGCAAATTTGAATTGGTATAATATATTTTTAAAAAGAACTATTAATGCTAACATTACCACTTTTATTAATTAATGTTGCTATTTTACTGTTATGAAACTCCCTATACCTTTTTTATATTCTTTACAAACATGGTCCTGTTAAACCATGATGTGTATGTGTGAAATCGGAACAGTGAATTAGGTGTGGGATTGCAAAATATACACATTGGCGCCAAATTACACACATCCCCATTGGCGGAAAATACCACGCAGCACATGTCAAGCAGATTTGCAGTGTTTCAGTGAACAACGCAGCAGCTGGATCTCTGGTGAAACATGTAAGTACTTCATTTTTTTTTTTTTAGATTACATTTGTTAGTTTCAGTTGTCAAATGTTCATTTGTTGTAATTTAATCACTTAAAACTGTAGTAATGGTGAGTGAGAGGAGCAATGCTTGTAGAATCAGCTGAGACACAAAGAATTAAATCTTTTAAGATTGAACATTGGTCTAGGGAGTCTGCTCTGTACAAGAGGCGTGATCAAAAATGACTCTTTATGCAATTGGAAAGTCCTTCAACCAATCAGACCACAAGAGGCGTGATCAACAGGCATCAAGCCATCACTCTTTATCCGTCATTGTGTTTAACCAGCCAATTGAAAAGCGCCAGGTAGATAAGACAGTCTGTGATTGGTTCCCGCAAATGTGTAACAGACGCAGAATAAATTAATGTACAGGTTTCCAGCCTGAGCTGCAGGGTGAAATCAAACCACCGGCAGATCAGCTGGGTTTACCCTGTCTAAAAGAATGTGGTAATCATTAAGAAATACAATTTAAATGAAATATGTAATGAAATAAAGTGGCCTTGGGCAGAGTACACTGCAAATAGGTCATTGTGTCTAAAAAGAGAACACTTCTGCGATATAATTTTTTCCATTTGATTAATTATCAAAGTTCAAATAATACAGTAATCAACATCTGAATAAGCATAATGTCCTCTAATGTTATTGCATGTGCGGTCGCAGCATTTCACGCGGTTTGAGCGGGAGAGCTCGCAAGTTTAGCCGGCTGAGGTGCACTCTAACACGGGACGATTGTCTCTTTCATCCACTGGCCTTGGCCTTGAGACTGGAGTGTGCAATTTTCTCACCACGTCACAATTTCTTGATTTAATTCAATAAAACATTTTTTTTTTTAAATCGTTGATTACATTTTGCCCTTGTAGAGATAAAAAATCCCGGAAGCAGCTCATTTCACGAATGAGAAAACAACATTAAAAGCACTGGTAAAATATTGCCATTATATGTTAAACCCATTTAAAAATCAATATTTATCTAGTGTAAGTCCGCCCACTGGTCCAATTCTCGGCGTCCAATGGCACGGCGAAGGTGGAGCTGCATGCTACTGTCTTTCCTTTTGTGCAACACAACACGATTAAATTAAATACATTTCTTTTTATTCATTTACCTCATTTATTCATCTGACTCCATTAATGAAAAGGTATTAAATGATTTTGTTAATCATTAACTTTAGATTTATATGTTATCTTTCAATTTAAATCGTTTATCTTATGTTAAACTCAGCATTCAAGATTCCGATAACTTCTGGAGTCTCGCACCAGTCCGGTTTACGGTCTCTATTACAAACTCGTCAGTCTTGGTCATTAAGGCAGAGGCAACTCACTGATATTCTGGATGTCCGTAACCACTTTGATCATTCCAGAATATTTTTATTCAGTTCTCTTGGATCTGAATTTGCTTAATTAATGCAACATTGTTTCCAATCAGAGGCCATGACCATTATCACAGAATCAAGCGACCAACTTGCTAGCTCTAGTGATAACTTTCTATATTCATGCCGTGGTTTCCCACGTATACGTAATTAGAACAATGTTACAATAATCAGGAATTGAGGTTGCCCTATTTAGATTGGTCTAACTATTTGTTATTGTTCTAAACGGAAGGACTTGTTTAGCCCTCAACCTCTTTCAGTCCAAGTATACGTACCTTATGCCAATGTGCTAGTCGGAGCGCTAAAACATCAGTCTGGTGTGCTTCACCAAAAACCGCATCTTATTCCGTATTATACTAACATGAGCATATATTCGTAATGTTATGGATACAACAGGATATACTGAGTTATTATCACAAAAAACGTTGTCGTAAGTTTAAACATAACGATTTATTAACCAGGTAAGAAACATCAATCAAAGTTCAATTCAAAGGATAAAAAGCATATACAAAAACAATAAT
Organism: Gobiocypris rarus; assembly: GCA_023029165.1. Taxonomy (NCBI): domain Eukaryota; kingdom Metazoa; phylum Chordata; class Actinopteri; order Cypriniformes; family Gobionidae; genus Gobiocypris; species Gobiocypris rarus. The sequence continues at coordinate 44,477,147 of CM040911.1, forward strand.
TCAAGAATCAAGGATTCCAGAAATTCAATTCAATTCAATTCAAATATATTTGTATAGCGCTTTTCACAATACGCATTGTTTCAAAGCAGCTTTACAGAAAGTGCATTTTATAAATGTACATTGAAAAATGTTAGAAAAAATTAATCAATCATGTATTAATTTAGGCCGCTATAACAGCGCTGGCGTTGAGTCGTCTCTTCACAGGCGTTGAGTCGTCTCATCACAGGTGTTGGGGCATCTGAAGTCTCCATGAGAGGCTGGATACAAACTGGAGCTGACCAACTATTTACCTCGGGACTAGTGTCCCAAGATAATAACAGAAAAGCAGATGGGAAATAATTAGCATAGCTGCTGTTCAGAATATTAATGCTTTTGATCCGATTTAACTGTAGTATAAAAGGTAATTATAATGTGAATGCTTGGCTAAAGAGATGTGTTTAATCTTTAATCTAGTTTTAAACTGGGACAGCGAGTCTGAACCTCGAACAATATCAGGAAGACTATTCCAGAGTTTAGGAGCTAAATGTGAAAATGCCCTCCCTCCTTTAGTGGACTTAGATATCCTAGGAACGACCAGAAGCCTCGAGTTTAGTGATCTTAAAGAGCGCGATGGATTGTAGGGCGATAGAAGATCAGTTAAATACACAGGAGCTAAACCATTTAGGGCTTTATAGGTCAGTAGCAATACTTTGTAATTGATACGGAACTTAATAGGTAACCAGTGTAGAGATGATAAAATTGGTGTTATATGATCATATTTTCTTGACCTAGTAAGAACTCTAGCAGCTGTGTTTTGGACTAACTGTAGCTTGTTTATTGAGGATGCAGGACAACCAGCTAATAAAGCATTACAGTAATCTAGTCTTGAGGTCATGAATGCATGAACTAACTTTTCTGCATCAGAAATAGATAGCATGTTACTGTGTTTTGGACTAACTGTAGCTTGTTTATTGAGGATGCAGGACAACCAGCTAATAAAGCATTACAGTAATCTAGTCTTGAGGTCATGAATGCATGAACTAACTTTTCTGCATCAGAAATAGATAGCATGTTACGTAGCTTAGCAATGTTTCTAAGGTGGAAAAATGCTGTTCTTGTAACATATGAAATATGATTTTCGAAAGACAAGTTGCGGTCTAATATAACACCCAGGTCTTTTACTGTAGTGGATAGTGACAGGACGTCCTTCCAAGTTAAAGTTGTGTTGTGAGAGGTTTTGTGGGCCGTTTTTTGGACCAATAAGTAATACCTCTGTTTTATCTGAATTTAATAGCAGAAAATTACACGTCATCCAGTATTTAATATCTTCAACACACGCTGTCAGTTTAGATAATTTAGCGTTTTCATCTGGTCGTGATGAAATATATAATTGAGTGTCATCAGCATAACAGTGGAAATTAATTCCATGTTTTCTTATAAAATTACCAAGTGGCAGCATATATATTAAGAGTAGCAGAGGGCCTAACACAGATCCTTGCGGCACCCCATAGTCTACTGACGTTATCTTTGATTTTTCCCCATTTAGACAGACAAAATGGTAGCGGTCTGATAAGTACGATCTAAACCAGTTTAATGCCTTTCCCTGAACACCAGTGTAATTTTGAAGTCGATCTAAGAGAAATCTTTACCTGGTCGTGAAAGACTACACACAAACAGTGTGGGATATCTAGATACAGACTCCCCGAGTTTAGTTTCACCTTCCTTTAAATACCCAGATAATTCAATCATTACCAAATGGTGGTTTACTGTGGTTTACTTATAATCAGATTTTGGCCCCTTATTCAGGGGGTCACAAATGGGTAAACAGAATTTGTGCTTGAATGGATTCTTACCATCTGTGTAGGAGAGCACTTATTTACATATTAGAATTAGAGATCTGTGGGAGGTCACCTTGTTGAAGTCATACAATATTTTCTCAAATTATACAAACTTCTTGGAGGTTTGTATTCTGCTTGGGAGAATAAGACCATTTTACCAGACGCACTGACACGTTTCAAATGATACTAAACATGAATGGTTACACACTGTACATATTTAGCATTGCATAGGTTCAGAATGGGTTTTCAGTGTGGGAGCAAATGGGCGAAACAGTGGGTGATGGGTAGATTGTGAGTGTGAGGTGTGTGTGTCTCAGTATGGTGTGTCTCGGGTATGGCTGTTTATGTATTGAGAAGAGTGTTCAAATGTTGATCCCTAGAAAAGTCCTTTGTTCCCAGGAAGTCACCGTTTCTCGGGCCAGACGCCCTGGCAACTTCCTTACATAGTATATAATCAATATAGATACACAATGGTCCACCAGAAATACAGTCTGTGACGTGTACAGTGTAACATGCATGCCTTGCATAATTAAAAAATGGAGTATAATACATTTCAAAATAGAACAAAGTTTTCGATCTAACAACAATAAACATGGGACGGTAATAGAATAATGGTCATTAGTTAACATTAGTAAACTACATTGGGTAAGGACATTATTCAGACCCCCTTAAATTTTTCACTCTGTTATATTGCAGCCATTTGCTAAAATCATTTAAGTTCATTTTTTTTCTCATTAATGTACACACAGCACCCCACATTGACAGAAAAACACAGAATTGTTGAAATTTTTGCAGATTTATTAAAAAAGAAAATCTGAAATATCATATGATCCTAAGAATTCAGACCCTTTGCTCAGTATTTAGTAGAAGCACCCTTTTGATCTAATACAGCCATGAGTCTTTTGGGAAAGATGCAACAAGTTTTTCACACCTGGATTTAGGGATCCTCTGCCATTCCTCCTTGCAGATCCTCTCCAGTTCTGTCCGGTTAGATGGTAAACATTGCTGGACAGCCATTTTCAGGTCTCTCCAGAGATGCTCAATTGGGTTTAAGTCAGGGCTCTGGCTGGGCCATTCAAGAACAGTCACGGAGTTGTTGTGAAGCCACTCCATCGTAATTTTAGCTGTGTGCTTAGGGTCATTGTCTTGTTGGAAGGTGAACCTTCGGCCCAGTCTGAGGTCTTGAGCACTCTGAAGAAGGTTTTCCTTCAGGATATCCCTGTACTTGGCCGCATTCATCTTTCCCCCGATTGAAACCAGTCGTCCTGTCCCTGCAGCTGGAAAACACCCCCTCAGCATGATGCTGCCAAAATCCACGCTTCACTGTTGGGACTGTATTGGACAGGTGATGAGTAGTCCCTGGGTTTCTCCGCACATACCGCTTCGAACGTTTTGGCCTTAATTCTATCATGGTCTCATCAGACCAGATAATCTTATTTCTCACCTTCTTGGGAGTCCTTCATGTGTTTTTTAGCAAACTCCAAGCAGGCTTTCATGCGGGAGAGGCTTTCATCAGGCCTCTCTGCCATAAAGCCCCGACTGGTGGAGGGCTGCAGTGATGGTTGACTTTCTAAAACTTTCTCCCATCTCCCAACTGCATCTCTGGAGCTCAGCCATAGTGAAATTTGGGTTCTTCTTTACCTCTCTCACCAAGGCTCTTCTCCTCTGATAGCTCAGTTTGGCCAGATGGCCAGCTCTAGGAAGGGTTCTGGTCGTCCCAAACATCTTCCATTTAAGGATTATGGAGGCCACTGTGCTCTTAGGAACCTTTACTTTTTTTTGTAACGTTGGCCAGATCTGTGCCTTGCCACAATTCAGTCTCTGAGCTCTTCAGGCAGTTCCTTTGACCTCATGATTCTCATTTGCTCTGACATGCACTGTGAGCTGTAAGGTCTTAAATAGACAGGTGTGTGGCTTTCCTAATCAAGTCAGTATAAGCAAACACAGTTGGACTCATATGAAGGTGTAGAACAATCTCAATGAGGATCAAAAGAAATGGACAGCACCTGAGTTAAATATGAGCAAAGGGTCTGAATACTTAGGACCATGCGATATTTCAGTTTTTCTTTTTTAATAAAACTGCAAAAATGTCAACAATTCTGTGCTCTGTGTACATTAATGAGAAAAAAAATATGATTTTAGCAAATGGCTGCAAGAGTGAAAAATTGAAGGGGGTCTGAATACTCTCCGTACCCACTGTACATTAGTTAACATGAACTAATGATGAACTGCACTTATAAAGCATTTATTTATCTTTGTTAATGTTAATTTCAACATTTACTAATACATTATTAAAATCTTGTTAACAGTTAATGCACTGTGATCTAACATGAACAAACCATGAACAGCTGGATTTATTTTAACTAACGTTAAAAAAGATTAACAAATAGAGTAACGTGTACTGCTCATGATCAGTTCATGTTAGTTAATACATTAACTAATGACCATTATTCTAAAGTGTTACCGATGGGACCTATAGGGGTGTAATGTTACTCACACTAGATGATCTGAACTGTGCCCGAGCATGTTTTATCCCTAAACGTTTGTATGAGTAGTATGAAAAAGGGAGTTAAAAGGTAAAACGACAATGTTGGATGATTTTTAATCCTCCTTGCACATTTGTAAATACTGACTCGGTACTTCCGCCTACTTCAAGCGTGACCTTTTTAACATAATTGCATTTTACATGATGTCAAGAATGCGCATCTTGGATGACATGGGGGTGTTTGTAAATTATCAGCAAAAGTTTATTTAAAAAATAACTAACCCTTTAACATGTAAGCTTTCATGTCAAAATAAAAAAATTATCAATATTACACATTAAGGTGGGTATTTAATTATGTTTTGTCAACTTGCGCCTTTAGATTTCAACCAGAAATGACCAAAAGTTAGGATTCTAATTTCTAATGTGAGCTCCCGTGGCGTCTCCATTCACAGAAACATGTCATGCCTGGTATCATTGTAAAGCTCTCAGTCTTATACACAGCGCTGTCTAATCCAAATATGGGCATTTCCTTTGTAAAATAACCAACCGTGAAACTTTGCCGGGGAATCTACAGCCAAAAACCACATCTGGTTTTTGATGTGAATTTCCGACTACGTAATTTGGTTCTCACGTTGCCTTTTTTTATTCTCCGCCTGAGAGAAAAGACAACACCGAAATCAGCTCATAAATGTTAACAGAAAAGACGACAGCAGCTGTCACTTGCAAAAAAAAAAGTAAACAACAACAGATTAGATGATGAAACCCAGTCAGCGAATTAGATTCAGTTATAGATGAACATACAACAAACAGGGACATCTCGTTTGCCGTGTTTGTGGTTATGCGTGTTTGTTAAGGTAGTTATCTTCAGCTTAAGGCTATTTTCATTCATATTTATCAATATAGTAAAAAAAAAAAGTGTGCCAAGAATACTTGCAGCCAGACTAATTATCTGTATGCTTGAAGTGTGCTAGTGATTAGTTAACACAAGGTGTGCAATTTTGAAACATCTAATTTTACAAGTATATTTTAGTTGTAATTTGTTTGTTACTGCTATTAGGTTATGTGCTAAATTGGAACACCTTCAAGTACTTAGTGTACACTTAGTACACTTTAAGTATATGTCTGTGTAGGGACTAATTACATGATTGATTAGTGATATTTAAGTGTACTTTATTTGTTTTAAGTACATTACAAATTAATTACCAGTGTCTTCAGAACACACAATCAATATACTATGACTATATTATTTTGCAAGTAATAATATCCTGTATGCTCAGTACCTTTGGCTTATTCCAAATACTAAGAAATACACACTTTGTAGTTAATAACAATATACTTTTTTCTTAGCTATTCTTTGTACAGTATACTTTGAATTACGTAATGTCACATCCTCACAGTATTTTAAATGTTATACCAACTACATTTTAATGAATTACCCTACGTAGGAGACATTTTCCCAATGTTGAATGCAATCATTTTCAAGGCCATTAAAATAAATAAAATGTTATAATGTCACTAATGAAGCCCAATGTTTTTTATTTAAACTTAACATGGTTTCAGCAAAACTGAACAAAATGATCTTACCATGTTTTTCATTAAAAGAAAAGAACACTGAATGATTAAAAATATATTTATTATTGGACCAATGCCATACTGACCCTATACACACATATACAAATTACACATTATATTCTATTTTCTGGAATGAATGAAATGAAAAAGCTGCTCATTTTTACACTTGCATCTGATGGTGCTTAAACATCAGAGACAGCAGAAACTCATGAAGAACAGCATCTGTTAACAAAATATACAAGAGAGAGGGGTCAGACAGCATGTTCATACAACTTTTTATTCATGTTTACATTAGTCTTACGTATTAAGATAGCTGGACTTTTTCTCCTTTTCGTTTCGGATTTGCATAGGCAATTATATTACGCTCCATTTATCGTTTCCGTCATGGTCAGACTGCAATGTTAACTGATAGAACAGGTCCGATGTACTTTCCGCTTTCATTGTTTTATTAAATGATGTATGGCAACATTGTACTTCACCTGCAAACCTCCCGTGAGTGTGCGAGGGAGAGTCAGACAGCTGAGTACCATCAGCAGCTCTGCCTCTGATTGCCTGTAGGCAGTGAGAAACAATCTGATTGGTCACAGACCAAGTTGAAGAGACATTTCAATTCCAATAAGACTCAACTACTCAATTGATAATTTCTTGATTTGTATTTAAAGTGTGCTGTTAGTTTAATATAGATCTGTGTGTACCAGAGGTGGGGGACTCAAGTCACATGACTTGAGTCAGACTTAAGTCCCACATTTTAGGACTTGAGACTTGCTTGACAAATATTACTAAAAGACTCGCCTTTGACTTGATATTCATGACTTGAGACTTGACTCGGACTTGAGTTAAATGACTCAGAATAATGTTTTTGTTTAATATTGAAACTTTTGTTGCAAATAACTCCCATAGTCAATAAGTACTGTAGTTTTAACTTATTTGAATATAACATTCAGTTAAAAATCAAAAATCTGTATGACTTGCTAGTGACTTGCTTGACCCAAGCTACGGCTTGACTTGCTTGATATAAAGCAGTGACTTGACTTGCTTGATTCTCACAGAAATTGACTTGCTTGTGACTTACTCCCATCTCTGGTAAACTTCTGTAAACTTACTAAACATATTTACACTTAAATCACAACTGCAGTAGCCAATTGTTTACTGTTTGTCTAAAAATGTTTTTTTAACGCACATTTTAACACTTTCTGAAAGTAATATGCAATAAAGGAATGAAGAGAATTCAAAGCATGAATAAGTAAACTTAAAAATGATACTCAAATTTAACTTAAAATATTCTACTACTTCAGTATAGTAATGTATTTTTAAAATATACTTTCAGTGCATTTACAATGACACTTTTGAACATAGTTTAAAATATACCAAATACATTTTAAAGTAATGTTCAAATAAGTGCACAACTTTAATTTTAAGTATATTTCGCAAATATATTTTTAGGAAATATACTAAAATACAATTATTTAAAAAGCATGTTAAAATGTTGTGAAAATATTATGCTAATATACTTTTTCTATATTTAAAGATTTTACAATTTTGTTGGTATATTTGCAATATACTATTGAAAAGGGAATATATTTGAAAAACAATAAAGTATACTTTTTTCACCAGGGAAACTCCAGGTGTAGCAGCTGAAATCTGTGTTACTGTTAACGATGGAGTTTATTAAAGAGGAGATTGGAGACATGAGTGATCCAGAACCATCCACAATAAAACATGAAGATACTGAGGAACAAACAGGTTGGTGTTCATTCTTGATTCTTCATTGTTGACTGCTTTGGTAGATGTGAATAAACAAGCAGTATATGGATGATAAATGATACAGAGAAATGCATCTAAATTATCATAACTTTGTATATATCAGTTGTCAAATATATTTTATATACATTTAAAAGTGAAAGACAGAAGAAATGCCTCATGAAAGATCTGATACCTGATGCTGTTGCTTTCTTCTGTTAAATCAGGGTTAACTTGAACTGATTCTAACTTGATGTGTATTTTAGACCAGGTGGAAGTGAAACAGGAAAGACAAGAAATGAATGAAGTGAAGGAGGAACATCATAACTTTAAAATTCAAAGAACAAAAGCCCAAAAGCTGCACACCTGCACTCACTGTGGAAAGAGATTCACACATAAAAAAACCTTTAAGACACACATGAGAATTCACACTGGAGAGAAACCGTATACATGCACTCAGTGTGGAAAGAGTTTCACACAGAAAGGAGACCTTGACAAACACATGAGAGTTCACACTGGAGAGAAACCGTATACATGCACTCAGTGTGGAAAGAGTTTCAGAGAAAAAGGAAACCTTAACATGCACTTAAGAATTCACACTGGAGATAAACCATTTAACTGTGATCAGTGTGGTAAAGATTTTACCACCTCATCACATCTGAAACTACACATGAAAGTTCATTCAGATGAGAAGCCTTATGTGTGTTCTCTCTGTGGAAAGAGTTTTTCAAGGCTGGGATATTTTAAAGTGCACCAGAAAACACATAATGAAGTGAGAGATCGTGTGTACTGTGACTGTGGGAAGAGCTATACTACAGCTGCCCATCTGAAACGGCACCAAATAATTCATTCAGGAGAAAGACCTTATAAGTGCTCATATTGTGACAAAAGTTTTGCTCGGTCTGGAACCCTAACTTTACATGAGCGAGTTCATACTGGAGAGAAGCCATACCACTGTACTCAGTGTGGGAAGAGTTTTGCCCAATCATGTAAACTAGGGATTCATATTAAAAAGCATTGTTCTGTGTCACAGTGAGAAAATATTTTATTCAAATCCAAAAACGTTCAAGTAAATCATGTGAGACTCACTAATAACCCAGATAGTGTGGTGACATTGATATAATGTTGAGTTTGAATTGAAATGTTTAAAGTAAGCGTTTGATCAGCATTGAAATTGTGATGAAAGTTGACAGCACACATGGGTGGAGACAGTGACATTGAACTAGCAGTGATTTTTTTTTAGTTGTTGATCACAAGATCATGCAGGCGTGTATCTTTGCAGAACACTAGTGTGTGTTTCCCAATCAGTGGGACGTGTTCAAACTCATTACCCGATTTTCTCTAATCCACTGGATTGGGTTTAGGTGTGGGCCTTGGTTTTAGCAAATCTGTTGAAAAATGGTTGAAAAACATCCATCGTCATTTAAAATTGGCCAACCATTTTGGTTTTGGATGTGCTCTTCTCAGTAGTTTAATTAATGCTTCCTCATTAGAGGGAAAACACAGCATCCTACACAGAAGACTTGTGTGTTAAACATCCCATCATACTTACATGACTTGTACAATTTCAATCAATCCTGCATCTACCTGATTGTTTCTCTGTTCCATTGTTTTGTGTGCTTGCTATTTGCATTTTATTTTTGTAATTAACCTCTTAACTTGTGCCCCTATTTTTGAGAATTATCTGAAAACAACATACCCAAATAAAAATGTCTGCAACTCTTAAACCCTATGGTCTTTATTCATAAATATGTTTTTTTTTAAAAATCTAGACACTTTCAATTTTGTTACCCAAGGGTCATAATAACTTTATTATGTGGTATATGAACTGGGAGTAAAACAAGGTAAAATATATGTGTAAGTGACTCACGTTTTAAAACAATTTTATTATTGAAATTCACTTAGGAAAAAATGGATGTGACTTAAAGTCCCACTGAACCGGAAGTAGCAAGTTAGTTTTATTCAATGCTGTGACGTATAAGTGAAACTGAATATTGAATAGCGGGCAGGGTTTTACTTCAGAGCGCCTCCTCTCCATTTCTCGCTCGTAGCAGACTAACGGTTGGAGGGGAGTGGTTACGCATTTTCAAACCTAAACCATCAAACTGACATCATCTGAGAAGGAACGCCGTTTACAGACCGGAAGTAACTTTTCTGATTTTGATTAAAGATTACCATGACAAAAAAAAAACATTTTTTTTCTGTGTATCAACTTGATTAATTGTTCACCCTAAGACCTGAAATATGTGCTAACAAGGTAAATAGGGTCCATTTTGATTTCATGATGACTTTAATGTTAAATACCTGAAAATAACCTAAATACAAAACTGAATGTCTGATTGTTTTGATTCAAATTTTAGTATGATGTTGTAAGTTTTTATGGTAAGATAGTGAAGTGTCTTGAGATGTTTTTTGAAAATGGCTACAGACTCATGTGCTCTAATTGAGACAGGCAGGTCATTCCACCAGATGGGAATGGTCCAGAAAAGGTCCTAGTGAGGGATTTCATGTCTCTTTGGGATGGCACCACGAGGCGTCGTTCACTTGCAGAACGCAAGCTTCTAGAGGGTGTTTAAGTCTGAACAAGGAAGTTTAGGTATACCAGTGCAGTGCCTGCGGTTGCTTTGTAGGCGAGTACCAGAGCCTTGAATTTGATTCGAGCGGCTATTAAAAGCCAGTGTAGACTGATGAAGAGAGGCATGACATGAGCTCTCTTCGGCTCGTTGAAGACCACTCTCGCCGCTGCATTCTGGATCAGCTGCAAGGATTTAACAGTGGATGCTGGAAGGCCTGCTAGAAGAGCATTACAGTAGTCCAGTCTGGAGAGTACAAGAGCTTGGACCAGGAGTTGTGTGGCCTGCTCTGATAGGAATGGTCTAATCTTCCTAATGTCGTATAGCGCAAATCTGCAGGACCGAGTTGTTGCAGTAATGTGGTCAGTGAATTTTAGCTGATCATCAATCACAACTCCAAGGTTCCTGGCTGTCCTGGACGGAGTTATGGTTGATGAACCGAGCTGAATGGAGAGAGTATGTTGAAGTGCTGGGTTGGCTGAGACCACAAGCAGTTCTGTCTTTGCCAGATTGAGTTGAAGGTATTGTTCCTTCATCCAGTTTCTGGATGACAGATCCTAGAGATGACATGTAGATGGAGAAGAGAAGTGGTCCAAGCACTGAGCCCTGAGGAACTCCAGTAGCTATATGATGTGACTTAGACACTTCACCTCTCCATGACACCCTGAAAGACCTACCTGAGAGGTAAGACTTGAACCACTGGAGAGCAGTTCCTGAGATGCCCATCTTTATGAGAGTTGACAGGAGGATCTGGTGGTTAACTGTGTCAAAAGCAGGAGAAAGATCCAGCAGGATGAGTACTGAGAATTTGGAAGCTGCTTTTGCCTGTCTCAGCACTTCAGTAACCAAGAGCAGGGCAGTCTCAGTCGAGTGGCCGCTTTTTAATCCGGATTGGTTGTTGTCCAGGAGGTTGTTCTGTGCAAGAAACATAGAGAGTTGGTTGAACACTACTCTCTCAAGTGTCTTAACAATAAAAGGCAGAAGGGATACCGGTCGGTTTTTGAAGTGCTGGATTCAGAGAGGGTTTCTTAAACAGTGGGGTTACCCGAGCCTGCTTAAATGCTGTGGGAAAAGTCCCTGTGTGAAGAGAGGTGTTGACGATGTGAGTGAGTGCAGGAGTAATTGAAGAAGAAATGGCCTGAAGCAGGTGAGTGGGGATAGGATCAAGCGGACAAGTAGTGGGGTGGTTGGTAAGGATGAGTTTGGTAAGAGTGGGTGACGGAGTGTGGGGAGGAGGCCAAAGAAGAGAGGAGAATGTTCTGAAAAGTGTGAGAGTCAGAGCAGTTGTTGATTTTGTTGTGATAGTATGTCGTTTTTGCAGTGGAGACATTTGCAGAGAAGGAAACAAGAAGAGACTGATACAAGGTGAGGTCAGTAGAGTTCTTAGATTTGCACCACTTCCTCTCTGCCACCCTGAGTCTAGAGCGATGTTCGCGGAGAACATCCAACAGCCAGGGGGCAGAGGGTGTGGATGAAAGGGGGCAAAAGCTGTCTAAACAAGATGTTAGACTGGAGCAAAGAGTGTATGTAGCACTGTTAGTGTCCAGAGCTGAGAACTGAGCAAGTGGAGGAAGTGAGGATGAAACCATAGTGGATAGACGAGAGGGAGAGAGAGAGCGTAGATTACGCCGAAAGGTGATCTGTGTATTAGTGTGTGTTGTATCAGGAGTCAGTATGAGGTTAAGAGTGATGAGGAAGTGGTCGGAGGTGTGCAATGGAGTAACTAAGGGCTTGTTGTCTGTGGAGCAGTAGCGTGTGTAGGTAAGGTCCAACTGATTACCTGATTTGTGAGTAGCCGTGGTAGATACTCGCTTAAAATTAAAGGAGGTCAGTAGAGAAGTGAAGTCTGCAGCCTGGGGTTTATCAAGGTGGATGCTGAAGTCACCGAGCAGCACCAGAGGAGTGCCATGTTCAGGAAAGCTGGAGAGTAACATATCCAACTCCTCCAAGAAGTTACCCAGTTGACCCGGGGGGCGATAAACAGCTACAACATGGATTTTAGCAGGGTGAGTGATAGTGATCGAGTGTGATTCAAATGAGCTGTTGCCAGAGAGAGATGGTATGGGCTCAAATTTCCAATCCTTTGAGATGAGCAAACCAGTACCTCCACCCCTCCCAATTGGACGAGGTGAGAGCGAAAAGGAGAGATTAGTTGAGAGGGCCGCGGGAGTGGCTGTGTCCTCTGGCTGAATACCAAAGGGTTAAAGTAAAGGAAAGCTATACTCAAGTGCATTGTCAGTGTTCTTGCTCGAGTGGAGTCGCGCAGAGTAGAGTCGCTGGTCTTTACACTCTTCGGCCTTCACACAAGGGCTGCCGCGGAGTACCAATCAATTTATACACGCTCATTATTTAATACAGCTGGCTACGCCTTGTCGATACTGTTAACCTGCGCGAGGCCACATGGTCAAACTGTGAACAAACACTACTTCACAACACAACACACTACACTACACAGACAAACGTACTAAATAACAGCTGAGTTACAAAAACAAGGAAAACAATTATACAGTACTCACACAGTCATTGTAGTTTTTCAGTAGTTTTCATTCATATAAATCTGCAATAAACTGCTAATTATAATGGATATGCAGTTAACTAAAGCTAAAGCAACTATTTACAGAATTTACAAAGTGTAAAAACGAATTTAGTTGATAAGATGTGTCTGTCATTCAGTTTGTGAGTAAATTGACAGATATGCGCTGGTGTGAATGGGAACGTAAACGTAAATAGTATTCACAATGCTGTTTACATATAATTGTGCAAGATGATGCCTTTTGATTGGGTACTATGTCCATCCATCAAAACTTTGCTGGCTAGGCACTGACTGGCTTTATCCAATGAAAACCATGGGTGCTATGATTGACACCTTGCCAAGCCAGTATTGTACTTCCTGGATATATTGAGTCACCAGAAAGCCTGTGATTAAAGGAAAGAGAAAGAGGAGTGCTCATATTAAGTTTAAGAATCTATACTAGCCTAACTATCATAAGTATAGTAACTATCAGGAAAATTATTAAATTATTGGTTACCGCTTTAGATTACGTCCTGGAAAGTACTGCATAATTAAAGCTAATTTACAGCATAACTTTCGGTAATTATAGTGTAACTATAAAGTGAGTATGTGTAGGTATAAGGGAACAATATGTAATATTGGGGGAATAAAGGGGTAACTATCAGGAAAATTAACAAATGATTTATACTGTAAGTATTTTTTAATTAATGGGTAATTATCTGTGTTTTTTCTTGTAGTATTGTTCCCCTCTTGTTTCATGTAGTTACAGGTTAAGTACGAATCTGCAACCAGAGTTTTTCGGCGTTTGCGCGTCACGCTTCAAGTTTGTCAAGCGTGAACTCAACCCTCGCATGCACAGGCAGATGACTGCTGGTCTAAAGCAATAGTCTACAGTTTAAATATTGTTATATATCTTACAAACACTTATCGTTAAAGACATTGATTCATCAATTGGGGTCGTATGGATTGCTGTAGCCTAGTTATTGCGGTTATGTGCTGTTTGATGCTTCTTAGAAATTAGTTTTCATTAGCAGAGATTATTTATTTTTCTGTGTTCATTAGTAGAAATAAAATTGTGTACATCTCGGATGGCATGAGTGTAAAAGACGAGTAAAAGGTGAAGGCATTTCTGAGTGCACTGTATTTTCAGTGTAACAGTTACAGAATTCTAGCTCGAGACATGGGATTCCTTCTTAAGATTCATCTCTGGCAAGGATGATAAAGAAGAGGAACAAGAGGAGGATGAAGCCAAGCAAGAGAAATTAAATTAATAAGTGTTGTATATCTGTTTGTTTTTTTTTTTTTTTTTAAATAAAGATTTCCGAGTGATATCAGATTGTGGATGTTTTTATTGTACTACTTACCCTGTAACTACATGAAACAAGAGGGGAACAAGAACCACTTTAATTTACAGCCTGCAGATTCGTACTTACCCTGTAACTACATGAAACAAGAGGGAAACAATACAATACTACATGAAACAACACGGATAATTACCTCTTAATAACCCCTTTATTCCCCCAATATTACATA